>OX453306.1:12893411-13493411 GCA_949710035.1 Crambus lathoniellus
TGTTTGCACTAAAGTCCTCAAGTCATGTGCAGATGAAATTAGCGAAGTTTTGGCTTTTCTTGTTAATCTTTCATTACAGTCAGGAGAGTTTCCTGATGTATTAAAGTTATCAGTTGTGAAGCCTCTGCACAAGAAAGGTTCAAAAACGGATTTGAATAACTACAGGCCTATTGCAATTTTATCTGTGTTCTCAAAAGTTTTAGAAAAAGCTATGCATGCTCAACTTACTGCTTTCCTCAGTAAATTCAAAATTATCAAAGAAAATCAATATGGATTTCAAAAACAAAAATCTACTACTTTTGCAGCCCTTGACCTTGTTAACAATATTTTACGAAGTGTCAACAAAAACAACTTTACAACAGTGTTGTTTCTCGACATGTCGAAAGCTTTCGACTGTGTTCCACATGATGGATTACTTAAAAAATTAGAATTTTTAGGAATTAGAGGTCAAGCTTTAAATTGGATAAAATCTTATTTTTCAAAAAGAAGGCAATGTGTTGAAATAACCCAACTCGGTTCAAACAAAACCGTTGAAACATATCGTTCAGATTTTAAACACAATGCTGTTGGTGTTCCTCAAGAAAGTGTTCTTGGTCCTTTATTATTTCTTTTGCATATAAATGACTTACCAGATATAACAGAACACAAAGCTATATTATTTGCTGACGATATTTCATTGATAATTACAAGTAATAAGAACAAATCTCTAGAACAGCATAAACTTGACGTAACAACGACACTTACTGATATAATAAAATGGCTTCAAGACAATAATCTTCGAATCAATCTTTCAAAAACAAATTTAATCAATTTTAATAATTTCAAAACTCAATCTGTTGACATCGATTTTAGTGGACAAATTCTGCAAAATGCTTTTAAATGTAAATTTTTGGGATTGATTGTCGACTCTCATTTAAATTGGAAGGGTCAGATAAATAAAGTATGTGACAAAATAAATAGTTTTTCTTTTGCGTTACATAAGCTAGCCAAAGTCGCTTCTCTAAATACAGCAGTAACAGCCTACTTTGCGTATGTCGAGTCAGTTTTGAGGTATGGATTATTGATTTGGGGAAATGGCATTGATATAAATAGAGTGTTTATAGCGCAAAAACGATGTCTGAGATCCATATGCAATCTGAGGCCTGACGTACCATGCAAGCCTTATTTCATATCTCTTAATATGTTAACCCTGCCTTGCCTCTATATTCTAGAAGTTGCAATCTTTACCAAGCAAAATAGTAAACTATTTACTCAGGCCAGTCAGCTGTATAAAAGAAATACTCGAAAACCAAATAGGCTAGTATTAGAAACCATTCCTAAAACAGTGCGGTTTGAAAAAAATAGTTATGCTATGTGTATTAAGATATTTAATAAAATTCCTGACGATTTTAAAGACTTACCGCTAGGACGCTTTAAATCTAGCCTGCGTAAATGGTTACTGGAAAAGGCTTTTTATTCGATAAATGAATTTTCGGAAAATTAAAACAGCCCCTGTTTTAATGTTTGTTTGTTGCTCTGTTTTGTTCGTCATATTTTATTTAATTTTATTTGTTTGTGTTTATTTTTTTGAATTCTGACTGAAGATTCTTTACATTGACATTTCTATTTTCTGACATACTTATAATTTTTGTTTTTAATTTACGACATGTCTTGATTTTTTTTTTATATATATTTTAACTCCATTAATGATTACATAATAAGTTGATTGTGATAATAATGACATTATAATTAAATTTAGTTTCCATTTGTTTAAATTAATTTAATGATAAAATATTGTGAAAATCATATTAATATTTGCATGCTGTGATAAATGGCTAAATAGGTTAAGTACCATTTTTATAATCTTAGAACACCAAACTGTAAACACCCTATTTAAAGCAAATAAAGTTATTTGTATTTGTATTTAAAGTATATTTTCTCAAAGTATTAAAAATTTTTTTTTATTATTTTCTAGGCACTGTTGCTTTACATGGAAACAGTTTTTTGCCCACAAACGATAAAATTACGACAAAGCTTAGCTTGCGCGTTAAAGGGTTAATATATGTAGGTATTCTCAATAAAGAGAGAGTTATTGACTGTTTAATTCATTGCATAAAGTAAAAGATATAATACTTATGATCTTAGTAGCTTTCCGCCCGTGGGTTCGCCCACGTGGACTACACGACGTTATCCCACGGGAATGTGATATTTTTCCGTGATAAAAAGAAGTCTATGTTCCTCTCTAGGCTACAAAGTATCTGTGTCCCAAATTTCAGCCAAATCCGTTCAGCCGTTTTGGCGTGATCGAGTAACAAACATCCTGACATCTAAACTTTCACATCACTACATAGTATAAAACAAAGTCGCTTTCTCTGTCCCTATGTCCCTTTGTATGCTTAAATCTTTGAAACTACGCAACGGATTTTGATGCGTTTTTTTTTAATAGATAGAGTGATTCAAGAGGAAAGTTTATAATAATAATAATAGTTTATTGACTATTCAGTTTTACATAATTATTCTCTTAAGCTACTAAATAAATTAGGTATACAAACTTTGCATAAAAGATTTAAGAGGTTAACGTTGGCAGCTGTACTAGTATGAACTGTACCACAGCTGCCAGCGCCTCCACCCAAACACATTTCACATAATATTGGTAACTCACTAACAAAATATTATATGTACTTTTTATCCCGATATTCCCACGGGAACGGGAACCACGCGGGTGAAACCGCGGGCGGCCGCTAGTTTACTATATTAGTAGGATTAAAACCAAAATTGTCTATCCTTGCATTATTTTAGATACAAGCTGCAAATGGAGAAGTTACCATTACTAATGATGGTGCCACTATCTTGAAACAAATGAGTGTAATTCACCCAGCTGCTAAGATGGTAAGACTATTTGAAATATTTTACTATCTTTCCGCCCACGTGGACTACACGACGTTATCCTGCGGGAGTGTGAAATTTTTTCGGGATAAAAAGGAGCCTATGTTCCTGTCCAGGCTACAAAGTAACTGTGTCTTAAATTTTAGCTAAATCCGTTCAGCCGTTTTGGCGTGATTGAGTAACAAACATCTAAATTTTCACATTTATAATATTTGTAGGAAGTAGGATGTATGGAATCCAATAGTCTCAGCTGGTAATGGTATTTTGGTCAAAAATACAATTTTGTGGTTAACAAATTGTTTCAGCACAATTACATTGATTTGAAACACTGTTTTTTATGTTTTCCATGTTTATCTAGAGTTTTATTTAAGGAAAACCTTTTCTCTAATAAACCAGCTTTAAAGTTTCCATATAATTCCTGACTAGCTAAATAATTTCAAGAAAATATGAATTTGTTTGTGTTTACTGCCTGACACTGCATTAGTTATCATTAACACTGCACAACTTTGTTTGTCCAAGCCAAGCCACCTGTGAATAATAAGAAATAAGAAAATAGTAATTAAATAACTAACATTATTTCAGCTAGTGGAATTGTCTCGTGCTCAAGATATAGAGGCTGGTGATGGAACTACTTCAGTTGTTGTTATTGCTGGTGCCTTATTAGATGCCGCTGAGAAGCTGCTGCAGAAAGGCATACACCCAACAGTGATTTCAGATGGTTTCCAAAAAGCATTGCAACTATCTTTACAGGTAATAACAACACAAATTGAAGTTTGTGACTTATTGTGAGTCTGTCTTTTTATCAAAAGGTGTACATAATATACTTGCAAAATGACAATGAGTCACACCAATGATTTTTGTTATCAGCAAATCTAAAAAATATGTAACTCGCGAAAAAAGAATCTGTTTTTATTTTTTTCCTATCTTCAAAAATGACTGAGATATTAAAGTACGGTCTCCATAGAAAATTCGGGTGAACCAATGGCATTATCGTGTGACGTCACATCGCCATTGAGAGTTGGCGCTTCCGTACACCTACATAGAATCCTTTGGCTATATAGTTGCGCTCTCACGGTTTCGCAATAAACTTATTTATTTTTCTTATAGTCAATCAATGATACTTATTATTATTACTTATTATACAATTTGTATTGAGCCCATGTGAAAAAACAACCTTCAAATACATGTTTTATTTTCGTGAATAATAAATCAACTTTTGTAATGGCGGGCGGTATTCTGTCAATACATATAGCAACCGTCAAAACAAAATGTACTCACAACCTTAACTGACTTGATGGTCAAATATGCACCCAAAAAACTGACAGCCATTTCGATAATATTGTACTGCTGGTGGCGCCTCCACCACTGGGTCAGATAAGAGCTAGCGCGCACGGGTGACTTTTGTCACCGTGACTGTTTGATCTCTCACACCAATAGGTGCCAATAGTATGAAAAAGTCGCGTCGCTCATGCGCGCACTTTCATACTAACCCGTAGGCTTGATGCGAGTGACAAAATAGTTGCGGAGACAAAAGTCACCCGTGCGCGCCCGTTCTAAGTTTGTGGGATAAATTGATGTCTTTCGGTATCAACAGTAGGTGACAGTTTTAGAGTGCGCCTGCGCGCGGTCGAAATCGAATACTAATCAATTACCATAACCTTAGAAAGAATAAAATGTACTGTAACTAGCGCCAAAAACGCACCAGTAGCGCACAGATTGTGCACGGACGGACTCTATGTAGGTACAGTTGGACGGAAATCACCCGCAACAGCTGCAATCGGAGATGTCAGTGCGACATGACGTCATCGCAATAGCGCGCAAGGAAAGCAAATTTACAAAAGCTGGTGAAACTTTACAACGCTGTAACTTTGGAAATCCTGGCCAGATTTCGATGAAACAAAAACTTCTAGTACTTGCACGAGTACGCGCATCAAATGCAGTAATTTTTATAGTCATATTTTGATGTGTTGGTGTGACTTATTAAGCAACGTAAATGTACCCATCATGAAATGTTGATTTATTTATTCTAGGTGGTTGAAGGCATGTCCACACCAGTGGATCTTGCTAATGAGGATGCTCTTTTGCAAGCTGCTGCCACATCTCTCAATTCTAAAGTAGTATCACAGCATTCTACTATTTTGGCTCCTATTGCTGTTCAAGCCATTCGTGCTGGTATGTAATTTATTAACCTTTTCCCTATGGGGTGCTGCAAACCGATGTCGCTCCACAATACGGGGTTATTTTCGTGGGTGGATAAAATTGGCTTCTCTTTATTTGACAACATCTTAAAAACTAAATGAATTGTTTAAAACTATTGACCATTTAAAAATTTTGGGAATAAAATAAAGATTAGTAATTTTACACTTACTCACATTTTATTAGTAGAGGCGTGGCGTAAAAATTGTAAAATCTCGGAATCAAAGACCAGGGGGGCTACCGCGTAACTTTATGGGTATGAACTTCATACGTTATTGGGAACTTTAGGTCAATTTTATAAAGAAAATAGCCGCTTTCAGTTTCTTGTTTTGTGACGTCGGGTATAACGATAACTAGCTAGCAACGTTCAACAGAACAAAGCAGGAAAAATCTATCAAAATAAGGAATTCAAATGACAGTTGAAGCCCATACCCATATCCATTTTTCTTAGCCGGTAGCCCCCCTGTTAGAAATCTTGTTCATAGTTTACAAATCTAGATAGAAATCTATTGTTCATACCTATAAAGTTACGCGGTAGCCCCCCAGTCTATGAATCTTCATATAAACTGTTAGAGTCTGCATTGTTAAAAGCTCAAATATTTCAACTTTATACCTATTAATTAAAATAATATTGGCATATTATGTAATTTATTCATCAAATATCGCGACCTTGAGCCCCTCCGGAACGGGAGTTTCTCTTCTACTTGGTTATTACTTATTCATATGCTTTGCGCTCGATGCAACAATCTAGGGGCGCGCCTCCCGTCAGATAATACACGCGATTATGATACAGCGAACCGCGATTTTTAAATCGTGCATGCGTGTACCTTCATACTTTTCCATGTGTTACAAAGTCGCGATTTTTTAATCGCTCGATTTTAAATCGCTGTGCGGGGTAGGCCTTACAAAGCGACTTTCGCAAATCATATTTAGTTGCCAGGTTAATGTTTAGGAGACTGAATAATTATGGCTGAGACATAGTAAGTACCATGTCAATGATTCAATTCAATTCAATTCAAAACATTTATTTCAGACACAATAGTCCATACATGAGATTAAAAACAATAATAATAATGATGTCAGCATTTTACACAATTTCATACATTTAAATTAAAATAAAATTAACAACATTCACATTTAAATTAAAATAAAATAAAAACACATAAAAATATATTTAGGGGACGTGCAGCCGAACCCACTGCGCTACAAAAGGACAGTCTATGCGACCAGCTACAACGCGCAGAATGTCATTGGAGCTCCCACGAACACAGCTTAGCATCGAGGCGGCTCTTTTCCTAAGGATGGCATGAAATCCATCAGTACGAGCTTCTGTGAACATGCCTGACGCACTGCAGTATCGTGGCAGCCCCAACAGCACCCTGAACGCGTTGTTGTACTGCACTCGCAAGGCGTTGATGGTCTTCTGCTTATAGTTGACCCACAAGTTACACGTGTAGAAGGATTGACAAAAAGCCTTAAAAAGTATCACCTTAACGGGTTCTGTGCATCGTGCAAACCTGCGAGCCAACATATTGCATCGTACCGCCAACGCCCTCCGCTCCCTTTCTATGTCCTCGTTATCAGAAAGGTCTTCCGTCACCCAGTGACCCAGATACTTAAAATGCGTTACCTGTTTAAGTGCAACACCACCTAAAAATACTTGAGGTATTGACGCGATCTTGTGACCTCGAGTCTTAAACATCAGTAGTTCACTTTTATTTGCATTGTATCTGAGTCCATGAGCGCTGGCATACTCCTCGCATATTTTAAGAAGTTTGCGAATGGCGCTTATCGAAGGAGCCAGCAACACCATATCGTCAGCATAGCTCAGGTTGTTAATAAGCTTCCCATCAATGGAACAGCCAACACCGGTGCCGCTGAGTTCCTCGACAAGTCCACTCACATACAAATTAAACAGACGAGGGGAAGTTAATCCCCCCTGTCTTACTCCACATCTGAGCCTATACTCGTCGGATACCGCTCCCGCCCACCGGACTACATTAGTTTGGTTTCTGTACCAATAGTCAAAAATATTCGTTATTTCACTTGGGACACTGGTATCAGTCCTCATTTTATCCCATAAGAACTCATAGGACACTAGATCGAAGGCCTTTGTGAGGTCCAGAAAACACGCATAAACTGGGGTCTTCCTATCGGTATAATACCGGACGGTATGCTTCATGCACAGTATCGCAGTTTCTGTAGACAGTTCAGACCTAAATCCAAACTGTGCATCATTCAACTTCAGATGACTGTTAAGGATGCGATCAAGCAGACCGTCCAGTACCTTTGCCACAATAGTTGCCAACGAAATAGGCCTATAATTGTTTTTGTCGGAAGGATTTCCCGTTTTATTTTTGACTATTGGCACAACTACCGTCTTCATGCAATCCATTGGCAAGTATGCATGGCGTACACAGAATGTAAAAAACATGGAAAGAACCCTGGGCAAATGAACACCTGCATGCTGTAGATGCTCAATACTGAGTCCGTCATGTCCCGGAGACTTTCCCCGCTTCATATGTTTGATGATAAAAGCTACTTCTTTTGCTGTGAAATTAGTTGGCGCTTGGGACTCGACGGACTCAGGGGCACAAGTTCGCATCGTGCAGGTTTGAGGTGGTGGTTCAACACGAAAGTGATCTTTAAATAAGTTAGCTATTTCACTAGGTTTGGTCACACCGTCCACAGTCAGTGGAACTGGCTGTCTAGGGCTTAGCTTCTTAGTGCATTTCCAAAAACTTTTAAAGTCGTTTCTAGCGTGATGTGATGCCAAAATATCCATCTTTATGCTTTCCTCGTTATTCTGGCACCACTTCAGTTTAGTTTTAAAAGCACGGCGAGACTCCGCCATTTTCTCATAGAGAGGCCCGTTTTTCGGGCTACCTTGTTGCCTCCAACTGTGGAAGTGGGTCCTCGCCTCAGCATGGAGGGCTTGGACATGCTTATTCCATCCAACCACCCTACGCTTCTTTTTACCCGGGGTTTGACAATTCGATGTGGCCTCGGCTGCTGTACTTAGTGCATTTACAATATTATTGTATAATTTATCTATGACTAACCTATGATCCGGGTCCTTACAAAAATTGTCACAACATTTACATAATTCGGCCGGAAAATCAATATCCCTCAGCGCTTGATGACATAACTTATTAAACTTTGCAATCTGAATTTTATTCCTGTCCCCCCATACGACTTTATTGTAATTATTTACAATCTCTGTAGTTGGTACACTAATGGGATTGATAGAACACAAATTTACGCTAATTTCAAGAGGTAAGTGATCCGACCACAAACTGTCATAGTGCACTCTCACATCTACAACCGACTGCCAAGCAGACTCTGTAACCAGGCAATGATCCAACCAACTCGTAGTGCCGTGCACGTCGCTTATAAATGTGAAAGTACCAGAGTTTAGTCCTAGCTTCTTTATGTCTGCACAAATCCAATTTTGTTCATTACAAAATTTAAATAGTTCCGTACCAAATAATTCATTAGGGTCTGCATTAAAGTCTCCTAAAATATATACAGAAGCTACTTCGGTACCGTCTATTATTGCACTTATTTCACTCAAACAGTCTGAAAATTCAATTAAGTTTTTGCTACAATTCACTGGCATATAAACGGATACGACTAGAAAAGAACGATCACACACACTGACTTTAACCGCCGAGAGACGCACATTACTACATGGAATCACTGACACCGCCTCGAACGCACTCTTTCTCCATAGCAGCGCCACCCCGCCGTAAGGTCTGCCCCTCACGATACCAGCTGACGTGTCCATCGCAGAGGTTCCAGTAAAACCAAAATTACTGTCGATAGTACCGAGTAGTTGTAAGTCATGTTGAAACAACCAGGTTTCCTGTAGGGCTATTATGTCAGCTTTTCCACACAGCGTCCTTACGTGATCTATGGAACGTGTGAGCGATTTGCAATTAAAACTTACAAAGTTACTTGTAGTTATTCTGCTTGTTTGTCTTTGATCCATTATGTATATTGTTTGTAAACCTATAACTGAAGTCTATGTACCGTCTAAAGGCGATACCTTCGGGCCACATTTGATTCTCCAAGAACAAATCAATTTTTTGTTTAGGTACAAAAATCTTAAATGCATTGTAATCTCTTTGTTGCTTCATATCAATCTTTACCAGAGTGACGGTCACATTAGTTTTCTCTTTAATGTAATTTGCAATGTCCTCAGACGTAGTACTCTTATCAACATTATTAATAAATAACGGGACTTTAAGATCCGCTGCCCTGAACTTACAATCGGATGGAATAGTTGCTATCCCTTTTTTTCCAATAAATCTATTTCTATATTGTTTTTTCTGTACATTAGTCCACTCGTTATTTAGGCTATTAGAATCTTTCCAAACTCCCTCTGCGCGCGCAACATCAACAAAAGAACGTTTAAAAGCAGTGTTGTTGTTATCAGCTACAATTCCAGGTATAGTGGTCGAAACCGCGGTGGGCCTCACAATATCTGATTCTAACGCATCGCAATCCGGCTGCCCTATCTGTGGCTCGGGTTTGCTCGGTAGTTTTCGTGTCGAAACCGCGGTACTGGCCTCCACGCGCTCACCTGAGGGCAGCGGTGGCGGCGGCGGCGCGGGCGTCGACGCACACGCCGTGACAGAGATAGCACAATTCCGCGCGTGCGAAAGTGATGGATAGTCACAGCTGTTTTGTGTGATAATGGCATTCGAGTTAACGGTTTTTTGGTCATCTTCAGGCGAAATCGTATGAATTAGGCCTATTGGACCGCTATCGTAATCAAAACTGCCCAAACACGCACCCCTTCTTATATTAATGTTTCTGTACGGTGGTTGTTCAATTACTACTGAATTTTGTGCGGTGATGATTGATTATTGTTTCAGTAATGGAACCCAATGCTAACGGCGTTGGTGCTAGGGTTGACTTACGTGATGTGAAAGTAATTGAGCGTATTGGTGGAACCGTGGAAGATACAGAATTGATTCAAGGCCTTGTTGTCCCACACCGTGCTGCTAATGTAAATGGGCCGCATCGTATTGAAAAGGCTAAAGTTGGACTAATACAGTTCTGCATTTCAGCACCAAAAACAGACGTAAGTCAAAGCCTACACAAAAGCATAGCCTACACAAAAGCATATTTTGTCTTAAAAAAGTAATTTAGAATATTTTAAAAGAACCCATCACACTACTATAGTCTATTTACTTTTCAGATGGATCACAATGTTATTGTATCAGACTATGCAGCTATGGACCGCGTTTTGAAAGAGGAACGCCAATACATCTTGAATATCGTGAAACAAATTAAGAAAGCTGGATGCAATGTTCTTCTGGTGCAGAAATCTATTCTAAGGTAAAAACAAACAATTTATTCTAACGCTTACTTCTTACTATTTTTCTTTGTGAATTGATTAAACTTAAGTTTGTTTTTTTTTATTATAATTTAAGGGATGCTTTAAGCGACTTGGCAATTCATTTCTTGGATAAAATCAAGACAATGGTCATCAAAGATATTGAACGTGAAGATATTGAGTTTGTTTGCAAGACTCTCGGATGTCGCCCCATCGCATCCCTGGATCATTTCACTGCTGAGAATTTAGTCAATGTAGACTTAGTAGAAGAGATAAATGAGCCTGGAGGCAAATATATAAAGGTATAAAATTATAATAATGGCATAAAAAGAACATTAACTACTTACTAAATATACTCTCCAGCTTGTCAATTCAATAGTAAAAGTTTATATCCGCTGAACACAAGAAAGACGTCTGAAATGGCAAGTGGGCCATAAAAATAGGCCTTAAAACAGCATACTTACATATTTTACTTTTATATGATTTTGAATTTCTACCAGTTTTTCTGACAACTAGCTTGTTTTGGATTCAACACTTCATGCAGTACAAAATACTCCTCCTTACCTTCTTTCTTGTGTTCGGTGTATATTTCCTACATAACAATATCGGCCTGATTTCATAGACGCGCGTTTGGAAAAGGTCGCCTGGGATTCGCGGTACGTCGACTGACACGCACTCAAGGTTCTAGGCCCACTTAAGGTGGGCATTCACGGCCATGCCATCGCGTCAAATGGCGTGATATACGTCCAAATTTTGATTGTGAATATGAAAACTTTTGGCATGATGTAAAACTTTGCATATCCATTCGCATCAAAATCCATCGCTCCGTGCTATGACGTCATGCCGCATCATCATACTGTTTCCTCGTGACGTTACACTACCTACGTCATGCCATTGCGCCGCGCTTTAGTGAATGCGCAAACCCACTTCCATTTTGTGTTCATTCCGCGTAGAGCCGTGTTTCTTGCAAAACGTATGCGTTTGATTGGTTTTGGTAAAAAAATTGTACCTATATTATCCCATGGGGTCTTTAACGACCCAAATATAACTACCTTAATTGTTTTTTACAAATTTGTGTTTTTTTACATTTTTTTACAAACAGTTGCTAACCCATGGCCCTAGAGAGAGGGGGGAGGGGACAATTGACAATTTCGGTTACATATTATCTCATTGAGTCGTTAGCGACTACAGTTGCAGTCGGGAATAATTCCGAATCTTTCCCGTGGAATACTTACGAAATATTCCGAAGTATTACGAAACATTCGGAATATTTCGATCGTCGAAAAATACGGGAGTAGGTAACGATAAAAAGGCAGCAATCGGTAAAAAGCATTAGAAAGCAGTTGACACTTATTTTGAAACACCTTCATAGCTAGAAAAAAGTCAATCATAGTAAAAGTAAGTATGGCTGGATAGATATCTTACTATTTAGGTAGGTAAGTACCTCTTAAATAAAATTTCTGTAGATGTTTTAAGTGTTGAAGAAAGTAGGTACCTCCCTACGTACGGTAGGTACGTATTCTTTTAGCAAATTTTTAATGTTCTTGAATTGCTTGAAACGGATGAAAACATATTTTTAATCTATGATATTAAGGTAAGCCGATGAGAATCAGCTTGTACCTATGTACCCTTCGCTACGCCACTGCTAGGTAGGTACAAACCTCGGCACCGAGAAGCCGTCTTCTATTAGAGTAGCAAGTGCCGAGGCTTAACATCACTTCATTTTCACTAGGTAGGTAGGTACATAGCATAAAATAAAGTCGCTCTATGCATCTGTCTGTCTCTAAGCTTTCTTCTTTTAAACCACGCAACGGATTTTGATGCAGCTTTCACTGTCATTTAGAAAATTTAATTCCAACGGTATATAAATACATACAAAACATTCTAATTACTTACGTATTTATGTACTTTATAGATAAAATTACATGTTTTTTGGTGAAGCCGTAAAAAAACGATTTTTCGAGCGCTAACATTGCGAACGCTGAACCTTATGAGATGCATCAAAATAATTTACTACGGCATTGTATATCATTAAAAGGCCAACAAAAAAGTCCGCAACAGCGTCATATGTCTATCTCCTAAGGTTGACTCACAGTAACCATTTTTATCTTTAAGTAATTTAAAAATATTACTTTATTTGCAAAGCTAATTTCTCCTATAATCGGTATTAATCCTTATCCAAATAAGTTACCTTGGCCATTTAATGTAGGTAAATCAATCTTTAGAAGTTATCACATTTAAAATTACTGTAACTGTCGAAACACCAACAAATTGTTCAAACGAAGCCGGGCCGGGTCGCTAGTACCTAATAAAGTTATAACAAGAATAAAAATTAGTTTTAGTGCTATGCTAACAGTACTTACCTACTTTTGTTGTTAATTTCGCCTTACATAGGTAAGGAATAAAATAAACATTCAAATTTTACTTACGCTAAATAACAACCAATTCAACATCAATCCATCAAGTGAGCAAATAAGTACTTCGTTTTTAAAGAAACAACGTTTACTTTATAAATTTTAATCGTAAATTGAAATATTGCTAATTATTCCGAAACATTATGAATCTTTCTCGGCGGGGACGGGGCGCGGGCGAAAACTTCTCCGGGGGGCCCGCCCGCCACTCCCTGCCCCGCTGCGCGCCCCGCCCGCCGCGCCGAGCGCCAGCCACTAGACTAGAATTTATTCTGGCTCACTAATCTGTCTGTGGCGCCCGCCGCGACTTGTGGCCGCGGCGCGCACGAGTTGTTCGTTCGTTCGTCCGTTCGCCTCGGTCGGTCGGGTCGGACGGGCGGGACTCGGGCTTATGATATTTTCTAGCAAGATTGACCTAAGATAAAAAGAATTGTCAATATTTTTAAACAAATCTATTTTGAAAAATTCTGATGGAAAGAAACTTTCTGAGAAGTATTCCGTAATTATTCCGAATCGTTCAGAAGTTTTGCAACTGTATTAGCGACCCAAACCCCCTTATTTTCAAAAATAATATTTTTGCCTTTTATTTATACCAATTTTGAGCAATATAAGTATGTGAAAATCACAGATTTTCGGCATATATGGGTTAAAATATGTAGGCTCGTCCATTCGCAGATTATTTCTCCGATCACTTCGCTCCAATGATAGCTCATTTAACAAATTGATGTGTGTGAAGATTTTCCTTTTCTTCAGCCACTCCTTGCACCAATCTTTTTTCGGTTTTCTCGTCACTATATGATGAGAAACAACGGCCGACAAAGTAAAAGTTTCTCTTCGGAATCGGAGCTCACATAGACTTCTTCAGACTTATTGACGACAAAAAAAAATAATAAAATCGGAAGGTATCAACTCGCGCGCTCTCGCGAGTTTCACACTCGCGAGTTGACAAATAAGTCCTTCTTCGTCGTTTGCGTCGCTGTCGAGCCAGAAAAAAGTAAAAAAAAATATTTTGTTTTAATTTAAGGTTAGTTTTTCTTGGCGGGAACGTGAATTTGTTTTAATTGTGTTGTGTATCGTCTCTTATATCGGCGTTGTTTGAATTGGATTAAAAATGTGGAAATGGTCAAAAGCACAAGCAGCCGTTGTCATGGACGTCATTTTGCAGTGCAAAATGGCGACGGGCTCGGTAGGCGGATCGCCCGCGAGCACGTCGACTCGCCCTCGAGGTTGAGCCGCACGTGGCGAGGCTGCGCGACCGCGAGCTGGCTCTAAAGCATAGTTTACACTAGTCGAGCAGCTCGGCCCAGCTGGGCCGAGTAACTGAGGTACTACTCGACTCGGCTTCCACCGTTTACATTGGTCAAGTAATTGGGCTCAGCTGGGTTGCCAGATGTACGATTTAAATCGTATTTGTACGATTATTTACAACATTGTTCGATCCTAAATTTTCAGAAAATTTTGGATTTTGTATGAAGTACGATTATTATACATATATTATATACTTAAACATATTTTTTTTATGTTTAATGTACGATTCTCGACTTGTCGCACCTGGCAACCCTGGCCCAGGAAACAACTCGACCGAGCTAGTAGCTCGGTCGAGTTGCTCCGCGCGAGACCACTCGACTCGCTCAGTACTCGGCCCAGTTTACTCGCCCTATCGTTTACATCGGTCGAGTTAGCCTGCTTTTTGTTCCTCGCTACTCGACTCGGCCGCCTACTCGACCAATGTAAACTTTGCTAAACCGTACGCACGTTTACAGTTGACGGGGTGCAGCCAGGGCGGGCGCACTGTGTGCGTGGCGGTGCGCGGGTCGTCGGGCGCGGTGGTGGCGGAGGCGGCGCGCTCGCTGCACGACGCGCTGTGCGCCGTGCGCTGCGTGGCGCGCCGGCCCGCGCTGCTGCCGGGCGGGGGCGCGCCCGAGGCCGCCGCCGCCGCCGCGCTGGCCCGCGCCGCCATCGCCGCGCCCGGCGCCGACCACTACTGCCTGCGCGCCTACGCCGACGCGCTCGAGGTCGTGCCCTCCACGCTCGCAGAGAACGCCGGTCAGTATATCACTAGCCACTACTGTCTACACGTCAGCCGGCCCGAGGCCGCCCCGCCGCCGCGCTGGCCCGCGCCGCCATCGCCGCGCCCGGCGCCGACCACTACTGCCTGCGCGCCTACGCCGACGCGCTCGAGGTCGTGCCCTCCACGCTCGCAGAGAACGCCGGTCAGTATATCACTAGCCACTACTGTCTACACGTCAGCCGGCCCGAGGCCGCCCCGCCGCCGCGCTGGCCCGCGCCGCCATCGCCGCGCCCGGCGCCGACCACTACTGCCTGCGCGCCTACGCCGACGCGCTCGAGGTCGTGCCCTCCACGCTCGCAGAGAACGCCGGTCAGTATATCACTACCCACTACTGTCTACACGTCAGCCGGCCCGAGGCCGCCCCGCCGCCGCGCTGGCCCGCGCCGCCATCGCCGCGCCCGGCGCCGACCACTACTGCCTGCGCGCCTACGCCGACGCGCTCGAGGTCGTGCCCTCCACGCTCGCAGAGAACGCCGGTCAGTATATCACTACCCACTACTGTCTACACGTCAGCCGGCCCGAGGCCGCCCCGCCGCCGCGCTGGCCCGCGCCGCCATCGCCGCGCCCGGCGCCGACCACTACTGCCTGCGCGCCTACGCCGACGCGCTCGAGGTCGTGCCCTCCACGCTCGCAGAGAACGCCGGTCAGTATATCACTACCCACTACTGTCTACACGTCAGCCGGTCTAGCATCAGCGGCTTTTATCACGCGATATGATATATCACGTCATGCTGTCTTGCTTACTCCACTAAGGTGTAAGCAAGACAGAATGACGTGCTTTATCATATCGCGTGATATAATTATGTTTATGCTAGGCAGGCAGGATGTCAATTTTAGGCGCCCCCGCTCTTCGCTTTGTACACCTTTCTTTGAACCTCTTACTTCTCGGATTAGGGTTTCTTCCGAGTCGGTACTCCTAGTATCGTAAAATTTCGGAAATCTTAAAATATAATTAATCTTTTCCTAATACAATTTCTCCTAGATATTAATTATTTTCAAAATCAGCAAGTGAAGTTTGACAGTTAGGTAAATCTGATATGTAGACCAATCTGGAAATTACGTTAATTCTTTAAATATTGCTGTTATTCCTTACGAATGTCCGTAGCCTTTTTTAACTGTTTATTGCTCTATTTTAAAATTAATTTTCTATTAGTATACTACTACAGTTCCATTATCTATTAAACTTAATTCAAGTTAAGTGTATAATGTACTTTTATCAGGGCTGAATCCAATCGAGACTGTGACGGAGTTGCGCGCCGCGCACGCCGCCGGCGCGGAGTCGGGCGCGTGGTCGGGCGCGGGCGTGAACGTGCGCCGCGGCCGCGTCACCGACATGCGCCACGAGCACGTGCTGCAGCCGCTGCACGTCACCGCCTCCGCGCTCGCGCTCGCCACCGAGACCGTGCGCGCCATACTCAAGATCGATGACATCGTGAGTATGCCCTGTTGACACACACACCGACATGCGCCACGAGCACGTGCTGCAGCCGCTGCACGTCACCGCCTCCGCGCTCGCGCTCGCCACCGAGACCGTGCGCGCCATACTCAAGATCGATGACATCGTGAGTATGCCCTGTTGACACACACACCGACATGCGCCACGAGCACGTGCTGCAGCCGCTGCACGTCACCGCCTCCGCGCTCGCGCTCGCCACCGAGACCGTGCGCGCCATACTCAAGATCGATGACATCGTGAGTATGCCCTGTTGACACACACACCGACATGCGCCACGAGCACGTGCTGCAGCCGCTGCACGTCACCGCCTCCGCGCTCGCGCTCGCCACCGAGACCGTGCGCGCCATACTCAAGATCGATGACATCGTGAGTATGCCCTGTTGACACACACACCGACATGCGCCACGAGCACGTGCTGCAGCCGCTGCACGTCACCGCCTCCGCGCTCGCGCTCGCCACCGAGACCGTGCGCGCCATACTCAAGATCGATGACATCGTGAGTATGCCCTGTTGACACACACACCGACATGCGCCACGAGCACGTGCTGCAGCCGCTGCACGTCACCGCCTCCGCGCTCGCGCTCGCCACCGAGACCGTGCGCGCCATACTCAAGATCGATGACATCGTGAGTATGCCCTGTTGACACACACACCGACATGCGCCACGAGCACGTGCTGCAGCCGCTGCACGTCACCGCCTCCGCGCTCGCGCTCGCCACCGAGACACGAACGAAAAAATTAGGTAATTTTACACAAAATTGTAATGTAGGCGGTTCGGGACGACTAAATAATAACACCTGACTGCGATTAATGGCATTTATTAATAAGGAACAATTACTTATATACTTAGTAGAGAGAGATGAGTGTGTGCATATAAGTAGCTAGTACACACACTACACCTCCCCCCTAAAATGAAAAAAAAAATTAAACACAAATTCATTTTTTTTTACCTATTTGTTGACAAAATAAACATAAGGTAAGTAAGTAGCTAATATTCAAAATTAAGTGAAAAATATTTTTTTTACACAGATCTAAATATACCTACAATAAATGACGAAGCTTAAATCAATACAATCAGCATTGTACAAATACAAATTATAACAAAAATATAATATTTTGTTAAGTTATTTAAACTAAGTACTTACTTACTTAAGTACTTATTTGAAACACAAATAGATATAAATTTCAATAACAAAATACTTTAAGTAAGTATAATCTTGTTAGCTACTTAAATCATTACTATCATTATTATTCTTACTCCAAAATCAATAATTGCTTTTTAAATTTTCATAATTATTCGTAATTTCTCATTTCCCTTGATTGAGGACATTTTAAATCAAACTTAGTGAGTATTTACCTTTATAGTAGGTAATATATTTTATAATATTCTGATTTATAGGTACGTAAGTATAGATTGCACAGACCTACGTCACGACAATAAATTTATAAAATTATTAATTATATTAAGAAAAAAAAATTACCATCACAAAACTCTGTAAAACTAACTAAAGTACCTCGTTATGAGTTTTAATCTGCACTTTAATAGTTTACTTTATTTAAATTCAAAATTCACGTTCACGTTTTCAAAAGAGCTTTATTTTTAACAACTGTAATAATTACCAAATGCAAACCTACTTTTCTCTTTTCTAACATTATTTCTAATTATTCCATTCATTACTAAGTTACTACCTTTGAACGATACTTTCTTTAAAAAAATCTTTCATCAAAATTATAGTTACACTCAAATACCTACTACTCATGTTCATATTAAATTCAAAATAGTAAAATTGTAAAATACCAACTCTCTCTTTCTCTCTCAACTCTTTAAATTCTCTAATAAAGGTATCTCATTATCAAATATTATCTCTCAATACTCATATTTGACTACACTGTATATCCTACTCTGCTCGTTATAATTAATCACTTTATTTCATATAGGTATCGGTACACTTATTTACTCATACACATCGTCTAGGTACTTTACATATATTCAATCGCCCGGCGCCGGCGTACTTTTATTTTTATTTAATTATTTATATTGGTACATAAAATCATATTTATTTATAGTCGACTTCATAATTCATTATTATAAATGGACAACTTAGTGCCATTTGGGTTGTGCGCACAACCTATATTTGGGGGTCATAGTTTAAGCCTCTTTGGACTCCAAAATTTTACACTGAGGAAGCTCGTTCACACTATGTTCGAAATAAAGGATCTGACCTCCCATGTACCATTTCATTATATAGGGTCACGATTTAAGACATCTTATTTGGTCTCCAACAGTATCCAAAGGGGAATCTCGTTCGCACCTTGGTATATCTGAAGGACCTGATCCCTATAGTACCTCTCATTTAATGTGTACCGTACTATCGAGCATATTTACATTATCATTTCAAACCAAAACCTACTAAAAAAACTACCATACCTACATGAATATAGGGTAAATAATAATTTCATCGCTCTTGGGTGATCAGTCCAATCGCATGTGAAACATTATAAACCATATAATTCCCTATCTTCAATAAATAAAAAACACATTACAACAATCTAAAACCTACAAACCTATACCTTTTAACCTATGCTGTACCTAATCATAATCTAAAAGTTACAAAAAGATTTTTCATACAGCTACGTATATCTTTCTTTACCTATTTATACCTACTTCATAACAATTCCTAATCTTTTTCCAAATTAATTCTAACCATTTCCCAACATTTCTTTTACTCTACTTTATTTTTATCTTTATCATATTCCAATAATTCAAACCATTTTAAAATAATTATTTACTTTTATCTTTACAACAAAAAATTCCAACTCTCAAAGTTATTTATACCTAGATCCGGTAAAATATTTCTTTGCAACTAAAGTGACACTATTCTTATAAGGTTCCAATTTTCCGCTTAACCAGCAAACTCGTGTGGGATTGTTTATAACCGACTTATGTTTCTACTGCACTAAATTAACAGCTTGCATAAATGGATGTGGAATATATTCCACGTAATGCCGATCGAAATACAATACTTTGTCTTTCTATATCAGGCATGTTTGTATTAACTAAAACATCGGATTGCATCACTAATAAATAATATGTAAAATTTGTTTCTATCACCAGTATGAATTTATTGAAGTTACGTTAATTTCTAAACACAAACTAATGAATTTGTTGATTTGTATATCCGTATGTATTTTAAATGTACTTTTGTGCCAATAAAATATGATATAAATAAAATATAAACCGGCATCATAACAAATGGATTATTGCCTAATCATAACAAAAAAAATTAAATAAAACATATGCTTATAGAATATTAATTCCGACCGACTGAACAATATGTTTCTACTTTTAATATACTTACGAACAGTTTTTTTACCTCTTTATACCTAAACAATAAGATCTCGTAAAATCAAATAAATTTTAAGTGTCGATCTAATTAAAATATTGATTCTTTGTAAGTTAATCATAATGAAATTAGTTATTTATAGTTTTTTTTTACTTTAATAAAAAAAATGTGTAAGAAACATGTTTAAGTAAGTAATTACCTACTTATGTAAAATATAAAGTTTTTCGAAAATACCAAAAAAGAATATTTTTTTTCAACAAATACCTAAATACATAAACGAATGAATAAATGTTTACCTAATAGTGCAAGGGACAAAATATTTCAGAATACAAATAAAAACGTAAAGAATGCAATGCAAATCCTGCAACATATGTATAATTTTATATGATAAAACATTTTTTTTATTCTAAAGTTATAATCTTATGTAAGTATGGATACCTACCCATTACGTAAAGCCAAATAGACGTTTCTTTAAATATTATTATTTTATTTTAAATTTAAATTACGAGTTGCTTTTCAATTAAGAAGATGGCTATATTATTATGTGAATGTATGATATAAGAAAGAATATCATAATAATTTCTTTAAAAAAATTAAAACGGAAACGAAATATCACTGACAATCGAAATTTAAAATTAAGCTTATTTAGTCTCTATAATTTGCTTTTAAAAATTAAAATACTTTTACTATGAACAACAGAATCACAAGCTCAAAATAAAGGAAAAATAAACTGCATACATTGAAATTATTCGGGTCCATTAATTAAACTACTTATTAAATGAAAAAAAAAATATTCCATAAAAATAGAAAAATATCCTACATTTTTTATTCACCAAATTCGTAAGAAAATGTAGATACACATATAATAATTCAATAAGTACTATTTTTCACATCGTTAACTTAGATGTAATAAGTTAACCCAAATTAGAAAATTCACGCGAACATCATTGGAACATGCAATAATTTCCGATACAAATACCACACGAGTTGCTTGGTCAGCAATGTTTACTTGTGCTCAATTACGAAATTTATGCCACAAGGTTCAATAATTTAAGTTTATTTATAACTGATTGACTTCAAAATGAAAAAGAAAAAAAAATATATCTAAAGGAACCATACGAATTTAAGAAAAAAAACAAAAACTGTTAATTCACTTACCTACTTACAACCGTAGTAGGTAACTTCCTATCACGAAAAACAAAAAAATAATTATCAGTGTTAAATTTACCTTAAAACCAATAATCAATCATCGATAAATCAGGGTATCGGGAATCCAAAACTGTGAACATAAAAAAACAACATTTACAACATTATTAAACCCTCAAAATTAATCCTGCCAAAGTAAAATTCTTATTCGTAATTGCGAAATATTACGCTGTTTCTAACTTCTGTGCAATCATTACTATAAATCAGATTTGTTTTTTTCATATTCCAAAAATATATTGAAACACTTCAAAATAATGTCAATTAATAATTAATTACTTAACACATTTCTTTTTAAGTAAATAATCGATTACAACATTATGTACTTATGGTTAAAATAAAAAAAGACGAGTTATAAAAATATCTAGCAAAAAAACCTCATTATTATAAAATTATAAGTTTTGGTTATGTTAAGAAACATAACTTATGTATTTATTACACACAATAATTTTTTTTAAAACATGTCCTTTAAACGTCTATTAAGTACCTAATTACTTTCAAACAATTTTTTTTCAAATGAACAGAAATATATCAATAATAAGTTAAAATTCTATCAATTAAATCGTATTTTTTTTACATAAAAACACTTTGTCTCAAACAAATAACAATTAAGTAATAAAACGAAAAAAACATAAATGGTCGAAATCAAACCTCACTTGTCTTGGCTACCGCACTTGTCTATAATACCGATTAGAATTTTGTCGTTTTTGAATCCCTGTTGTCCTTAAATATGTTCCTTGACCGGATCAGCTCCCTGCTGCATCCACTTCCGACCCCAACATCTCCCGGCACCCTGCAGGGGTCATCACCTCAGCAGCAGCATCACAGTAAACAGCAACGAACACTTCTTGACATTTTAATTTTGATTGTCCATTTGTTTTTTATTGAAGAATAAATTTTTAATTTTGATACCTATATTTTAAATTATGATTATGAAATTAATTAACAGCTATATTGTCCACATTATAAGTTACGTATTAGAATGTATTTTTAGTCCTGTCTTTTATTTAAAACACCACTGTCACCTTTATTATTTATCAGTTTGTAATTTATTTATCACTCATGGTCCTTTTTTTTTTGGGTTCCGTATTTTTTTTACTTATTTCCACTATTAAAACCATCTGCGCAGCGCCGCCGACAGGCAGCACTGGCAGGGTCGCCATGTAATGTAGGCGGTTCGGGACGACTAAATAATAACACCTGACTGCGATTAATGGCATTTATTAATAAGGAACAATTACTTATATACTTAGTAGAGAGAGATGAGTGTGTGCATATAAGTAGCTAGTACACACACTACAAAATATAGTGTTTTAAAATGAGTGATTGTGCTCACTGACATTTGCAAATCAGTAATACATTAAGCTTTATAATGGCCGTGTTCCGTTTTGAGTCAATAGTACTGTTGGCGCCATGAAGTTTGACTTAATACTCTGAGGTAACTGGAGCTCTCACCCTGAATAAAAAAGTGTCGCCAGCAAATTTGACATTTATGTATGTAGTGGCTGTCAGCTGTCTCATATGACCATACGTATTTTTTTAAAGTGTAGGTGAGACGGAAGACAGCCACTGTGTTATTTGTGGTATTCAAAAAATTGTTCGTACTGCACTCTCCAGTTACCTCAGTATTAAGTCGAGCTTCATGGTTGGCGCTGTGAGCGCCAAAAGCTGTGCCGATTTGATTATCGCGCTGCTCTGAGTACTGAATCCTATGGAGATGGCATACCTACGAAAAATTTAAGCATACACACACACACAAGCACACATACCGAGAAACCAAAATGGCGCCTTTCCGTAGTGCTGCCCTATTTGTACATCGATATATTTATTGATGAAGTTATAGATACAAGTATTTTTGTGACTACCTACCTATCATCATCATCATTTCAACCGTAAGACGCCCACTGCTGGGCATAGGCCTACCTATATACCTACCTATATCACCCTATATTTTATAATCGGCCATCCTGTACTGGGCTTAAAGCCCCTCAGTACAGGATGGCCAATCATGTTGGCCGACCATGATGGGCCATCGTGTACAGGGCCGGTTTGCGTGTGATTGCCGTCTGCGAGCAACGCAAACCGGCCCTGTACACGATGGCCAACATGGTCGCCCAACTTGATCGGCCATCCTGTACTGGGGGCTTAAAGCCCCCCCCCGGTGTGGGAGTATGCATGTGATTGCCGCCTGCGAGCAACGCAAACCGCCCCTGTACATGATGACCCATCATGGTCGACGAACATGAGTGGCCATCCTGTACTGGGGGCTTCAAGGCGAGAAGAGCCGCCAAGTGCTTCCTCATCTATAGTAATATCGTAAACAGGAAAGATTTGATTGGTTGTTGTTTGAATTTAATAGGTTCCAAAACTACTGGACTAATTTAGAAATTTCTTTGACCATTAGAAAGCTACATTCTTTCCGAGTGACATAAGCTATATTTTATCGTGATATTCCCATGGGAACGAGTACCATGCGGGTAAAACCGCGAGGATCCGCATGTTACTATTACATTTATTGCTTGTTAAGTACATAATGTATCAAAAATTCAAACGCAGATACAGATTAAAAATAAGGTCCTGTAGTTTATTTACAAACTAACCTTAGTAATATATAGTTCATGTTGCAGTAGTAGTAGGTAAAAGACCAACCTACTATATTTTACTGAGGTTATAGTTTGTAAATAAACTACACGACCTTAGCTTCAATCTGTAATAAATTTGATTGAGGGCGCCCCAATTGTCGGCTCTACTCGCCTTTACTTAGGAACTGCAATTTTATGATCAAATTTTTTATGTTTTCCGAGTCACGCGTCTATACACATGCGAGACCTCCATAGAATTCCAGATCAAAGGTCGCGCGCGAGAACCAGTTTAAGTAAAAAAAGGTAATGAAATAAAACAAAAAGCTCCATATTGTTAAAACCTATTATGTTTATACAACAAGGATTGTTTTTTTTACATAACACACATCACTACATAGTATAAAACAAAGTCGCTTTCTCTGTCCCTATGTCCCTTTGTATGCTTAAATCTTTGAAACTACGCAACGGATTTTGATGCGTTTTTTTTAATAGATAGAGTGATTCAAGAGGAAGGTTTATATGTACTTTTTATCCCGATATTCCCACAGGAACGGGAACCACGCGGGTGAAACCGCGGGCGGCCGCTAGTTACAATATAAATCACAAAGGAGAATGCCTACTAGGTACCTACCATAGAAAAAAAGAAATGTCTCAAAAAAAAACAAGCATTATTAAGTAATAAAATAATAAACAGTTTGAATCGAGATCTTTACTAGCAAGCATATTTTTTTATATATTTAGAATATAGCGAAGCGACATCTAGTGGTAAAAAAATATACTTACTTTTAATGTGCTAGAATGAATGTAAGTTGGACAACAACTTTACAGCAAAATGACATTAAAAAAACACGTTATAAATAAGTATCCAGTTTTCGGCAACCGGAACAGAAAACGTTGTCGCACTATAATTTCGATTTTGCCAGTGGCCTAATTAACGTCTTTTTCAAAACTTAAACTGTCGTTGACGTTTGAAACTGTTCTTCAAAATGAAAAGAGCACATAAAAATAGTTTTCGTAGGTACGAGTCTTTAAATTTTCCTTTCGCATTGTATCCAGCCATATTTTTCTTTTTTTGTTATTTTTAGGCAACCTAAAACAATAAAAACAGTTTAAAATTAATACACTCAATTTAGACTTGAAATTTGAAAACATCGATAATTCGATAAGAAAAATGCTATAAGGGCAACTCTAGCGCCAAACAAACAGATTTATATTTTCTTGAAATACACCATCAAAACTCACAAAAATAAGTAGTAAGCTACATTTGGTATGAATTGTAAGTAAACTATTCACAGGAAAGCCAAAACACAAGGCATTTATTGTATTGTTTTGGTGTTTTTGCAAAATAAATAGTACGTACCCGGTGTAATGTAATGTTAGGACGATTTTCACTTTTTTGGATGCCACAAACTACCACACTGCAATTAGACATGTTCCTTTCTCTCACTTTTAATACCTTTTATTCACATGAAAGTCTCAAATTAAAAGACTTTTATCACAAAACACTGCAAATACAACTCGCGTTGACAGCTCACATACCGAGAAACCTAAATGGCGACCGGCTTCAATCATGCATTACGATGACGTCACGTTTCAATGTTGCCAAAAAATAGGTCGAATGAATATATTGCTGTCTCTTTTTACATGAAGTATTGGAGGTAAGATAGAACAAGATGGCTACAGGTTTATGAGTACAATGTCGATTTAGCTCATATTTGTATAACCGATAGTTCATATAGAACAATATGCCATCTCCATAGGATTCAGTACTCAGAGTCGCGCTGACAGCACTGTTGACGCGATTTCAATTTGGAACAGCTATTTGCACGCATCGCGAGCGAGCGTTGTTTTGATTTGAATTTGTAAGTAAATAATCACCGGTTTAGTATGGATATTCGTCAATTAGTAAACGTTTTATTGGACAGCGATGATGATAGTGATCTGTGCTTAAATTTAGAGTATTGTCTCTACCCGCCGTCTCATCTTTAATAAGCACTATCATTTTTCTGGCTTTCTGCTTCGGGATAAACAAATAAAACGTTTTTGAAAAAAAATGTAACCGCCTTCAAAACGGATCTTCAAACAAATTAACAAACACTAAAAAACGAAAAAAATAATAAGATTTTTTAATTTAAAGGACAATGATACGTGACTTTTTCTAATTTATCTTGGTACTTACTGGACTGTTTAAAGTCGGTGCCATCTTATACGTATTGAGGTAATTACGTCCTACACCTCACGCTTGGGACCGGGTTTTTTTTTTTATGTTAGTTATTTCACTCAGTATATTTCGTTCTTATTCTTTTTGGCTTGGCACCGACTTCAAACAGTCCAGTAAGTACAAAGATAAATTAGAAAAAGTCACGTATCATCGTCCTTTAAATTAAAAAATCAAATTATTTTTTTCGTTTTTAAGTGTTTGTTAATTTTTGTTTGAAGATCCGTTTTGAAGGCGGTTACATTTTTTTTCAAAAACGTTTTATTTTTCGATTTTTAGTGAAATAGCTTAAGAAACTACATGGTGATTATGATAAATTGTTGTAAATATCCTATCCGTTACGGAATTCAGCTTTCCATCTTTAGCTACTTAGATAACTTGAAGGAATACAACTAAAGGTCCATTCGTGCATATGGTATTTATAAAACATCCTAATATAACTCCTAACTGTTGAGGAGTTTCACCTCTCATCAGCAGCTCACCCTAATATCCTGAAAGAATATAACTATTGGCCCATACGTACGATTAATACTTAAAGAAATATTCTCCAGCTCCTAACCGTTAAGGAGTTGTAGCTTCCATCACCAGCTCATCACTATGAGATGATGACTACCAGATGCAAATACTTGACTAACTTCAAAAATAAATGGAACGCATAAGGCTTGCCTATATTTGAGAATTTCTCTCAATTTTCCTGGAATTTGATCCCCTGGTCCTGACTTGGTGAAAGTAAGATCAGGTCAGAAGTACCAACTTTCGAAAAAAAAATTTTTTTGAAAATGATCCCTAATTTGATGAAACTATGAAATCGTCCATATACCCAAATAAAGTCTGAATACACATTATTCAAGATAACTCCTGAACTTCTGGCCAGTTCTTGATAAAATTTGAATGGGACCACACGAGAAGCGTCACCTTTTAAATAAAAAAAGAATTATCCAAATCGGTTCATTAACTAAAAAGTTCTGAGGTAACACACATAAAAAAAAAAAAAATATATATACAGTCGAATTGATAACCTCCTCCTTTTTTTGAAGTCTGTTAAAAATACCTAAATAAAAGCTAAAACGCAGAGATTACTCAAACAAAACCACAACAAACAATGACGTTTGACAACAAAACGTCAAATATGACAGACCGCTCACAGTGCTAACCATGAAGTTTGACTTAATACTCTGAGGTAACTGGAGCTCTCACCCTGAATAAAAAAGTGTCGCCAGCAAATTTGACATTTATGTATGTAGTGGCTGTCAGCTGTCTCATATGACCATACGTATTTTTTTAAAGTGTAGGTGAGACGGAAGACAGCCACTGTGTTATTTGTGGTATTCAAAAAATTGTTCGTACTGCACTCTCCAGTTACCTCAGTATTAAGTCGAGCTTCATGGTGCTAACGCTTGAGAACGATATCACCGTTATCGCAAAATGGCGGCGGTAGTGACGTCATCCGTGACGTAATTACTGCTTTCGTTGTCGCGCTCACAACAAATCGGAACGATGTGTCAGCGCGATATCAGTAATATTATCGCTGTTGGCGCAAAACGGAACGTAGCCAATATTATTTACTCCACATGAATATCCAAAATTATTATAAAGTAGCTGACCCGGCGCGACTTCGTTCGCGTGGCGTGGCCCTACCCCCTACTCCACCCTACCCTTTCAAGACCAAAATTAGCCAAATCGGTTCAGCCGTTCTCGAGTTTTAGCGACCATAACGAACAGCGATTCATTTTTATATATAGAGATGTGTGTGTTTGTTTGTTTGTCCGGCTTTCACGTCAATACAACACAACGGATTGACGTGATTTTTGGCATGGGGATAGTTTGGTAACTAGTATCCCGGAAAATATATTCCTGTTGTGGGATAACGTCGTGTAGACGTACACGCGGGCGAAGCCACGAGCGGAAGGAATTTATATGAGTAAACTGAACTGTTCTCTTTTTTGTTTCAGGTAAATACAATGAATTGATTTGGCCAATAATTCGCAAATACAAACTTATTTAGTATTATATTTTTCTTGTAATTGTTTTAAAACAAAAATTATAATCATTTGACAAAAGTTATCTGTCTTATGATAATTCTGATCCCATAAGCTCGGGATGTGCACACATTTGGGCACGACTACAATAATTGATTTACGGGAATTGCAAGCATATTGTGTATATTAAGTTAGTCACGCCATTGCCACTAATTTTCGTCTTAATGTTGTTACCTAACTATGATTAGGATATGAGACAGATAAGTGCCAGGTGATTGTAAATCGATTCTTATTTAATTGCACAGGTGCATAAAATGTCACAATGTTGAAAAGTACTGGCCTTGCCGCAACATAAAGCTTTATTTTGAAATATTCTTAACTTTTAATAGTTAGCTAATAGAGTCCAAATAAGTGAAGACTAATGTATTGATTAGTGCGACGGACCTACCACAAGCGAGCTTATCAGCTAAATATTTATATGGTGGAGCCATGAAGAAATGTAAAAATATGGCTTTTAGCATTATGTAGCTGATAAAAATGACCTTATTAATTTTACTACCATTTGGAAAATGTATGGATTATCCTATTTTCCGACTTTACTAATTATTGTATGATGGAATAAAATTAATAACTATTAACTAGTCACTGATGTTTCATTTCATTTAATAGAGGAATATTTACATTTTGTTCTTGATACGTGCGTGCCTTGTATGTAAGTAACCCTGAAGAAATAGCGAAAAAATATAATATCACCAGGCTTTTTAAGGTAAGGACATACTGAGCCCAGGTACGCAATGCGTTATGACATCTAACTAGACTTGAATTTGTATGAAAAATGTTGTAACGGAAACATATTTATCAGAGGGGTGTTTTAATAATGGTCAGTCGTTCCCTCCTCTAGACCGAATCCGCTAAACAGCCATCCTTACCACAATAGACTGGAATCTGTCAATTACATCCGCCATTTAGGCGGTTCTCACACTGCTCCGGTTTGTGGTAGTCAAGTGTGTGCATACAAAACAATACCCGCAGTGTAGGACGCATCTCCGTCTACCGGAGCGGAAACCGCAGCAGTGTGATAATCGCCACAGATGACAATTTAAAAAAATAACACAAAAAATCCTAAAGAGCCTCTAGCCTGGCCTGCCTAGGGTAATCGATAGCAGTAGGTACCAGGGACTTATATCGATATTTGAAAATTTCGATAGTTGGATATCGATACGAAATAGCGATTAAAATATCGATAATTTTATCGATATTTCAATATCGATAATGTACGAAACGTGCGAGTGCGACGCGCGACGTTGCCAAACTTAGCAGGGCGAGAGGATCGGATCGGGTGATTATCGTCGGAGCGACAACAACGGCAAGACGACAAGCGTTTGATTTTGTTTTGCGTTTTGGCAAGCGGCAGATAGCTACCAACTAAAATGCGTTCTTTGCGTATTTTAGTAAGTTACCCTATTTGTGGCTATTACGATACCAATACGAATGACGAATACATCGTAATTAATGACCCAATACGATACCAAATTACGATACGAATGCATTACGACTAGTGAGGTACGCCTGGGAATATTGCCACTGCCGGGAATTTTCCACTCCCAATGTGCCCGGGAAATTTCCAGGCACATTGGGAATATTGCCCAAAATTCCCAGTAGAGTTTTTATCGTTTTATACAGATGATAATGCAAATTACTTAGTCGCTGCCTTGTCGTGCAAGGATCCCAAATTCAAAACGTCAATCACGATCCCAAATTTAAATTTTGGTCAGTTACAGAAACCTTTGAAAGTCCTCTTTTGAATTTTTCTCTCTAATTTTCGTAAAAAATAATATAAGCTACAGAGAAAGAAAGGATATTGTAAACCTTTCTATAGAACGTCATGTCGAGCTGTCATGTGTAGAATTAAAAAGCTTAGTCATTGTATGTGTATCCCGACCACCTAAAGGTAATTTTGAAACATTTGAATCGGTGATGGAGGATGTGTTGAATAAGTTAAAGTTAAAAAATAAACCAATAGCAGTATGTGGCGATTTTAATGTTGATATTCTCGAAAGCTGTGCATTGACTACACGAATATTAACTTTGTTCAATTCTTTTAATTTAATTAATCAGTTCTTGGAGCCCACAAGGGTAACATCTCATTCAGCCACTTGCATAGATAATGTTTTAAAGGTATCCTATGAATTAGATATTGTTGATGCGCCTAAAAGTGTACAATGCAGGCCCGTTACAAAAACGCGACTACATAATTTTGAAAATAATGTAGCTGATAAAGTTTCTATGATGCCATATGTGCATGATGATCCTAATGCGCTTTATGGAACCCTTTTTGAATTAGTAACGAATGAGTTCAATAATATCTTTAAGTCTAAAACGATTAAATGCACCCAGAAGTTAAAGTTTTGCGAATGGGCTACGACAGGTATTTATAAAAGTAGAAACAGGCTGTATGAACTATATAAATTAAGAGAAACTAATCACAGCCCTCGTTTCGTAGAACATGTAAAACAATATTCTAAGATTTTCAAAAAAGCATGTTCTAAAGCAAAGTCTATATTTTTAAAGGATAAAATTAAAAAGTCAAATAATAAAATCAAAACAACTTGGGATATTATTAAGCGTGAAACCGGAAAAGGTAAACAACATGACAACAGTCTAGCGCTTAACATTAATAACGCAAGAATAAACTCTGAAACAGAAATTGCTAATATTTTTGATAACTTTTTTGTAAATATACCATTAGTAACCACCTCTAATTTGAATTCTTCACCAGCTTCTGCTGTCTCGGTTCTTGAAAAACATGTGTCTGAGTGTAGTTCATTATTTAATTTTAAAGAAATTAATTCGAGCGATATAATCAAAACATTTAATTTACTTAAAATGAAAACTACCACTGATTTATGGGGCATATCTGTTACTGTACTTAAAAACATTATTCATGCTATTGCCCCTTATCTTGCTATTATATTTAATCAGTGTATCGCTCAAGGAATTTTTCCTGATTTAATGAAATTTAGCAAAGTGATACCTTTATTTAAATCAGGAAACAAAGAAGACCCAAGCAATTATAGACCAATATCAATATTACCCGCCTTAAGCAAAATATTTGAAAAAATAATACTAGAGCAATTATTGTCTCATTTCTCATTAAACAATCTCATGCATAGCAAACAATTCGGATTTATGAAGGGTCAGTCAACCACGGATGCTGGGGTTGCACTTTTAAAGCATGTATTTGATGCCTGGGAAAAGTCGCAAAATACTCTTGGAATATTTTGCGACTTATCCAAGGCTTTTGATTGTGTTGATCACCGGACGCTGCTGTTGAAGCTAAATCATTACGGTGTAAAAAATAATGCCCAGAAACTAATACTGTCGTATCTCAGTTCCAGAACTCAGACAGTTGACATTAATGGAGTGAAATCAAACGGCTCTCAGATTAAACTAGGCGTACCTCAAGGCTCTATTTTAGGCCCTTTTCTATTTTTGGTTTATATTAATGATTTGCCTTTCTTTGCCAAAAACTTCTGTGATATTGTGTTGTTTGCAGATGATACTTCTTTAATATTTAACATAGACAGAAACAAAACCAATTTTGACGATGTAAACAAAGCACTGTCACAAGTACTCGGTTGGTAAAATTCTAACAATTTGCAGCTTAATGCAAAGAAAACAAAGTGCGTACTTTTTTCTCTGCCAAATGTACAGACGGTACCTGTAGAAATTGTAATCAACAACGAAAAACTGGATTTAGTACAATCAACGATCTTTCTGGGTGTAACTTTAGACTCGAAACTTCAATGGCATGCGCATATCGCAACATTAGCTGGTAAGCTTAGTTCTGCTTCCTACGCTATTAGAAAAGTACGACAGCTAACAGATGTTGATACTGCTAGAACTGTATACTTTAGTTATTTCCATAGCATCATGTCATATGGCATTCTTTTGTGGGGATTAGCGGCTGGCATTAATGCTATATTCATCTTGCAAAAACGAGCAATCAGAGCCATCTATAAACTAGGCTCCAAAACTTCGCTTAGAGACAAGTTCAAGGAAATAGGTATACTGACAGCTGCATCTCAATTTATATTAAATTGCATTCTTTTTGTACGTCGCAATATTAACTTGTATACCAAACATGGTGATTTACACAATCGTAATAGGGTAAACCGTCAGTCATTGGACACCGAATAGTTAATGGACACTCGTTTTTTAATGGAAAAAAATAAGATAACAACAAACAAAGAGCGACATCTTTGGTTGTTAACAAAATGTCTTAGTACTCAGCATTATTTTAGTTCATAGGTTTCAAAACAGATGACAGTAACAAAGTGTCAAAATATTTTTTTCCCGGCGACTATCACGAAAACAGACAATCGTCTAGAAAAAAATATTTTTTTCTTAAGGTTCAGTCAAGTGTTTTGATACGAAATTGGCATAGTGGTGAATATTTTTGTCTTGGCTTCTTGGATAGTGGTAAGATAACATACTATTTGCTTGATTAAATGACTTGTAACTCATAAATGCTATATTATGAGGTTATTTTGATCTGTCCAATGATTGTATGCGAAATGTATAAAAAATCTATTATTGGACAGTGTCCAATAACTATATATTTTCAAAGATTTGAGTTTATACGATTTTTTTACTTTAATTGTATAATAATTAAATTGATATTTCTACAGTTTCAATCTCAGACCTCACGGACTACTCTTTCAGTGATTGGACGCTGTCCAATAACTGTCACTTAATGTGTCCAATAATTGTTTGCTTGCAGGTTGGAGTCTCTAAAAATGCCTAAGGGAAAAAAAGAAAAATTATGACCCAAATAAACAAAATTTAGCACTTACAACTTACTTAAAAACTTGAAAAATTTTAAATTTTGTAAATATTTTTAAATATTAATTATAATATTTTTATTTATTTTTAAATTCTTTTATGATGTATATGTTCCAAAAAAACAGTTAATAATTTCTAAAGTTTCTTAATAACTTATTGTTGTGATTTAATTTCTTTAATTTGTTATGATCTCCAATGATTAAGACTGATTAAAGTTTAGTGATGAATAAATTTGCCCAATATTTAGTTTTTAGAGATGTTTATGAATATTTTCCGATTTAGAAAAGCATTTAATGTACAATTGATAGGATAAAAAATGTTCTTATGGTGTTTTATTACATATATAACTACTATTTCACTATATACATCGACTGTCCAATAACTGTTGCTGACTGTCCAATAAATATAAATTTTGTCCAATAACTATATTTCTTGTTCATATTTTTTATAGCACTGATATTTTATAATTATTTTCAAGACATAAGATTTTTAAATCATTCTTATGATAGCTCATTTTCTCTAGTTTCAAAATATCTCTTTAATATCTATGATACCATAAAAGCCGAAGAAAAAAAAATATTTAGCTATTTTGATTCCTTAATTGTCCAATGACTGACAGTTTACCCTACTAGAAATAGAAACAAGCTCGTAATGCCTCGGTACCGTTTAGAAAAGGTGCACGGATCTTTCGTTGGTCAAGGTATACACATATATAACAAAATCCCAAGTGATATCTTGGATTTACCATATCTAGAGTTTAAGAATCATATAAAGAGTGGCCTCCTCAAAAAAGGCTATTACACTGTAAATGATTATTTGAACAACAAAACACCTTGGTCGTAACACTCGTAACAAATGTTCCTAGTATGATATTGTGAGTGGTGTCCTATATTTTAAATTATTAGCGTTTATATTAGTTAAGCTTTTAATTCGGTCATTTAAGGTAGGCAGTTTGAGTATGTCATGCTCACTAAAACATTTCTACGGTGGTGGCGTGTGAGGCGGGTCGTTACGTTCCCTAAAATATGGTTGAGCGAAGCGATGGCTGGTTCATGCGTCATGCTCGTGAACGGGTGCTGCCAGTGGGAATGGGTCTGCTCTTATCTGCTTGCCTTAAAATGTGTTTTCTTTTGTTTTTATTCATTTAATTAAGAATTACATTTGAAACATGTATGGCGCAACTTGCAGTATATAGTAGAATTATTGTCTTTTGTTTTAAACTAATATTAAAGCTTTAAGTAGAGTTCCTAAGTAACTGAAAATTGTTCACCGCTATGATCATTAGTTCGCCTATACTTAACTGTATTTATCATAACCCATTGTGTAATTGTGATGGAAACTGACCTTAGTCATACCATGTTAAGGTCATTTTTCAATTTGACGACTCTGTATGAAATAAGACAGGGAGAAAAAAACAACCCTTGGAGTTTCTTGCCGGTTCTTCTCCAAGGCCTCCCGCTGTAGGGTTTGCGAACCGATGGCGTAGCTTCTATGACGTTCACAAGTACCTATTGTAAATAACAATCTAAATTGAATAAACAAAGGAGATGGTAAAGATTTGGTACCACTCGTGAGCATATACACAAAAGTTACGGAAAAATGTATAAAATAACATGGTGCCCCTTAAAAAATTCAAAGTTATTAGAATAATTGGCAAATAAATAAATAAGAATGGTTATTTTTATGAACTGGTAACTTCGGTAAGTTCGGCGTGACTTCGGCAACATTCTTAAGGGCCCCACAGATCAGATGATCAGTCGGCCTGTTGGGAATGGCTTGTCATTGTCAGTGTCCTTAAGCGCCCCACAGATGGTCAGTTCGCCTGTCGGCAACGGCCTGTCAGAACTACAGTTGCAGTCGGGAATAATTCCGAATCTTTCCCGTGGAATACTTACGAAATATTCCGAAGTATTACGAAACATTCGGAATATTTCGATCGTCGAAAAATACGGGAGTAGGTAACGATAAAAAAGCAGCAATCGGTAAAAAAGCAGTAGAAAGCATATTTGACACTTATTTTTAAATACCTACCTAAGCAAGAAAAATAGTCAATCATAGTAAAAGAAGTATGGATGGATATCTTACTATCTAGGTACCTCTTAAATAAAATGTCTGTGGAAGTTTTAAGTGTAGAAGTAGGTACTTAAGTAGGCACATATACTCTACCTAAGTAACTATTATTTTAGCGAATTTTTAATGTTTTTGAATTGCTTGAAACGGATGAAAACATATTTTTAAACTATGATTAAAGGTTTTAAACTATAATAAGGTAAGCCGATTAGAATCGGCTTGTAGGTATGTACCCTTTCGTTTTGCCACTGCTAGGTAGGTACAAAACTCGGCACGGAGTCACGGAGTATAGCCGTCATCGGCATAGCCGTCGAACCACAATATAAGTGGTCGTACCTAGCAATACAAGTGCCGTGCCGAGGCTTAGGTCATCACTTCACTATCACTAGGTAGGTAAGTAGGTAGGTACATAGTATAAAATAAAGTCACTCTCCGCCTCTGTCTGTCTGTTTCTAACCTTTCTTCTTTTAAACCACGCATCGGATTTCGATGCAGCTGTCACTGTTATTTAGAAAATTTATTCTCGAAGGTTTATAAATAAATACCTACATACAAAACATTCTAATTACGTATTTATATAATAGAGAAAAATTACATGTTTTTTGATGAAGCCGTCAAAAAACGATTTTTCGAGCGCTTAGGTACATTGCGAACGCTGCTGGCTAAGGGTGGTGGTATTCCATTCATCAAAGATCTTTGTCCAGTATGCATTGGATCCAAGAAATTGGACGCATATTGGACGACTTTGACGTCCAATTTCATACATTCGACGTCCAATTTCTTGGACAAAGATCTTTGATAAGTGGAATACCACCCTTAACCGTATGAGATACCTACCTACATCAAAATAATTTACTACGGCATTGTATATCATAGAGGCCTACAAAAAAGACCCGAAGTCGCCTTATTTCTATAGGTTGACTCACAGTAATTTTTATATTTATTAAGTTATTTAAAAATATTACTTTATTTGCAAAGCTAATGTCTCCTAATCAGTATTAATCCTTATCCAAATAAGTACCTATATAAGTTACCTTGGCCATTTAATGTAGGTAAAACGATATCATTGAGGTAGATCAAAATTATCCTTTACCGTATTTCATTTAAATGAACACTTTAGAAGTTATCACAGATTCGAAGCACCCACAAATTGTTCAAACGAAGCCGGGCTGGGCCGCTAGTAGGTACCTATAAAAATTAGTGTTTTGCTGTAAGTAGGTACCTACCTACTTTTGTTGTTAATGTCGCCTTACATAGGTAAGGAATAAAATAAACATTCAAATTTTACTTACGCTAATTACGCTACAATAATAATAACAACCAATTCACCATCAATCCATCACTGAGCAAATAGGTAAGCACTTCGTTTTTAAAAACAACGCTCACGTTTATTTTTATCGAAATTGAAATATTTTCTTAGACCGCGAATTATTGCGAAACATTATGAATCCTTCTCTGCGGGGAAGGGGAGCGGTCGAATAATTCCCCGGGGGGCATCGCCTCCCACTCCCCGCCCCGCTAATCTCGCCCGCCCGCCCTGCGCGCCGCGCGCGCCGCCTGCCATGCACCAACTAGAATCACCCATAGAATAGGTCAAAACTTAGTGGCCGGTAGCCCCGATACCCATTCATTGGCTATAATTAAGACCGCCATTTTGTTGGGGTGCCCCCATTGGCTAAAATTAAGGCTGTCACTTTTTTCAAGAATTTCAAGATGTCGTTTATTTTGTTTGTGTTTTTTACTCATTTCGGTTTTCTAGTATTCTTTAGATGTTTTTCCACTTTTTCTCAGATATTTCTTTACAGAAATATGGATACATTATTCGAAGATGCCTTCGGTACACGTAAGTAAATCTATTTACGTAGTTTTATGTATCAATTATTTATTACATTAACCTAAATTTGAGTTTTGTTGTTTTAGGTAATTCCAAGAGGCAACTTTGTATTTCTTAAAACTAACCAAAACAAAAGAAAATACAGTTCACAACTTAACCGGAGTAAAGAAGATTCGGTTTCTCAGAAAGTTATGAAATTTATCAAAGGCTAAAAGAGTCGCAATAGTTTTTATAAGTGCGTCATGCCTGGCACCACGGAGGCCTCTTTAACCAAAGTTAAACTGTGGGAAAACTCTGCTACCCTTCCACACCCATATGTGCTCATCCAGGAAAAGCTCCCTCTGGCCTTGAACTTCCCAGATCATTATGGAGATCTTTAAATAGACTCCGTACCCAAGTTCGTTGAAGTAAAGACAACCTGTCCAGGTGGGGCTACACCAGTAACACGGATCTCGCGTGCAGGTGTGGTTACACTCCACAGACCATGGCCCACCTCATTGATTGCTCTGCATGCCCGGACACCTGCACGCATGAGGAACTCATGTTGGCTGCAGATAACGCGTTGAGAGTGGCACAGTTTTGGGCCAACAACATATGATTTTGTACTTGTCATTGACATGTTGAAGAAGAAGTTATGAATGAAAGGTAGGTAATGTTTGTTTATTCTTTTTATATGAATGTAAGTAGGTATGTTATGTGTAATTAATTATTGATTAGTTTTGTTAAAAAAAACCTTCCTAATACCTTATTTCAATATACATGTAGAAGTGATATCATATGGTGATAATGATAAAGCACAGTAGATTACTTGGGATTAAATTTAAATAATCAGTTGTCACATTTAACAAGTTTCAATTTAGTGAAGTTGTTAATACCAAGTCAAGAGAAAATAACAGTGAAAGTAATTCAATAACTTTGTCAAAACATTTTAAATGCCTTATCATCAAATTCATATTTCTGATTCTGACAAACAGAACAAAATTATAACAAATGTACCGGTGGGATAATATATGATTGTTGTCGGTACGAATGATGGTTTATTGTGATTGTCTTATGACTATGTTATAACTGTTACTGCTACCTACTATCTTGGATCTTACTGAATTATATATATTACCTCTCATCAGTCTATGTACAAAGCTTATCTACTTAATAACAGTTATTAACTATAAACATTGATTATCTATAACTTGTGCATAGCGGCACAACAAACAAAATGTGCTTTATACACACTACTCTTTCTTGATTTACAAACTTTTCAGTTTAACTATCACTTATTTGTTTATAAAATGTTATGGCAGATTATAGTAACATTATGTAGAATCTATACTAACCAAATCTAATCTTTTCAGATAACTTGAGTCTCAACGATGTTCGTGGAGTGCTGCGAAGATGCCCGTTTCTGCCTATTCTTGCGGTAATAAGTTATCAAATCAGAATTATGGTGCAAATTACTGCTGTTAGTTGCTATATTGATTACTTACTGCATTAAATGTTTAACTATTAGAATTAGGTTATTGCGTCTTGCATTGAAAGTGATATGAACAGTAAATAATGAAATGGCAGATACTAAATAAAACTACTAGGAAAAATAGCATCAGCATTTGTGCGTAATAAATATTTGCAAGCAGTTTAATTTTTCTTGTGGCTGATAAAGTATTTATATTTCTTAGTTTATCTATAAAGTCAATTTAGTAAGTAATTTCATTACTCTCATTCTTTGTCTTGTATAAATCTCAACTTATACTTATGTACTTTGTATTTGATAAAATTATAATGTCAAGTAATAAATGCCTTCTTTCATCAAATGTGGTTTTTATTTGAGCAGAATTTAAAATAGTATATTACTAGGGTTGTACCAAACGTCGATGATTTGCACAACTATCGATAACGAATCAAGGGTGTCGATAGTTCTGGCAGCACTATGTTGTCAAACTCTAATCGGGGTCCGTCATTCACTAACAAACGGCCGCTATAAGGCTTGATTCCTATCTGTACTAGTCTATATAATTTGTGCGCCGCGCGCCGCGCACGAGTTGTTTGTTCATCCGTCGTCATCGTCGCCCGCCGGACTCGGGCACGATATTTTCTAGCAAGATTGACCTAAGATAAAAAAATGCCAATATTTTCAAACGAATTTATTTTGAAAAATTCTGATGGAAAGAAACTTTATGAGAAGTATTACGTAATTATTCCGAATACTTCAGAAGTTTTGCAACTGTAGTCAGAACCCCATATCAGTTGATTTCGGATGAACTGGTGGCTTACCTCAAGCTCTAATAGCAGTTATTTTTAAGTTGAGAGAGTGAGACGCCGCTTTACACGCCGTATAGCGGCGTCTCACTCTCTCAACTTAAAAATAACTGCTATTAGAGCTTGTGGTAAGCCACCTGATCATGTCGGTAAAGCAGTCAAAGGACATGAAGGAGAAAGAGCGATAGTTTTCAATTACTAATACTTGTGAATACTCAAAGACGAATACAGTTCGCCAAACTCATACTAAATGAGCCCACAAACGGTCGTCGCCTGTCGGCCTAGACCGGGGGTGCTACCGGCAAAAAAATCTGGATATGGGTATGGGCTTCAGTGTCATTTGAATTCCTTATTTTGATAGATTTTTGATGCTTTGTTCTGTTAAACGTTGTTAGCTAGCTATCGTTATACCCGACGTCACAAAACAATGACTTCGGGTATAAGGATAACTAGCTAGCAACGTTCAACAGAACAAAGCAGCAAAAATCTATCAAGATAAGCAATTCAAATGACAGTTGAAGCCCATACCCATATCCATATTTCTTAGCCGGTAGCCTGGGGGGCTACCCCCCTGATCGGCCATCCTGTACATTTTTTACTATCACATTTTTCCTATACTTACAAAATTGCATTGTGAATGCATAAAAATAATTTAAAAGTCTCAAGCTTAAGACTTCCTTAACCATACACTTAAATGTTCATTCAATAGCTAAGCTAGCATCAGAGTTATTTATTAGAGAACTTCTTTTATAACACTTATCCTATTTAAATATTTAATTTTCTATTAGACATGGACTATTTTTAAAGAACTTCGACTCTTTTATCAAATATTGGATCAAAGAAATTGGACGAGGACAAATTCATAATGGTTTCATTGATAATTTCTTTAGTCAAATGCATAATGGACAAAGATCTTTAATAAGTGGAATACACCCTAAAATGGCTTCCTACGTTTTATAAAGCCGAAATTAAAAATTTATTTGCCGCGTTATTTGGTAAAATAATAAGAAAATCTAATGAGAATCTGATTTCTTGGGATGATATCTTTAGGAAAAAATGGTGCTCACAAGTGGTACCAAACTCCATACAAGCTTTTACCATCTCCTTTGAATCTTGAATCTTGAATCTTGAAAGTTTTGGAATTAATAATGATATTGATCCTCTTAATTTAAAGTAGGTATTTATTATATTAGTGCCAAGGAAAATGAATCACATGTGATTTTAGTTGATTTCATTACAATAATTTACCTATATGCAAAAAATATTGATTTTCTTTTGTGTCTTACAATTTTATAATTTGTTGATAATCAAATAATAGACAGGAAGCGACCACCGCATGGTCAGAGGTATATTGAATATCAACATCAAGCTTGAAAGATTGCGACTGATAAAATCCACGAACCACGAAACAATACCAGCTTGAACTTCAAAACCGCTTCAAAGCCTTTGAGAATAGCATAGATGTGGACGATCTATACAACATGGTGGTGGATACTGTCCGCACGGTAGGGTCTAAGTACTATAAACCCGCCGTCCCAAATTGAAGATACTCTTCAGCCAGACTCTCCTACTCATGGATCAGAGACAAGAAATGAAACTACAGAACTCAGCAGATGCCCATCGCTATCGGCTGCTTAATAGACAGATATCTAAGTCCTTGACTAGCGACCTTCGCCAATTTAATACCGAGCGTATTAAAGAAGCCATTGAGCGGAGTGCTCCTAAGTGTTTGTGAGAAATTTGTCTATCGGGCCAAGTCAATTGACGGCTGAAAACTGAGGAAGGTATTATCATTTCGTCAACATCTGAAATCTTGAGGGAGATTGGGAGTTTCGATGAACATTTAAATTCCACGCAAACACCTGTTGAAAGTAAGTCTACAGACCCTAGAGCCAAGCTTACCCGACACTATACAGAAGATATTACGAGATTAAAATGTCTCTCATGCAGCTTACTGCTTACTTTTACTAAACAACTAGGCGGCGCCGGCCGGCGGGCGATGCCGGAATCACAACAGAGCTTTTGAGAGCGGGCGGAAAGCCAATACTTAAGGTTTTCAATTCAGTCATCCTCAAGGGCAAAACGCCAAAGGCAAGGCAGAAGCGATGTGATGCTGATTTTCAAGGGTGATAAGACTCTTGAAGAACTACAGACCCATCTCGCTTCCGAGCCATATCTATAAGTTGTTTTCGAGAGTCATTACGAATCGTATCGCTCGCAGGTTTGATGACTTCCAACCTCCAGAACAAGCCAGATTCCAAAAAGGCTATAGTACCATAGACCAAATTCATATGCTGTGACAAGTTATACAGAAGACCGAGGAGTACAACTTGCCACTTTGCTTGGCGTTGCTGGACTATGAGAAAGCCTTTTGATTCGATAGAGACCTGGGCGGTGCTGCAGTCTCTCCAGAGATGCCAAATAGACTACAGGTACATTGAGGTGTTGAGGTACTCATACCAAAACGCCACCATGTCAGTCCAATTACAGAACCAGAGCTCTAATCCTCCTATCCAACTACAGCGAGGTGTAAGACAGGGAGACGTCAGCTCTCCGAAACTGTTCACAGATGCGTTGAAGGATATTTTTAAGCTTTTGGACTGGAAATGATGCGGCATCAACATCAATGGCGAGTACCTAACACACCTACGGTTTGCCAATGATGTAGTTCTTATGGCTGAGACCTTGGAAGACCTGAACACAATGCTCGAAGATCTCAGTAATGCTTCTCAAAGAGTGGGTCTTAAGATGAACATGGTCAAGACGAAAATCATGTCCAATGCCCATGTTGCACTCGCTGCAGTTAATGTTGGGAATATTACACTCGAAATTGTTGACCATAGTGATGGAGAGAGCGATGCTTGGTATTTCCTTGCTCGATCGAATTAGAAATGATGAGATCCGCAGGAGAACTAACACAACCGACATCGTTCGAAGGATTGCATCGTTGAATTGAAGTGGCAGTGGGCAGGAAACATAGTGCGGAGAACCGATGGCCGTTGGGGCGGAAAGGTTCTCGAATGGCGACCGCGTGCCGGACGACGTTCCGTGGGCAGGCCCTCTAAAAGGTGGACCGACGATCAAGTCAAGGTCGAGGGAACCAGCTGGATGCGGGCAGCACAGGACCGATCGTTGTGGAGATCCTTGGGGAAAGCCTATGCCCAGCAGTGGGCGTTGTTTGACTGATATGATGATGATGATAATCATGGCAAGATTATTTTGTTTTGATTTTTTTGTTTATTGATTAAGGATAAAAAATTAACCATCTTGCTTAACTGTTTTTCATATCGAATGTTCTTACCTTTGATGTTGATGGCTATTTATTACGTAATTCAATATAATCAAACACTTTTTATCTTAATTTAAATTGTGTTGCGCATGGTAAAATATTTTTTATATACATCTTAAAATGGTCCTTGGGAATATTGCTGGGAATGAACTGGGTATATTGCCGGCATAGATTAATAACAGCTTCGCTTCGCTTACGCTAGATCGATAGTCTTCATATTAAAGCTTCGTCAAAAGTGAAGCAAAAAATCAGATTTATGTGTGTGCGAGCATTACGTGCCTACGTTCGCCGACCAGCCCCGACACGCACACAAACAAAACTTTGATTTTTTTTTTTTTTTTTTTTTTTTTTTTATTTATTCTTGACCTGGCTACAGAGACCATCAGTCGCATACATTTTTATTACACATGACATGACAAATAAAAAGAAACAAAACAGAAAAAAGAGCATTCATGAGAGCATGAAAAATTAACACTGATAAATAAAGGTCAGTGCAAATTAAGTACAAAAATATACAGACAAACCTTTGAGTACCTAGGTATTCAAAACAGACAAACAAAAAGAAACAAAACAGAAAAAAGAACATGAAAAATTATGTACAAAATATTAACATAACACTTAAAATTTATATTACTATATACAAAACTTATATTTTTTCTACTGTTGTTAATATGTATTTATACAAAGGAATGAAATATTCTATGTTTATAAGTAGGTCCTGAACGCGGCGGGGGACACTTTGGTTTTGAATGGATGAAGCTGAACTGTCACTGTCACAAATGTCACTAAGTAGAATTGACCGTTGGCTAACAAACTTTGAGCAGTTGAAGATAATATGTTGTAAATCAGCATCATCTTGAGAACAGTGTGGACATCGTGCATTGCTGTAGATATTGAGTCTGTATAGGTGTGTTGGAACCAAACAGTGGCCAAGTCTCATTCTCGTGAGGATAGTGACAAATTTTCGACTTCTCTTTCCATCAGTTTTATTAAACCATGGCTTCACTGGTAAGTCTTTCTGTATGCCTGCATACCACCTGCCTTTAGTTTCTAACGTGCTTTCCCAGTAATCTTTCCATATCTTCCTAACATTTGCCTTAAAGTAGACAAAGTAATCAGTGAAAGGAACTTGAAGCATTTGAATATGATCTTCATCATGATCCATGCGAGTTAAACTATCAGCAATCTCATTTCCTTCAATGCCACTGTGGGAGGGCACCCAGACAAATTCTAAATTTACACCAATATTGTTAAAATGTTCTATCATACAAAGAATTTTACATAGAATAAAGTTTGTTTTGAATGAAGAAAGGCCATGAAATAAAGAAGATAATACACTTTTAGAATCTGTTACAATTATGATATTTACATTATTTACAACACTATTTACATACATTAAAGATTCTAATATAGCATAGCTTTCAGCTGTGAAGATGCTGGAATTATTGTTTAACTTAATACATTTACAGTATTTTCTTTGAGGATCATAAAAAGCTGCTTTAACATTTTGCTCATCTTTAGAACCATCAGTATAAACAAACTGACTTCCATCTTTCTTATTTTTAAATTCTATGAAATCAACTTTATTTGTTATTATATCTAAATGGATATTATTTCTGTCATAATTAACAAGACTATTGTAAGAGCATTCATATATAGGCCATTTATTACTTTTGTGTATATCTTGTGATTTGGTTTTTACATGACTATAAATTTGTATGATTTCAGTGCCAGAAAGGAGTGATTGTGGAGTTATACTAGGACCTGCCATGGATGGTAAAAGTTCTGTCATCTTGTCAAGTTTGGAATTTAAGCTATTACAAGAGGAAACATTTTTTAACATGAATCTCTCAGATAACTGTAACCTTCTAAGGAATAAAGGAGGTATGCAAGTTTCAACTTCTAATGAGTTAATAGGGGTTGAGCGCATTGCGCCACAAATTAATCTTAGTCCTATGTTCTGAATTACATCTAACTTCTTTAGGTGGATGGTACTAGCATTTAGATAGGCCAAGCTGCTATAATCAAAATGGCTTACTCATAATTGTAGGGTCTGACCCCCAGAAAGTGCCTGCTAAGTGTCGTAAAAGGTTAATACTTTTCATGGCTTTCTTACTAATATAGTCAATATGTTTATCAAATTTTAATTGAGTGTCAATAATAACCCCCAAAAATTTATATTCTGAAACAGTGGCTATTTCAGCGTTATTGTATTGAATTTTTGTATTTGAATCATTTTTACTGAAAATTAGAACTGAACTCTTTTCTGGGCTTACATCTAATTTAAGTTTACCATGGTAATAAGTGTACAGTTGCTTTAGAGCACTGTTTATGTTATTCTTTGCAACATCTATATTTTGGTCAATGCTGTACAAAAGCAAGTCATCGGCAAATTGCAAAATCTTAACATTTTCTGTATTTACATATTTTAATATCTCAGATGTGTATAGATTGTATAATAAAGGAGAGAGTGTAGCACCTTGCATAGTTCCTTTATTAGCAAACCTAGGGCCATGCAGCTTATTATTATATTTAACATAAATGGTCCTATTGCTCAGAAATTTAAACAGCCATTGCAGTGTTATTCCTGGCACTCCTATATCATGTAACACTTGGATAAGCTCTACTATATTTACATTGTCAAATGCACCCTTAACATCTAAGAAAACGCAAACCATGTTGGAATGACTCAATTTTACTTGTTTGATATCATGTATTAATGATACAAAGCTTTCAGAGCAACTTTTACCCTTTCTGAAACCATGTTGCACCTCAGGAACTAAAGTATTACTTTCAGAAAAGTAGTCCAAACGTAGCTTTAACATGTTTTCAAATAATTTTCCCAAACAAGACGATAATGATATAGGTCTGTATGAGGATGCAATATTTTCAGGTTTATTAGGCTTTAATATAGGGACAACACATTGAGTTTTCCAAGATTCTGGGATGATGAGATCTTGCCATAATTTATTATATATGGCTAATAATGTTCTTTGTGCATTTGGATGTAGCTTTTTAATTAATATGTATGGAATATTATCCAGACCTGGAGCAGTGTTCTTTCTAGTTTGTAATGACATAGTTAGCTCATTTAAAGTGAATGGTTTATTCAGATATGAATTTATTGTATTTTCTTCAGCACTACTGAATAATGAAAGAAGTCTGTCTTCATTGAGATCATTACTGTTTGATAAATTGTCTAGAAAACTTGGAACCCATTCATCATCAAAATTCCTATTACGGTTATGACTACCAATCTTTTTAAATTTCTTTATGTAATTCCATATCCTAGAAACTGGTGTCATTCTGTTAAAACTACTACATAAATTTTTCCATGATTCTGAGCTCTCATTTTTTATAATTTTTTTCTTTTGTGCGTCTAATCTTTTGTATTCTATGTAGTTATCAATGGAGGGATTTAACTTATATTGGTGTAATGCTTCCTTTGAGGCCTTAATAGCATGTTCACATTTGGCATTCCACCAGGGAGAAGGTTTCCTATGGATATTTTTATTTACATTATTTCTTTTAGGAATGGTTTGGTCCCTTAAATTATTTAAAATATTTACATAACTATTATAGACTTCTAGACAATCTACATTTTCAGTGTTCAATTCAGAAAACAGACTTTCAGATAGATTGTAAAATTCAAGCCAATCAGCTTTATTATATATGTATTTTTCTTCCACAGGACCTACTTCATATTGGGATGCTTGAACATTTAAATGAAGAGATACTGGGTAATGGTAGCTGCCTAAGGGGTCATCCTGAACAGACCAATCACACAAATGAGCTATGGAGGGACTAACAAGAGTAATATCTATTGCAGAAGCCTGTCTATTATGATAGGGACAAGTTGTTGGTGTGCCATCATTTACAATACAAAGATCTAGTTCATCTATTAGATTATATAAATTATTGCCTCTATTATTATTACTGTTGCAACCAAAGCTAATATGATGTGCATTACAGTCTCCCATAATAATGCATGGTTTGGGAATATTATTCAAAATGTTTTTAAACTTACCTGTATCAAATCTGCCACCACGGGGTGGACAATAAACACATAATATAGTAATATCTCCGGACTCTGTCTTAATTTTTATTGCTACATTTTGGATAGTTTCATGGAAATTAGTATTTAATAAGGTATATTTCAAACCATGTTTAATAAGAATACCTACACCATTGTGTTTATTGTTTGAGTTTTTGTAGATAAAATTATAGTTAGGAAAGTTTGGAACAATAGATTTATCAGTGAGCCAAGTTTCATTTAGCAAGCAGATGTCAACTTGTTTATCTATAAGCAACTTTTGTAACAGTGGTTTTTTGCTCTGTAAACTTTGTATGTTAAATTGGACTATATGTAAATACTTATCCATTAAATTAAGTTTGAAATAAATACTTCTTTTATTTTCTTTGTTGTTAAGGGAATGCTACTGTCATTTTTGTTACCTAATGCTATTAATGATTTTACTATAGCATTCAAAATAATATCATTATTTGCAATTTGATTAATGTCTAACTGTACATTTCCGCTATTTACATTTTTTACAGTATTTAAAGGAGGGTATGATTTCGAGTCATTTAGTGCTGGTGGGGAACTCACCACAGTGGCATAATTTTGCTGAGAGTACTTCCTCTTGTTTTCTTCAAATTTCTGCTTCTTAATGGGACAGTCTCTAGATATAGCCAAGTGGTTGCCGCTACAGTTAATACATACAATTTCTTCTACATCACACTCCTTGTACGAATGCTGTCCAGCACACGATGAGCACATCTGGGAACCTCTGCAAACTTTGGCAGAATGGTTGAACTTCAAACACTTAAAACATTGCAAGACAGGTGGTATGTACTGATGGATGGTATATCTGAATAGTTGGATATAAGCAAACTGGGGCAAAGTTGTGGTAGCAAAAGTAACGGCGACAGTGGTTAGGGGTATCAAAGTATTATTGGATTTTTTCATAAATCTTTTTATAGAAATGACTTCGGCATCGCATACTATATTCTTATATATCTCTTCATTTGACATGTCCGTAGGTACGTATCTTAAAATGCCAGTTTTCTCTGTGAGAGAGGAAGGCACAAATGCTCTCATTTTATTCTTGCCTAAAAACTCGTCCATTTTTAGGAAATAGTTTGCCGATGAGGCCTTTTTAAACATAACTCCAATTTTGTGAGCATTGACTCTATGGACGCCAGCTATGCCCTTAACATTTTCCGTAAAAAGTCTGGTCAAAGTACATGGGTTTTTGTTTCCCAGTCTGTCCTTTTCAGTGGATTCAACGTACACCGTGAATTCCCCTGAACTGTTTTCGATAAATAGGCGTTTATAATTGGGCTTAGTATACATCTTATACTTATCGCTTTGTTGAGGTGGTGGACTGCTGGAGACACTCTCATATCTCCTCTTCCTTTTTTCCGCAGGGTCCTCCCCATCGCTAGGGGGACCCATCTTGGGTTTGTTGTTAATTTTATTACGTTAGTTCGTGAAAGTAAGGCGAGAAAATGTTATTTTAAATGAAAAGAAAATTTAAAGCTTCCGCTCAATTTGACTTCCCGCCAAAAAGTCCACAAAACTTTGATGTTGTTGAGTGTGTCCAGTAGGAACAATTACCCCGAGAGTGGGGAAGTGTAACAATTTCCTGAAATCGGAATTTTTGTTCATGATAATGTTTGTTTAGTGTTAATTCAAAGATAAGTAACAAATAACAGCCTAAATTGCCTTTGAAACACATACATACATACTCTTTTGTAAATAATTTAATTAATTACGTGAATGTTTATATAAGTTTTAAAAGTAAAATTTGTAATAAGAGTCATACTATTGCATGACGAGGTGCTTTCTTTGTTACATAATATTTATATGTATATGTACAAATCACAAGGTGAAACAAAAAACAAATAGGATGAAGGACCCAGTTATCAGCACTTTAAGAGTAAAGTCCTAACTTAAACCCTAAATCACATTGAAAATACGTTATCACCCGTTATGACGAGTTTTCTGGTTTCAATATTTAATCAGTAAGATTATATATAAAAAACATAATTTATCTTTGTCCAATTTTTTTTTAGATAGGTAAAAGCAAAAAATGACTATCTCACCTTTTATCAGCACCATCACCCACCACCAATTATCAGCACTGTGATAGTGGTAAGTATTGAAATTATATGAAATATTTTTTTTATTTAAATTTTACTTTTTTGCATTCGCAATGCAATTTTTATTATAAAAAAATGGAAAATAAAGTATTTAGAAAAAATCGACCCGTCTCACAACCAGCTCCGATAACCTTTCGCTATCCGAGCGACTGCTCTAACCACTGACTAACGACTAATGACTCCGTAGCTCAGAGCAGTCGCCCGGATAGCGAAAGGTCGTGGGTTCGAGTCCCATCGGAGCTGGATGTGAGACGGGTAATTTTTTTCTAAATACTTTCGTTTCCATTTTTCAATAATTTTTTTTATTAAACATTTTTTAATAAAAATAAACTAGGGGGTCTGAAAAAACATGATGAAATGCTAGGATGATTCTGCCTCGCGCGAGTCTGCTCGCTTGGTGAGGGAGGACCCGCCTAATCACGTAAAAACGGCTGATCGGATTTTTATGAAATTAAAACATAGAATACTTTTTATCCTGGTTATTGGTCCCCTAAGTATTTTCTCGAATGTCCACAAGGACGAAGTCGCGGGAGGAAGCTAGTATAGTATAAAATGTAACATAAACTTAACTTCGATCACAAGGAACTGGCAAAAACAGGACAAACTGCAGGATACACCAGTTTTGATCACATTTTTTTCGCTATTTATAAGTCGGAAAGTATGGTATGACCGGGAGTAGGATTCCCAAAACACCAATTTATTTATTTTCCAAAGTGGTAGCTCAATTTAGTGAGTGAAAACCTTATAATTAATTTTACTATTTATTCGGAGTGCTGATTATTTGGTGCAGTGCTAGCATTTGGGTCCGTTACCCTAAGTACCTAATGAAAACAAAAAATAAATTATAAATATTTATTTAAACACTTTACACAAAAAAGGGAAAGGTATTATCTTACAACTGACAACTCTCATAATAATTGGTCACAAAAACATTTTCGATAAGAATTATTTCTATAATCAGTAGGTAGGTATAATATATAATATCAATAGAAATCGGGAACTTAAATTCTTATTACTGGTAACACTTTCAAAAGTATGACGGCTTTCAATTTTATTTTCAAACATAGTGAATATTTAGCAGAATACAAGTAATATAGTGAAACTAACGTATGAAATGTTATGTTCGAGGCTTTTTTCTCCTTATCCGAAGCATTGTCACAGCCATTGATCACACAAACCATTATAGTTTATTTAAATTATCAGAGATGTTTACTCTGACGTGTAACCTTGACAACTGACGGGACGTTCGTGTAAAGTCGGGCCGACTGAGCCAAATTGGCTCAGTTTGATTTGCTTCATTTTCTTAGGCCTACTCGGTTTCTAGGCGTTATTATTCTAAGATTGCCGGGAATATTGCCAACGTACTGGGAATTTTCGTCATTATTACATTTAAATGTCAGCTGACGTTTCTAGTGCTTAGTTGATCATAAAATAATTCGAATTCTAAAAATTTAAAGAATATAACCAAAATTCCCAGTTAATTCCCATTTTGGGAACATTGCCGGCAACGCTGCCGGCAAAATTTCCAGTCCTTGGGAACGTGCCCGGGCACGGTACATCACTAATTACGACTTCTTTTTTATAGCATTTTGTTGAGTTTATTTTAAGCTTTGTTTGAATATATGTTTTTATATCAATACTAGCTGTTGCCCGCGACTTCGTACGCACGGTAAAGTGACTTTTGTATTTGTTTATTTTAAAATAAGTACCTACTTATATTTACCTGACGATACCTGACGACCGATTTGGCGCAGGAGCAAACTACCTGCTTTCCGCGCCAGAGGTCTCGGGTTCGATTTCCGAACAAGACAAATATTTGTGTGCATGAACATGTCTATTTGTCTTGGTCTGGGTGTTTTCTATGTATAATAAGTATGTATTTACAAACAAAAAATATTTAAGTACTTATATAATAGGTCTTTACATATGAAATTGCCGTTTTTTTCTTTTGTACATATAACTTAACAACTTTTATAATATTAGAAATATATAATTTCTTTAATATTGCGTTACATTAAGACCGTATCGAGCAACTTTTGATAATTTAATAACCACGATATTTGATTATTTACATAGAAAAAACTTATTCCGAAAGTTACGACTATTTTTGTTTCCAGAATTTCGTACTTTATTAGTTGTAACTTAGTGAAAAAAATTTGTTTTTTCTTAACGAATGTGTTATTTAGTAGTTAAAATGTCCATAAATACGTGTGTAAAATTTTGTAAATTTACATAATATTAGTCGTTAAATACTAACAAAAACGTTAGTATGGAAAAAAAAAATACAGAAATCTCCATACAAAACGGCAATTTCATAGGTAAAGACCTATTATTTATCTGTCATCAAGTTCACATAGACACAGTTTCTAGAAATTGCCCCTGCCGTGTTTGTATATTTACGAAGTTTGCAAATTTGTACGCAAACATAGCGAATTTTACACAAAACGACAAGATACTCCATCGAAATATCCATCACGATACAAAAATAAGTTAATGTTGTAAAGTTGCAAATTAAAACTAACATCTAATAGTACATAAATGCTATTACAATGGGAGAGTTTCCTGCAGTAATTTTTCGATGCACTAGATGGCGCTGTAACCCTAACACAACCTACTTTTTTCAGCATATTATGATAAAGGATTAGTTCATTCAGCCTAAAAAAGACTTGAGTGTCGGTCGGTTGTACTGTAAAATTAATCTGTCTGTGGTAAAGTTTTTCTTCTGTGAGGTCTGCGGATTGCTTTGCTTCCATGCGTTAGTGTTAGTGGTGTTTTGTGGGCGTATTAGTTTTTCTCAAAGATGTACTAATAAACGTAGATGGATAGTAGAAAGTGAAATGTACAATGCAGGTTGCATCTCTTTTTAACTCACTATGGAAATCATTTGAAAAAAAGAGACAAACATAGTAGCTTTGTTGCTACTTAATATCGAAATGGCACCGTTTTGTCTATACATACTTACTTATTATGATATAGAGCTATAGTGATGCACCATTCGTAATGAAAAGTATCGATAACTTCAGTTTTATCAGTTAACAAAATGAAGACCTCGTAGCTAGTTAGTCCTTTCTTAGACTGTCTTTTATCCCGGAAATTTCAAGAGTTTCCTCGGGAATCACAAGCGGTTTTCTACAATCTAAAACCTTTTTTGGATAAAAATAACGATGCAAAGGTGAATTTGTGTATCTGTTTATTATAGGAGATGTAGAGGAAAAAGAAAATAAATAAAAAAATACTGTACTGAACTGAACCGTTTGTTTTCATAATATAAATACTTTACTAATGGAAACTCTAGTAATGGAAAGATAAAACAAACATCAGTTTATTTTTTACTTTTATGTTTAAAACAAATTTACATCTTCTCAATCTTACTTAATTATTATTACAGTTATATATATCGCAGCCAAATGGTTGAATTCGCCATTCAATTAAACGCCTACCAGGCCGATAATTTTTTCCGTAAGCTATTTTATCTTCCCATAAGTTGACGGAGTCATAAAAAAAATAACCGCGAAATTTAAGACGATCGCTTCGCTGCGCTTCGCGATCGCCTAAGATTTCTAACCTATCACGTGTTCTACAGGACTTTCGAGAGGTACATGCTGCTATACTTAACCATCCGGCGGATTCAACCATCCGCCTGCGACATATACATTATATGAAATTTTCTCTGAATGGGTCCGCTTTTTAGGTTTGTAATATAAATAGTAAAATACATAAGTTTAAAATGAGTATGTGAGCAAACATTAACAAAATTTTATTGATAAGAAACGAATTAGAATCTTTCTGGGGCTTGCTTGACTGTGTGAAGAAAATCTGGTAGGTTCCGAAATAGTCGATGTCAATGTTCTCATTGATCGTGGTACTCGTGATCGTGTGTCATTATGTTTCCTGTTAACAGAAAAAAGTTAGACATAAGTATGTATAAAACATGTTACAAAATTAACCAAAAATCAAAAAAATGCAGTTACCTACACTGCAACGTCTGCAACTCTAGTGACGATCAGTCAACCTGACGTGAGTAAGCCCAATACAAGAGGGCCATAAGATAATAGAACCGATCTTAGTTAAAACAGAAAGATTTTTTTAAATATTTAAGTGCCGGATTGGAAAAAGTTACATTTTTATACCTAAAATCCTTAGGTATAAAAATGTAACCTTTCTAGTTCTATTATGTGAGCAGGTTCCTTACTATGTCAGACGAAGGCACTTTTTATTCCTACCTACCCCATACCTACGTGCCAAGCTACACCTAGTCCGACAGCGAAACATAAAGGATACTAAAAGATCGGCCGTCCATGCAAAGTAGGTAGCAAAGTTGTGCAAACTAATGGGTCCTCCGGGCATAGCCGCAGTAGGCGCTTTAGCAATTACTTTATCATTTTTTTACTAAAAATAACTATTATTTCTTAAAACAAAATACGGGTATTTTTTGTAAAATCTTGTTTATAAAATAATCATACATTATCTTTACATACCTATGTACATACATCATATACTTAGGTACACTTCTAAAATGAATAGCTTAGGTACAGAATGAAATTTCATAGATAACATAAATTCAGAATACAAAAATTACCTGCTGAACGTTTGCTGGTTGATTTTTAAAAATCCGTATCAGCATAAATCCGTGCATATTGTTTGTAGCACTCGTTTTTTTTCCTGATGCTAACTGCATAGGTACTCTTGCATTTTTTTGGGGGAAGCCAGTCTGCTCTTCCTATATTTTCAACCACCTCAATTTGAAATCGGAGTCTGACGGAAAGCTGAAAATTAAACATATTGTTGTTAAATTAAATTTGCCATACGAACGAAAAAATAGGTACTTACAGACATAAAATAAAAGTACTATGATTGAATACTGAGAACGAAAAAATATTGATTCGATTATCGATATCTTATCTGCAAAGTACCAACACTACAAGACCAATGGCGAGTAAATGAAATGTCAAACAAAATGTCGATCGATATCTAACAAAAGATTTTCATTTATTTGTTTTATCATCAGGTATAGTTACGTGTATGAAAATAAAAGATAAGAGTTTTCTACAGTATTTTTGCAAAGAAAGGCTTACCAAAAATGGCCTAGTTATTTGAATAATAGGGTATTTTACACCTAGAAAGAAAAAATATAAAAATGCATTTTTATGATAGATAACGTAAAAAGTAAACGAGAAACGTGTATATTTATTAATAAAAAGGGATTTTTAAATTTATAATTCAATTTTAAAAATCGTCTTTTTTAATCTGTTCTTCAAATGTCTGAAACGCCATACGCCATATTGGATTAGGATGTGACGTCAATCCGTTAGCATAAACATAGGCGAGGTATTTCTGTCATACAAATTAGTACTAACGACGTCGAGCTTTGTGTTATTTCATGATATTTTCGTAATCTAATAGTTACTATCACGTAAAAGGACTTTTTTTCTATACTTTATTAACGTCACATCATGGATGACGGATTCGTGAAAGCAGAAAGCACGAATCTACCAAGGATAAATAGGTACGTTGATGGTGGCATTTTTTTTTGCATCCAACCAGATTTCTGATCAGCCGAGTTGAGAAATGTTAAAATAGCAATGTAAGTACCTACTTAATGTTATCAAGTCTGGTCTAATAATAAATACAAAATCAATACACAACACGATAATGCGTGATAATGCACTGTGTTGACTATTACTATCCAACTTAACCTATTTTCTTGTCATCAGGTCCGGAAGAGAATCATACGGGGACGACGACGCTATAGGCTACGTGCAACTCAAACTGTACGGTATGCCCGGAACACAAAGTGCGGTCCTAGTGCAGTGAAACTTATTGTGAATGAACAGGAAGAGACTCGTTACTAGTGTCCAGTGCCATGCCACGATTGCCCCTCATCAGAAGGTGGCTACAAACACGGTGTTGATTTTTGATGTGGTTACACTTACACCGGCGAACCGAAGCCCCGTCCTGTACTTCGATTGAATGTTATTGGAGTAAATCGAATCTGGCTAAGGTTGGCTCATTAATAAAAATGTTATGTAAGTACAAAAGAAATCTCTAAAAGTAAACCTAAAGAGATAGTTCCAGACAGCAGTGTGTTAAATGAATTTGTTTTGCAATGCAAAAAAAAGAAAAATCAACACAAATGCCATTTTTGAAGCATGAACCTGATGTTGACAGAAAGTAAACTTTTTCGCTGCATCGTCTAATAATTAAATATGATGAAGAAAACGGAGAGGTTTTTAACTAAAATCATGATAGAAAGTGAAACAAGAGATCAACATAAAAGTGGCTTGTGGCATGAACTAAGATATGGAAGTATCACAGCCTCGAAATGCTATGAAGTGAGCCGTTGTAAAACTGGATGGTACTCTGGTGGCTATGCTACGCTGTTACATATTGGTGTGGATCTATAATTGGTTTCCTGTAGCTATTTATAGTTTCATATTTTGTAGTTTTAACTGTTGATCCACTAAATAAATAAAATAAAAATAAATTAAGTAGTAAGTACTCTGTTTATTATGTTGTAACCTATTTAGTTGATTTTTACAATAAATCCATTATGTACCTAGTAAAATTATTGTTTTATTAAATTTATTTTCAGGAAGAAATAAGACTTACTTTATGTTGGTTATATTTTTTATTACTTATATAATAATAAAAATTATACCTTGTATAAACCAGAGTTGTCTGTTTAGGTATTAATTTAATCCTTTGAAACCACTTAAATTAAATAAAAGACATACCAATGGCATTAAAACAAATAAATTTCTTTATTCTCTAGGTTTTGATTACAACACTTATGAACGTCAAAGAAGCTACACTACAGCATCGGTTCGCAAATCGTTCGGCGAGAGACCTTGCAAGAAGAAGAGGCAAGAAACCCATCAAGGGCAATCTTTTTCTGCCTGTTTTCATACAGTCGACAGATTGATAAAAATGACCTTTCACACTTAATTTAAGAAGTTAGTTACATTTGCTCTTACATATAATATACTTGACAGTAAACCAATTTTCAAATAAACAAGAAATCAAATAGTTAAATGGGCATACTATCTCATTCAATTTAAGATTACTAATAAGAAAACTGCAAGTTGCTTGCTCATGCTTTCCTGAGATACAATAAATAGTAGGTCGGCCACGACCAGATTTTGAAAAATCTTGTCGGTATCTCTTCTGTATACCTACCTGCTTGTTGTAATGTTTTTTTGTGGTGGAACAAGCAGTTTCGTGATTTACACAACGCCCTGAACACATCCATACCTGTTGTAGGTATACAGAAGAGATACCAATGAGATTCAGGTTGGTGAAGGAATTTTCTCAGGTGGCCGGTAGACTATAAATGTTGATGAAAGGGTGATGTTGCAATGCAAGTCAACGAGACAATTGTGTAGTTGTCTTCAAAGGTGATGTCATAATGTCTTTGTTTTTTATACAAGTCTGCACATTTCTACTTCAATAGTGTGTCATCCGACAATGTTGAACTGCTTTTATGTTCCTGGGCTTGTACTACTTGGACTTCTTTGTCATGTCATGACATGACACTTATTATTCTTGTCAGATGTCAAAATATAATCTGGAACTAATAGTAAAATATGGTTAGTATAATATTTGTCTTATTGATAATGTTAATAATTTATAACATCTGCTTAAATTAGGTACTCACAAAAAATAAAATAAATTACCTTGACTACAAGATGGTACTGACTGATACAACATCATTCTCCTCTCTTATGGCCTCTTCAATCTCCTTAATTGTAGACATTCTTTTTTTGCCTTTTAATAAAGGCCTGCTGAGGTTCACTTGGAGTGGATTTGTGTTTTCAGTCTTGGCAATCAAATCTGGATGGTTTGCAGTTTGGCCTCATCCGAATTCGTTTCACAGAACCCATTATCTTATACTGTGTATAAATCTCCATATCATTTTCCAGCTAAGATATGGAATTTAATATATTTATGTAGGTTTTTTAAAGTTAGGTTCAAAACATAACCTATAAATATGACGTTTGTTTTGTATGTAACAAATTACAACTTTCTTGAAGAACACCAAGTTTTCTTTTGTGTATTATTATTCTCTATTAACCATTATATTATATATATATCGCATACACATCAAAATGATCTTCACAGAAATACAGTCTAGTTTTTGTGAAAACTGCTTTTGGATATCTTCTTGTCAATTTCAACCAAGTTTTTCTCATTTTAATATCAGTTGGCACTTGAATCCATAAATTTTGTGAGTTTTTATACTCGTATTCTTGCACCCGGGCACAAGACACCAATGGATATTACATTAAAACTCATTATTTTCGACAATGTTTTACTTGGGCTTACGCAGAGTCGTATTGTTTACAAATGTACTATCCGAGTGACGTCACGAGCCGATACAATATGGCGGATAGCTTTTTAGCTCGAAAACTAAAAATCAAAAATGAATTTAGATATTAAGGCATTTTTGGTATCATAGCATTGAAATAAAAAATTTACTGGTTCATTACGACCTCAGGATTGATTTTAGACAGTTTTCAAAAAAGCGTGTAATACCCTATTGGAAAAAACGGAGGTTCACTCACCGATAAAAGGATATTATTCCGAGTTTGTCCTTTAAATTACTGTAGGAACTTTTGCAGCTCTTTACAGCACAAGCCATGGTGTTTTGGCAATACACACAGAAAGATTTTTTTCACTAATCTTGCATAAATTAACCACAATTAATAAAAAACCACGAACACTGATCAACACTGATGTAGTCCACTCTGGCCTACAGCAACTCGGCTGGTGGCGCGCTAGGTTTCAATACGGAGCGTTGCCTATATTGCTATCTCTTTTCAATGCACGCTGAACTGTCATTTAGGAGGATAGGAAAGATATATCGTTTCGTTGTTCAACTTTTTAGTATCCATCTAAGTTTATTAGTACATCTTTGGTTTTTCTTGATAATTTGATTGAAACCTGGCTTGGACTGGTACAGAATACTGGACCCCGATTGGATAGCTTACATTTGGCCTGGCACTGAATACTTGACACCGATATTGCTTAACGTTTTGGACTTGCCTAATCACCGCACTGGTGAACCAACTTCAATCATATCGAAAGACGTGTCGTCTTGATCAGCCCCTGTACCGGCAAAAAAATATGGATATGGGCATGGGCTTTTTGACATTTGAAGCCCATATTTTGTCCTTGTATGGGCATGATATGGGCTTCAAATGTCAAATGAAGCCCATGTCCATACCCAGATTTTTTTGCCGGTATAGGGGCTGGTTAATAACCAAGACACATCGTATAAGACACGCGCCCCGGATCCAAGAAGCTTTTTTGATATCACGAGTGTGATACAATAGCGCCATCGATTACTGAAGATCTAATGAGGTATTCTGTATTGGCTGAAAGAGAAAATGTTGACACTTCTGCCAATATGACTGTATCGAGAGGGGTTTTTAATGAGCGTTTTTCTAACAGGTAGGAATTTTAGTACGTTTTTTCATCAATAGATGTCGTATTTTAATCTCAGCTGTCAAAAATTGTATAGATAGGCCATAAACAAAATCTTTCACTTTGCTCACTCGCTCAAACAAAAATAATCTATGCTTTCTGTCTGTCATTTTGTCTTTGTTTGTCTCATGAAGCTCGACTTAATACTGAGGTAACTGGAGAGTGCAGTACGAACAATTTTTTGAATACCACAAATAACACAGTGGCTGTCTTCCGTCTCACCTACACTTTAAAAAAATACGTATGGTCATATGAGACAGCTGACAGCCACTACATACATAAATGTCAAATTTGCTGGCGACACTTTTTTATTCAAGGTGAGAGCTCCAGTTACCTCAGAGTATTAAGTCAAACTTCATAGTTTGTCTCGTCAGTGTCACAGGGTAAAAAAACTATTCAGTGTGCTTTTTTGTGGTTCGTAGTTTTCGTTTGTATTTTTCATGGATTATTATAACCGACGACTTTGGCTTTTCCTACTGGTGCCTGTCCTGACGACTCTTCTATGCATGAAAAGATAACCCTTGGCGTATTCTACGAACTTTGAGTTTGCCTTTGCGATTGGGACAAGACGTTTGAATGGGAATGGCCGTGCCGTGCATCATGGACAAGGACTACGGATAGTGGTCACTCGCTGCTTTGAAGGCAGAGCTGAAGAAAGGAAATGCGAAGCTTACGGGGAAAAAAGCTATTCTTGTGCAAAGGTTCATAGTTTTTATCTATGTTGTTGGTATGGTTTTTTATGTTAAACTGCAATCTCAATCTTTATTAAATAAGTAATAAAATTTAATTGTCTTATTGATAGAACCACAGACTACTTATACTACTAACACAGTAAATATATATGCTAATATAAACTGTGCTACCAACGACCGTAAAATATAGAATGGTTTGACAGCTGACTAGAAATAGTGACATCTATTAAAACATTTGGAACTAATTTTGACGTATTATCTGTCAAAGGAAAACCGCTCATTACTAGCCGATTAACCTATGATAATACTAAAGGTGTATATTTTGTGGCTGGTATAATGTGCATCAGAAATGCGAAAAAACATGAATTATAATGTCATTCGAAAAGTTGTCCATCACATAATGTTAGAAGCTCAATGTTAGTGTGCGGCAGGGATGGGCCCCCATCCTTGTTCAGTGCAAACATATTTTGGTTGTAATAAATGGACTAATCGATTTCACTAAGCATAAAAAAATAACAACAAAACCCATCTGCACAGACACACTCCAAAGCTTTCATAAGCCAACACAATGCATAGAGTAAGATAAATAAACACAATGACTTTTCGTATATTACTCAGACAGACTATTTTCTTTGCTATTTTCTATTAGATAAATACTTTTTCGTTTACTTCTTCAGAAAAAGTTAGGTCGCTATAGTGGGGTAGCGCCATCTAGTACAAATTTTTGAACTGAACGATGAAACGTCAAAAGAAACTCTCTCATTCAAATGAATACTTCAATGTCATCATTAATACTTAAAACAAATAGTAGATTGTACAACAAGTGCATAAAACATACCATTTTACCCGAGCCGTAGGCGAGGATGGATAGTCAATTCGAGGGTAAAATGGGTTTTATGTACGAGTTATACACTCTGCTTTTCACTTCGAGTGTGAGGAAAATAAATTACAATATTGCAAAAAAGAAAAAAATACTTCGCCATATTGGCGGGAAAACTTTCTCTTTCTTTTTTTTATACGTGGAAGTGGCAGCACAGTTACTTAGCATAGATCGTAGTAGATAATGCTCTTGAAATACTTATTTCTTACAAAACTCATTAATTTTGCCTAGTTTTATTTATTTAGTAATTTAACATGGATTATGTACAAAATTTAAGAAACAGAATGAAACAACAAGTTTATTTAACGAAGTTTAATTGCGTGTGTGACTGTTTACCTGACGACCTTTGTCTTAGAGTCTGTGACATAGACGAAGATTTTACTTTATGCACTAGAGCATAAAAAGCGATTTTATGCAGCCTATACCCAACATAAACACGAACTTTACGAGCATGAGAAGTGAAATAGTAGATTGTACAACAAGTGCATAAAAGGTACCATTTTACCCGAGACGTATATATCCATCCGAGCCGTAGGCGAGGGTGGATAGTCAATTCGAGGGTAAAATGGGTTTTATGTACGAGTTATACACTCTGCTTTTCACTTCGAGTGTGAGGAAAATAAATAATAATATTGCAAAAACGAATAAATAAAGACTTCGCCATATTGGCGGGAAGACTTTCTTTTTCTTTTATTTTATACGGGCATTGGCAGCACAGTGACTTTAGCATAGATCGTAGTCCATAATACTCTTGAAATACTTATTCCTTAGAAAACTCATTAATTTTGCCTAGTTTTATTAATTTAATAATTTATCATGGATTATGTACAAAATTTAAGAAACAGAATGAAATACGTTAGTTATTAATAAAGTTTATTTAACGAAGTTTAATTGCGTGTGTGACTGTTTACCTGACGACCTTTGTCTTAAAGTATGAGACTTGACGAAGATTTTACTTTATGCACTAGAGCATAAAAAGCGATTTTATGCCGCCTATACCCAACATAAACACGAACTTTACGAGCATGAGAAGTGAAAAAATAATTTATTAATAGGCTACTTGACTCATACTTAATTTGATACATCGAATGAAAATTTCCATCACATCACCGAAAAAAAATGAAAAAAAAAATATTTGGCTTAGGAAAACGTAATATAGCGATATAATGAAATAAAAGTACCTACAAGATTGATAAGTAAAAATAATATTTTTTTTTATTTTTTATTTGAACTGATGAAAACACATCATCCATGTTAAATCTGTTGAGACGTATTGGATTTCTAAATTTGCAAACAAATAAACGTCACTTTCACTTTTTCTACACATAAGTAAGGGTGTATTCCACTTATCAAAGATGGATGTTGAATGTATAAAATTGAACGTCAAAGTCTTCAAATTTCTTCAATCAAATGCATATTGGAGAAAGATCTTTGTTAAGTGGAACTACCCTAAGGTAAGTAAACAACCACTTGACACTGTCAACACTGTCAAGTGGTTGGTTACAAATGTTATGACGTCAGAACATGGCGAAGAGCGTTTTTACCGGTTAATAAAAAGAGAAATTTTAAAATAAAGTTTTGTTGGTTCTTATGTTTTAAAATTTTAATTTAAATACTTACATTTTTTGGTGTAATAGGACAATTATTAATCGTTTAGGACACGATGTTTAAATGAATACTTCCGAGACATTATTAATTAAAATAAAACATATTTTAATTTTAATCTCCCAACCAAAGAATGATGGGTTCCAGATTCATACGTTCTAAGGATGATTGGATGGAATATGGTGGATATCATCAATAAAAATCTACCACCAAAGAATCTGGCACGTCATAATATATGGTCATCTTCAATATCTGATGCGCCGCCAAAAGTAGCACTAAGTTAAATAAAAAAACCAAGTCAAAAATTAAAAAAAAATGGTTGACTATCCGGTATTTTTTTTATTCAGTTATAAGGATTCATTTTCTAATGCATGTCAATCACTTATTATAAAACAATACTAACATAATTATTAATCATAACGATAATGCGCTAAAAGAATATAAGTAAAATATAAATAACAGCAACGGCGCGCCCCATGTGTGTGGCGTGTCACTGGCGTGTGAGTGTGTGAGCCAGACGCACCACACCACACCAGACAATATCCAGACAGACGTAAAGTTGGCAACATGCATACGTGGTAGGACGCAGCAAGGCCTTATCGATTATTAATTATCGATATTTTTTTCGATATAATTATCGATATTTTTTTATATCGATATATTTTTTTATCGATATTTTAGTCCCTGGTAGGTACCTAGTGGTGTAAATGGTCGGGCGGTCATTGCCGCTCGTCACCCCCAAGTTTGTCTCCGCCGCGCCGCCGGTGACGAGTGAGATTTTTCAACGGGTGGAGGCGGTATTTATTGCTTTCGCGGTCAAAACAAGAGACTCGCGCCCCGTCTCGTCTGCAATGCGCGTAATGGAGTCCGAGTTTGCTTAGCAGTACGTGTTCTGGGGGTAGAGTTGGTAGGTATGTGGCAGTTTGGCGATCCTGGCTCGCTACACTCTTGATTGCCAAACAAACCGCGTTTTGATCGTTTATTAGGTATTATCACAGAACAGAAAAAAAGAGTAGAAGTCGCATGACACGGCATCTCCTATGAAAACCTGCGTACACCCAACTCACACAAGTAAATTATGCGTAATGATAGCGTTGTTGTTAGTACCCGCCACTGAGCACAAGATGGCGTTACAGACATCATTGCTTTTATTTAGCATGTTAAAGCTTTTACACAATAGATGGCGCTTTAAAGGGATATAGCCGCTACACACGCTCCTATCCGACCGCCGATTTGGTGCGGGCGAACTTCACTGCAGATGTGATCCGCGCCTACACACGTTCAAACCAAATCTGCCGCACCAAATCGGTCGGCGCTACACACGTTCCGATTTGGTCTGGCCGACCTCTAGCCGTTGTTGCAGTGTTGCCAGCCACTGCTAATCTCCCAATATTATTATCTATATATATAAAATTCAAAGTCCTGACTGACTGACTGACTGACTGACTGAGATATCAACGCACAGCCCAAACCGCTGAACCTAGAGACTTTAAACTTTGCACATAGATACGTTATACAGTGTAGGCATCCACTAAGAAAGGATTTTTGGAAATTCCACACCTATGGGGGTGAAATAGAGATTGAATGTTTGTATGAAAGTCCGTCAGTTTTGAAGTTAGGATCTTCAAACATTGTATTTAGACTGACAATTGAAAATTAATATTTACCTGTGTCAGCGTTTTTGACAATTCCACCGCCGAAGGGGTGAAAAAGGGGATGAAATGTTGTAAAGTCTGGAAAGTCCTTCATTTAATTTATTAATTAGGCTTATGGTCGGAAAGTAAAACAAATAAGCAAAAACATGTTTCGTATTTTTTCGAAAATTAACCCTTTAGAGGTTAAATAGGATAAATAAACATAAAGATCGATATGGATGTCGTTATTGAGGTTTTATGGGATGACGATTGCAAAAATGGCATTTATTTTGATGTTTAACACGCTGAACATGATTCAACCTCTAAAAGGTTGCAATAGGGGTGAAATTTTAAATGAAAAATCAAGGGTAAAATAGGCATTTCAACTTGAAACTTTGTATGCTTACTTTAAACAAATAGGCAACCCATTTCGTAATTTTCGAAAAATCAAACCCAAGGGGTAAAATAGGGGATGAATATGTGTATAAACGTCTGTCAGATTTGAAGTTACGATCTTCAAATTTTGTATTTAGGCTGGCAATTGATAATTAATATTTTCCTGTGTCAGCGTTTTTGACAATTCCACCCCCGAAGGGGTGAAGAGGGGGGTGAAATGTTGTATCTGGAAAGTCCTTCATTAAATTTATTATTTAGGCTTATGGTCGGAAAGTAAAACAAATAAGCAAAAACATATTTCGTATTTTTCGTAAAATCAACCCCTTAGAGGTTAAATGGGATAAATAAACCAAAAAATCGATATGGATGTCGTTATTGAGGTTTTATGGGATGACGACTGCAAAAATGGCATTTATTTTGATGTTTAACACGCTGAACATGATTCAACCCCTAAAAGATTGAAATAGGGGTGAAGTTTTGAACTAAAAATCAGGGGGTAAAATAGACATTTCAACTTGAAACTTTGTAGGCTTACTTCTTAAAACAAATAGGCAATCCATTTCGTAGTTTTCCGAAACGTGGCAATTGTTCTGCCTCGCGTATTATAAAAGTATTTTCTCGAATGTCCACGCGGACGAAGTCGCGGGCGGAAGCTAGTTGTTTATAAATACTGAAAACATCAATTTGCTTGCAATAAATAAATTAAAAAGAAACATATTTTCGGTTTTTAATGTTTTATTAATATAAAAAACAATTTCATTATTTTTTAATTTTCTGTTATTTTCATTAAAATACTAAAACATGCTAAATATTTACTAAAAGCAGCACTTATTGATGAGATTTTATGCCCTTTTTATATATATTTAGTTTTACGACAAATTGCAACAAAATACTCTAAAAAAAAAACAAATAGATAAATAGAATCTTTTCATAAATGGCCATATTTAAACCTTTCGTTCGTTCAGTCCTACGTAAAACTCATGAACGAGCATTGAATTGAATCCTTTGAAAATCTCTTAAACGTAATTTACCTGCTTTAAATATTTCCGCTTTTACATATTTTCATCCTAAATCTAGGGGAAAACCTCCAAAATTGTCAACACTGCCAAGTTGGTCTGGTCGGAAGCCTACACACGTTCCGATTTGGTAGGAAGTGAAGTTCGTGCGAACCAAATCCGGCCGACCGCGTCAAACCAAATCGGCGGTCGGATCGGAACGTGTGTAGATGCTATAAGTGGCGTTGCATTTTGTATGCAAATCTGTACAGCGCCTCTAGTGGGCAGTAGCAGAACTACAGATTCTCATAATGCTGCGGCTACATTAGCGGGCTACGGCGAAGAATCATGTGAACGCGCTAATGTAGCCGGGTACATCGCGACAAAGCTATTGCTACGGGCTACTTAACTACGGGCTATCGCGTCGCGTTAAACCGTCAAAGTGCGAGCGAGATTTATTTATTTTACTTTTATTAACTTTGCTATTTTATAGCTTTGTATGGAAATTAAATATCATAATCATAAAATAACGTTACTATAAATAAAAAAGTATTAAATTTAATAAATTACAATTCAATTCAGATAAATTAAATAATAATTAAGGGATTTCCTATAGGAATTATTATTATGTTTTGTAGCTGACTAACTATGTGACAGAAAGTAACAGATGTGACTTATGTGATAATGAATCTTATAAAAAATTAAACCGACAGTGAACTGAAAAGAAAAAATATCTTTAAAGTAGGTACACTCAACAGCACATCAAGATAAACAGTAGAACTGCGATTATGCTATACTGCGTAGCTTTTATTACGTAGGTAGGGCATAAAGGCGGTCTCAAGGTCAACATGTTTATTTCAAATTTTTTTGAAGTGTAGACTTTACTTTAGAACCAACAACAGAATATTTAGTAGTAGGTATATTCACTTTAAAAATAAATAATTAGAATTAAAATAAAATAAATATCGCTCGCACTTGACAGGTTTATCGCGATAGTTAGCGCGACAACGCAACACGAAGCTTTGCCCGCTAATGTAGACAAGAACATCGCGTATGCCCCACAATGATAATTTTAGCGCAATAACTCGCACGAATTATCGGCCGCTAATGTAGCTGCAGCATAAAAAATGTAACGTCGTCGCTCGCTGAGCGCCCAGTGTGTACAGGCAGTAATTGAGTAGCACCAAAAATGCCAAAAGCATGCTCAATCAATTGCTTAAGGCTAGTACACATGTTCCGTTCGGCGCCGCCGGCCGCCGGGGGCGGTCGGATCGGAACGTGTGTACGGGCTATTAGAAACTTCGAGACAACCAAAACTGCACATTAAATTGCGAAGTAATATTGATATATCATTGTTTTATTATTTCATTATTAATTGGGCGCTCCACATTCGCGCGCGAACGCGCGATATCTATGCGTGAACGCGTGAAAGCGCGAGTGTTAGTAATAGTTGTAATGTAATAACACTAATAGTTGTTAGACACTAATAGTGGTTAACAAGGCACGAACCTGCGAAAAGCAAGTGACATGATTCCATCTGCGAATGTAGAGCCAAGAAGAGTTCACGCGTGATTATTACTGCGAAACGCACTGTGATTCACGCCCACGAATCGCGCGCGATTGTAGAGCGCCCATATTAATCTAAGGCCCTTAATAAACGGTAATAGTAACAGTAATAGTTAGCAAGGGATGAATGATGCATTGCATGTATTTTTGCATCCCTTACTAACTATACTTGCGAAGAGATCTCCACTTGAGTGTTGTTCTTTAATACGGACCTGCATTTAGAACTATGGACCTAAGTTCCGCGTATCTGTAGACCACTACATTTTTTTGCAAAAAAAATTAGTTTGGTGGGTTGTGTTGTGTATGAAATCACACTTTGCAAACGTTTAGTAGGCATTTTATAAATTTACGAATTTGAATAGAAAGAAGTTGATAGCTATGTTCATTGTATTATTTATGTATGTACTTACTTATGTACAGGAAATGTTAATAGGCAGGTATTATGAAAGCTTTAGCAAATAATCTGAATCCTTAATTAAAGTAGGTAGGTATTAACTTCCTATTTAGATATTAGTAGTATTTATGCCGGGGCTTCACCTGCGTGACGCCTAACGGCGTTAATAACGGCATGCGCGTCTTAGCGCGCTAATTGTATCAAATTACTGCGCTAAGATCCGGCTACGCCTGCGTATTATATCAAATAGCGCGCTAATTAATGGCATTAGACGCAGGTGAAGCTCAGGCATTACGATTAACAGGCACATCACTACAGGAAACGGAAACAGATACATCACTAATTGAGTAGCAAAAGCATGCTATCAAAATTTTTATGTTGTGTAGAAACTTCGAGAAAATAATTATTGCACATTCAAATCTACACCTTAAAAATGAGTTTATAAGATTGATATCAGATTGTGTTTTTATTTTGAAAAATTCCATTTTATTATTTATTAATTTTAATTAAATAAACAGAATTTAGCACTTAACGGTGATATGTTATGCTTCGTTTAGATAAATTAGTCTGTCGACTATCATTTTATCACTCCAAAACTGCACAGTGTGGCATCTTTCTATTTTTTTTCTATAACATTCCGTGAAGAGATTGATATTGCAACTGAGTAAGCAAAATACGCACACATGCAAAGATAAGCGGAGCTCCGCATATCTTGGGGTACGCGGGTACCGCCCACTTGCGACTTCTACTCTTTTTTTCTGTTCTGTGGGTATTATCTACTATCTGGCTTGAGCGGCGCATCTTTCGTAGCATGTAGCAGTCAAGTCAGTAGTCACTGCGCCGAGACACGGAACGGTCGCTATTATTGGTGATATTTCATGTGGTCTTTTTCCTCGTGAATCATTGAAGAGTGAATATGTTTGACAGAGAAAAGAGTAATAAAATAAATGACATACTTATAGGTATATATTATAATTATAACTTATTTATTTCTTATCGGTATGGATGAATTTGATTAGCAGACTTGATATTTGTCTTAATAGCAGAGGGGGCTTTAGGCATAGTAGGTGCTGAAGGTCCCATTGGCGGGGCGGGTCCACGCGACGGTCCCATGCCAGGTGCACCAATGCCAGCAGGAACAATTGAAGGCATTCCTGGTCGCAGACCTTTGCCAGTCCCCACAGCTGTGACAAGGGCATGGGTGTCGGCAAGAATATGAGTTGGCTGTATTCCTGAAATGATTATTAGCATTTAATGAATACACCCTCGAAAAAAGGTAATTTAATGGTAAACTTATTTGCTTTTATTATTATTATTGTAACTTTTTATATATAATCCATAAATCTGACATCGTAATTTAGACATTGATATTTTGCTGTTTTTATATTATTATTACATAATTGACATTGACTATTTGATATATATTTGTTTAATGCTTCGGACTTTTTTTTGTTTTTCTAATTTTCAATAATAAAATTTATGTAAGTACTATAAAATCATAATCTCACATTAAGAACACTCTTATTATAGGTATTAAATTAATAGCGGCTACTCTCATTATGCATTTGTGTAGTACCTGTAACTGAGATAGCATTTAGCTCTGTAACTTTGCATTTTAGTTATAATTGTATTTATTGATGTATATCTTGTTGGTGCTGAATAAATAAATATAAATAAATATAAATATAAATATAAAAAGGAAAACAATATCTTAATCCTGGTGAAACGTTTAATGTTACCTGCAGATCTCATTGATTCACCTTCCCAATCTTCACGTCCTTTGGAGATGATCTCCCAAACATGGCTCACAACTTTGGCGAATTGTGCCACTTGTTTCTGTAAATGGTAATGCCGATGGTTAAACTTTACCCTCTTATTCCAAAACGTGGACTAAAGTTAGACCTGGTTTAAAACTGATGCTAACCCTTAGAGAGTGGAGAGCAAAAATTTCGTACCCCTTCAAGCGTGGAAGGTAAAAACGCGGCGCGCAGCGGACATCTCACGCGGCGGTATTTCATGTATCTTTCGAAGATTTTGTATGCGAGCTATATTAATATAATACCTTTCTATTTCCTTTTTAATTATGTATAATACTTTGCTAAAATATTGATAGTAGACACGATAACAGCAGTTTAATTTCATGGTTAGAGTTTTTTTCTGTGGTTTCAGGAACTTGGGTCAAATTCAGAATCTCAATCGATGAGTGCACATTTTTTTATTTTATTTACTATAGTAAAATTGTAGGTAATCAAAACAGGATAAATGTATCATCTCTGATATCAAATAGGCAAGTTATATCGATTTGAAATCTACTTCGCGAACAGCGAATTCAAAAACGACAATTTCAATGTCTCTAGTTTATTTTTTCACATGTGTGTGTGTGTGTGATTTGACAGTTGATATCGCTAGCCTGCTTCATCAGCTTCAATTTGAAATACAAAAGAAAAGGATAGATACATTTATCACAGCTGAAATCATAAAAATATGAAAGTAAGTCATTACATCCGTCCCACGGACAAACCCGCGAGTGGCAAATCCGCTGCCGTCCGTTCAACGGATAAACACGCGTGAAGGGTTAAATACTTTTTTGTTTGTAAATATATACCTAATATACATAGTAAACAGCCAGACCAAGACAAATAGACATGTTCATGCACACAAATAGGTATTTGTCTTGTTCGGGAATCGAACCCGAGACCTCTGGCGCAGAAGGCAGGTAGCTGACCCCTGCGCTAAATCGGTCGTCAAAAAAAAACACGTTTTTTTTAAATAAATCGTGATTAATTTGATTTTTATTAGATTATGCATTATTTACCCTAGTTTTTCTTATGGGCAACATTTTTATTTAGGTAGAATGGGAGAGTTTCCTGCAGTTATTTTCGATGCACTAGATGGCGCTGTAACCCTAACACAACCTACTTTTTTCAGCATGTTATGGCAAAGGATTAGTTCATGGAGCCTAAAAAAGACTTGTGTCGGACGGTTGTACTGTCAAATTAATCTGTCTGTGGTAAAGTTTTTCTTCTGTCAGATCTGCGGATTGCTTTGCTTCCATGCGTTGGTGTTGGTGTAATGTGAAACTAGATAGCGTGTTTTTTTAATGTCATTGTGCTGTCAAGTTGATGTCCAACCATAGCGCTGCTGGCGGCTGAAGGTCTTAGAAGTCAGGGCCGGTTAAATTTCAACAGAAAAATAGAGAAAAAAGTACATAGCGCCTTTGTCACCGGAACAGAAAAGATTGTGCCACTGTAGTACGTAGTGGCCCTTTAGTGGCTGTTTGTTTCAAAGTGTAGGTGAGACGGAAGACAGCCACAGTGCCACAAAAAAGTGTTAGTACTACTCGCTCCAGTTACCTCAGTATTTAGTCTAAGCTCTTTGTCACAGAATATAATAGTACTATAGTTCCACACTTTGATAGCCGTGACAGAGGAGCCACTTGCAATACAAAATTAGCTGTCAAAATGGACTGTAGTATTAAAACGTTTTGGTTACAAAGATTATCACCGGAACAGATATGCTTGTCGCACAATAACGTCTTTGTTACCTATTAGGCGCCCATTAGACGGTAGGTTTTGCTGTCAGTCACGATTCTTTTAGCCTATCAAAATGAAATGGTTGCATGACCGTCTAATGTACGCCTTACTACAGACAGACTATTTTCTTTGCTATTTTCTATTAGGTACAGTCGCCAGCACGTCAGGTTACTACAAACTGTCAAATTTCTTCAAATAAAATTCAACCTTATGTCGAACGAATAAGAGTTCATTTTCAATTAACAAATTTTGATATTTTGTAGTAACCCGACGTGCTGGTGACTGTACTTTTTCGTTTACTTCTTTAGAAAAAGTTAGGTCGCTATAGTGGGATAGCGCCATCTAGTACAAATTTTTGAACTAACGATGAAACGTCAAAAAAAACTCTCTCATTGATGTACAACACCACCAAAAAAGTAAAATGTTCATCATCAACCCGAAAAAGAGTTTCGAGTGTAAATTTTGTTGGCCGAAAATTTTTGAATGTTGATTTTTATTGTGATAAATAACTTAGCGTGCACGTATCGTACTTTGTATTAACATTGTTTTCGAACATTATAGTTGATTAATAATAGGTACCTACCTCCCAGAGCGTATAATAATATTTTTTCATATTTTTTAAGGTCAATGTGACCTTATCCGAAAAAAATATTATTAAACGCTCTGGGAAATACTTTTCTAAAATTTAAGTTCAACTAAACTTATTAAATCGAGATCATTGAGTTATAATGTACTAACGTACTAGAGAAGCTATCCCAAACAAAAATCTTGTAGTATTTTTGCTAAGCTAAGAGTTAGCCTCGCGACCAATCGAATGCGCCCGTGCAGAAAGCGGCAACCAATAGTAGTGCAACAGACATAGATCAAACATTGCAGAACAGACATAGCTTTTGTGCGTGTTTTCTGCCTACCAAATTTTATGAGAATTCATATTTTATTTAATTAATTATTTTTTTTAGTTTAAACATTGACATCGTGAGAGAAATATTTACTAATCGAGTTTATTTTTGGTACTTATATACGTTTAAATACATGAATACTAGTAATTATTTAACTTGCGTTTATTTAACTTGCAGTATAAAATATGTAAGTTCAATGTTCAAATGTTCAATAACAAAAAAACATCAAACTTCCATCAAAACCTGAACCCAAGTAATCACCTAAAACCTATTACCTAAAACGTTTAAACTGTCACTTCTGCACCACAAAATAACCAATTTTGTTAATCTATGACTCTATCGAAATATGGCCGTCGCTTAATTTTTCGGCGACCTAATGAAATAATTACTCAGTGGCATGTTATTAGATACTTTAGTGAGTACTTACTAGTAAAAAATAATTCCTTGGGCTTTATTAGTATTTTTTGAGTTATTTAAACAGTACCTCAACCCACATATCGGCATTTTTAAATAAAATAGAACAGAGTACACACACGTGTTGTTGCGTCTATCGCTTGCCACAGACTAAACGAGTTGAGTCCACGTGGACTCAACTCGTGTTGCAAAGATTCTAGTTGAGATGTCTCCTCTATTCTTTTATCTCAATGATCGAGATACGCATTCTAAAGTGACTTGTGTCGTCGGAAATTATAGGTAATATATTTATTTACCTATATTGGTCTTAAAATAGTATGAATTGCAATTATCTTTAGATATAAATGATATTTTTTAAAACTCTGCGTGTACACGGACTTCCCGTGCAGTATAAGGTAAGTCAGTCTAGTAGCAATACATATAACCATAACTTGTGATTGTGAGGCAATATGTATGAAAACAGTTTCTAGCAGTGACATAAAACTAGCGTTGAAATGTGTGATTTATGTATTTGTCTATAAGGTTTACATTCAAAGATAATTCATTTTATTTTATTTTAAGGCAAGTCCGGCATATCTTTGGTAACAGTGGTTGCAAACATTTTTAATAAAATTGTATGTAGCGAATTTCCTTTTATGTAAAATAAAATACTAAGTAAAACATAAATCTTTATTTCTAATTCTATTAACCGATTGGTTGCGGCGCCAATTTTCAAAAACTTTTCGCCATGTCTGTGAACAAATTTTCTATGACGCGACTGGCGTGTCAAGCGCCATAGAAGTTGATGGCACGCCTATTGTACCATCAGCCATGTATATAAAAACACATGTTACTTTTGTTCTAGGCAGACCCTTCTAAAAATTAATTTGAGGGAATTATAATCGATAAAAAAATGACGGGCCTGTAGTGTCATAACGACATAAGCCATAAATAAAAAAAAATATGACACGCCTGTCGTGCGATTAGCAACGAATCGGTTAATTATAAGTAGTGACTGCAAAATAACCACGAAATTAAAGGCGATCGCGCAGCGCAGCGAAGGGATCGATCATTTTTGTATTCCTATATACGCTATATACGAAAGCAATTCATTAGTATCTTACGGTACATAATTATATCCCTAGGGATATAACTATATCACGGCTTTATCTATCTTACTGCGACATATAAGTATATCAAGCTTTATTGTAGGTGTAGTATGATTTTCAATAAATCAAATAAATTCTTTCATAGTAGTAGTAGTAGAGGTAGCAGCATGTAGTAGCTAACAAATACAAAAACCTTCTTAACATAAAATATGTGCAGCTGAAAAGGTTGACAATATCTGCAATTGAGGCAAGACCGTCATATGACGGACTTGCCTTATGCATGCCAGGCGGACTTCCCAACTAGGTATTACATTTTGTGGTTAGAAATTTGTGGCAGGTAATAATAACGAAACTCTAGCAATATTAATGAATTCATCACCAGAAATAAGTATATGGATCACTAAATGACTTGATTAATCAAAGAAACTACAAAAACTCCATTGATTTTCTAATTTTTTTTTTAGTTTTTTGAAAAGACATTACATTTCAGCTTCAAGTACACAACGCGAAAAAAATGGCTTACCAATTTCTTTCAACCTAATGATGTTAGCGACATCTATGATTCTCAGTTCAAACTTGCTCCGTAATACAGTTTTACCGACCGAGGCATAAGAACCTAGTCATTCAAAAATGGAAGTTATTGTCGCTAGACGGGCTTACCTCCTAGACGGACTTCCCCACGTTGACCTTATTGATTTAAATCAGTGATTTTTATTAAAAAAATCATCCAATAAAAATCGTGATTTAAATCAACTTGATTTATTCATGCAACCCTGATTTGAAAATAGTACCTACATAAAGATGAAATATATTTTAAGATAAATCTTCCTAACTTTTTAATCCACCGGGCAAATCCTCATTCTTCTTCACAAAGGCTCGAACACCTCTATTCCACTAAGGAAACAGTTCATGTAATGCTGAGAATCAACTTAATTATTGTGGAAAGTACAGGTCTGATGAAAGTATGCTTTTACAAGAATGATCAAAGTTGAATCTAAATCATATTAAAGTATTGTGACATTTGACTGAAACAATTTTTTCTTACATTGTTCTGCATATTGTTTTGTATTTGGAACAGTTGTTTCTGTAACCATGGTAATAACTATTGTTTACTATCTGTCGGTATTTTTCCTTTTGTCATGTACAATATAAATAAAAATATATTTTAAATGGTGCATCGTCTTCCTTATTGCCTGACTGGACTTTCGGGGCCTCAAGCAACAACCACAACAGGTTATGGGCCCAGCACACCGCCCAAAAAGAAAACCAGTTGCAAATTAAACAAAAATGAATGAGGCCAGCAAATCTTTGGAGGCTGCTGGAGGCAGTGCTGATACGTCGTCGTCTTTTTCTGTAAGTTTTAAGAAGCTTTGTGGGAGAGAGAACTATGTGATGTGGAAGTTTCATATGAAAAATCTCCTCCTGCATGATGGGCTGTGGTATACCGTAAATGGGTATCCTGCGGAAGACAAAACGTCTCCGGAAGTAAAACAAAGAAAAGATGAGCGTGCGCTGTCAAAAATTTGTTTAATGATAGAAGACAGTTGCGTTTCTCATGTCCTAAGTGCTATTGGAGCAAGGGATGCGTGGACAAAACTGGAAAAAGCCTATGAAGATCGTGGTCTTGGGAGAAGACTATCCATACTCAGGAGTCTTTGCTCTATAAAACTAGAAGATCATCCTAGCATGGAGGAATATATTGGGAAGTGTCTAAGTTTAGCTCAACAGCTGAGAGCTATGGAGAAGCCGCTAGATGATGAGTTTTTAGCAGCTGTGATGCTTCAAGGAATGCCTCCCAGGTTTGAACCAATGATTATGGCCTTAGAGAGTTTAGAGGGAAACATTACGACTGATCTTGTAAAATCGAAGTTACTTCAGGAAAAGAAGTGGAATAACCAAGATGCTGATTGCTTAATTGTGAAAAATAAGAAGCCAATAGCTGATCGTCGAGATAAACAGAGGTACCTGCGATGCTGGAGCTGTGGTCAAGGTGGTCACACGAAGAAATTTTGTAGACAGCAGCAGAGACATGCTGGTGCTAGTGGAAATACTAGTGTTGCGACGAAGAGACAGACAAACGTGGATAATGTGGCTATGGTGGCATCGGAGCTGTTGGATACGTCATGGTACGTTGACAGTGGAGCATCTTATCACATGACAGGACGCCGAGACTGGCTACAGAATTTTAAGGCGAGAGAATCAGAGATATCAGTAGCAAGTGGTCAAATATTAAAGTGCGTTGGCGTTGGTGAAGTAATGGTGAAGATTTCAAAGACTAATGTGTGTATTAAAGACATTATGTATGTTCCCGGGCTAAATGTGAATTTACTTTCGGTTAATTGTATGGCTAAGAAAGGTTTTAGAGTAGAATTTGTAAATAGTTTGTGTAATATTTATAACTGTAATTCTAACTCTGTTTTGATCTCACTACATGGAGTAGGGGGTGTATACAAACTTTTTGGAAGAGGTTTGGCACTGACTTCTGTCAAGGTAACGACAGAATGCTGGCATGACAGACTTGGACATATTAGTTTTGACTATTTGAAAGCTCTGACTAATGTGACAGACATTGACTGTACTGTTGACAACTCGCAAAATGTTTCTTGTCGAATTTGTATTTTAGGAAAACACGTAAGAAAACCATTTAAGTTAAATGAAATGAAGAAACGTGCGGAAAGACGATTAGAGCTGTTGCACTCGGATCTGTGTGGACCTATGCCAGTTGACTCGTATTCAGGGAAGAGGTATGTACTCACCATACTTGACGATTACTCGAGGAAAGTGTTTGTTTATTTCTTAGAATGTAAAAGCGAAGTTGCAAAAGTTCTTAAGGAATTTATCGCACTAGTTGAAAATCAATGCGAGAGCAAAGTAAAAGCTTTTAGGTCAGACGGAGGGAAAGAATTTGTTAACGCTGATTTGTCAAAATTCTTTAAAAATAAGGGAATAGTGCACCAGGTGACGCCTCCATATTCGCCACAAGCGAATGGTGCTGCTGAGAGACTCAATAGATCGCTGATGGATAAGGTTAGGTGCTTATTGTTGCAAACGGGTCTAGAACACAAAATGTGGGCAGAAGCAGCCATGACAGCAGCCTACCTCATAAACCGCTCCCCATCATGGAGATTATCAGGAAAAATTCCTGAGGAGGTATGGTCTGGTCAAAAGATGAGTTATGGACATCTTAGAGTCTTTGGGTGTGAGGCGTACGCACATATTCCGTCTGTTAAACGACATAAGTTAGATGCAAGAAGTAAACGATACGCCTTCATTGGTTATGAAGAAAGTAACAAAGTTTACAAGCTATTTGATCTTGACACACGACGTGTCATACGTAGTCGTGATGTGATGTTTAATGAACAGGTGTTTCCTGGAAAGGAGTCTAGGGTGAATAATAACAATAATGTGACTTTGTTTTTCCCGGATTTTCAGAAGGAAGAAGTTGTGCCTCCTAGTTCGTCTGATGGAGGGGAAGCTTCAAGTCATGTTGACACTGAAACAATGGTACCGCCTTCTACGACTGAGGGGAAGGATAATATTATGATAGATGCAGCCGTAGAGCAGTCTGTAAGTAAGGAGCCATTGATTTCGCAACATAGTTATAATCTCCGTCCTAGAAATTATCTTTGCGCGTTACCAGGTGAGCCACAGAATGTATCTGAAGCTCTAAGCTCCAATCTTTGGCGCTGTGCAATGCAAGAGGAGATGAATTCGTTTGCTGAACATGATGTATGGGAGCTTGTCGATCCTCCTTTTGGTAAAAATATTGTAAAGAATAAGTGGCTATTTAAACTGAAGTGCGACTCCGATGGTAGAGTGACCCGGTACAAAGCTAGATTAGTAGCTAAAGGGTACTCGCAGAAATACGGAGAGGATTATTTTGAAACGTTTTCTCCGGTGATTAGGTATAGTTCACTTAGACTTTTGTTGTCACTTGCTGTTGAGATGGACCTGGATATAGATCACCTCGATGTACAGACAGCATTTTTAAATGGAGAGCTAGATGAGGAGATCTATATGTATCAACCAGAAGGTTTCATTGATCAAGGTAATGAGCACAAAGTTTATAGGCTGAAAAAGGCTTTGTATGGCCTTAAACAAGCCTCAAGGGCGTGGAACTTAAAAGTCAGAGAGTCGCTTATTTCTGTAGGATATCAGCAGTGTAAGTTGGAACCATGTATATATATGAAAAGTGTTGGTAAGTCAGTTGTATATATCGCTTTGTATGTTGATGATTTCGTTCTCCTTTACAATGACAAGGTTCTAGCTGATACGCTAAAATCAGATCTGTCAAGACTGTTTAAGATTAAGGATCTTGGGCCAGTGCGTCATGTATTAGGGATCAGTGTGATTCGTGATAGACAGAACGCAGTTATGAAATTGGGTCAGTCATTGCAAATTGACAAGATATTAGACAGGTTTAATATGCAAGACTGTAAACCTGCTAGGACGCCACTTGACCCTAATGTCAAATTCACGGACAATAAGGTATTACCACCAGGGTCTGTACCTTATCAGGAACTTATTGGGTGCTTGATGTACCTGAGTGTGTTCACTCGGCCTGACATTACATTTGCCGTGTCACACTTGAGTCAGTATAATAATTGTCACACCCAGGAACACTGGAATGCAGCGAAACATGTTTTAAGGTATTTAAAGCGAACACGAAACATGTGTCTAGTGTATAAAAAGCAGAGTACACTAAGTCTTGAAGGATTCGCTGACGCAGACTGGGCATCAAACTCTATGGATAGGAAATCTTTCTCTGGATTTGTTTTTATGTTTGCAGGGAAGCCTGTATCCTGGGAGTGTCGTAAACAGTCGTGCACAGCTTTGTCCAGCACAGAGGCTGAATATATAGCCATGTGTGAAGCTGCTAAAGAAGCCACATTTCTGAAAAACTTGGTTAGTGACTTGAAAATAGTTTTGACTGGTTCAGTAATTACTTTATTCTGTGACAACCAGTCAGCTCAAAAGCTAGCAATCAACCCTGTGTTTCATCGAAGATCGAAACATGTTGATGTTAAGTTTCATTACATAAGAGAGTGTATTGAAAAGGGGCTTATTGAATTACATTATAAAAGTACAGAAGACATGACAGCGGACATAATGACTAAACCTCTGAATGTTCGAAAACATGAATTTTGCTGTAGAGAGTTAGGGCTGCCAACTGTGTCTAGTTAAGGACTTAAGGTTTTTAACAAAAGTTATTAAGGGGAAGTATTGTTTTGTATTTGGAACAGTTGTTTCTGTAACCATGGTAATAACTATTGTTTACTATCTGTCGGTATTTTTCCTTTTGTCATGTACAATATAAATAAAAATATATTTTAAATGGTGCATCGTCTTCCTTATTGCCTGACTGGACTTTCGGGGCCTCAAGCAACAACCACAACACTGCAGGGTACTTTAAAAAGTTATACCTACCTGAGCAGTGTCATAGCTCAGAGTGCTGGCTTTCTGATTAAACTGCTGAAGCCTTTGTTCAGCTTGTGGTTCAGGTTTTGTTCTAAGTAGATCCGGTACTAAATCATGAGTACAAGCAGGAACTCTTCCTTCTGTTAATCGTGCTAGAGCTTCGTCTCGTTCACACCCAAGCTGCAGTGGCAGCACAATGCGAGATCTCAAGGAGGATGCTAATTCCGCTTGTAAGAATTTACTAAGAGCTGTTAGCTGAAATTGATAGAGATCACATGAATGATGGTCAATTAACAAATTTAACTGAAACATAGTTATAGTTTATTTAAGAATAAAAGGAATATCTCCTTACATGTCCAGACAAAATAGCATAATTATCTAAAAACGTAGGCCAGTTGATGGTTTCATATTCAGTTTCTAGTTTTGTAATCAGTGCTTGTATAGCACTTTTTAAATCATTTACCCTAATTAAAATTGCCTGAATTGTATTTTCCAGTTGTTTTTCCTCTCGTTGCTGCATATTCATTTCCTTTTCCACCCACTTTCCACCAATTTCTTATTTTCTGTGAGTCAGTAAACACAAATGACAGTGACAGGACAATGACAGTTGACAGTGACATTTTTTTAATTTATATATTCGTTCCTTAAGGAACAGGCTAAGGTCTGAGACCATACTGCCTCGTCATTAGTAAGTTTTCTTTCTTCAGTATTGAAAATATGTCTTTAGTAATACTTGTTTTACGTTTCTATCTTATTAATTATGTCTTCAGTCTTGCTGACCTAACCTAACTCATTAAAATGCGTGGGTGGTTCGTACACATTTCAATGCTCATGGGAGTTTAACGCGGGAATAGCAATCTGAATCGTACGGAGCGCCTTACTTTATTTCTCACTTTTACTTCATTGTTCTTCATTGGCACATTATTGCACTAATTCCACCACACTAACACAATAAAAGCTCCAAAAAAAATTAAGAAACAAAGCCAAAAAGAGCCCACAGACGGTCAGTTCGCCTTTCGGCCTAGACCGGGGGGTCTACCGGCTAGAAAATATGAATATGGACATGGGCAAAGCCATCTTCTATCTCACTCGTTGCAGGAGCGCAAGCAGCCGAGAAATAATAGCGGGCCATGAGTAGAACTTAATTCAAATTCATACTTCCTGTTCTCGAGAATTTTCAAAATATTAATTAATTAAAAGGAATGTTAAGCTGATAATAATAAAGTCCATATCATTTGTATTATTTAAAACCTTGAAAACTACTTGTTTCATGTAAGAGTCGGTGTTATGGTAGTTTTAATTATAATAAATTTGCAACACTTTGCGTCTGGACAATTTTAATAAAAATAAAAACATCATCAATATGGCGACGGCAAATTAATTTATGTGTGTAAAGTTAGTGTGTGGATCTTAATTATCATTTTAAACTTACGTTTAAATCAATAAAAATGGTTCTCACTTGATGTGTGAAAGGATGCAAAAGCGAATCATATAAACGTAGCGGTGTATCTTTTCATAGGTAAGTATTTAGCCAAAGTTTTATTCTTGCGTATAGTAGGGTGTCCAATTCGTTTGTAATCTATAGACTGGAATTTACTTTCTTCCCAAACATTAATTTTCATTGTTTCAGATTTCCTAAAGATGAAGAAATTAAATAAGGTTGGCTTAACGTCATACCTGAAAAAATTACACAATACTCAGCAGAAGAAGAAAAAGAAGAAGAACTTTATCAGAAAATAGGCATGAAACAGAACTTATTAAATGTATTATAATAACATCTGTATTTTAATTTAAGGTGGAAAAATAATTGGACACAAAGCCTCCATGCGTCAAAAGATGAAGATTTGTTTAGCAATGTATAGTCTAACTAATAAACAGATTTTTATTACTGTACGTGGACTTTTTATTTCTATCCATTTTAGCAAAATACGCCTATCAGAAATACATACATACATTTCATATACAGGTCAAACTGACAACCTCCTTTTTTGAAGTCGGTTCAAAAGTAAGTATGCTTATAAAGCATATGTGTAGGTATGTGTCGATTGTCACATTATTGCCTAATAAGTGATCGCGGAGTCCTCATCTTAACATAGTATTAAATTATCTGTGTCTTAACTAATATTATAAATAGAAAGTGAGTTCGGATGTTTAAATGTATGTTTGTTTTAGCTGCAAGAGCTCCCTAGGAAGCGTGGTGTTCGAATCCTACGTGAGCCAAGTCTGGTCAACAATAAATTGTCCTCGAAAAAACCAAATCGTGTAGTCGCTCACGTTTCTCTCATTAGAGAGGGACGCACACCATAAAAGGGCTATCTCGCTCGGCTCGGCTGTAACTCATGAGTGCGCAATCTTGTTTTATTATAATATCTTTGATTGGAGCATGAAGCTCGACTTAATACTGAGGTAACTGGAGAGTGCAGTACGAAAAATTTTTTGTCCACCACAAATTACACAGTGGCTGTCTTCCGTCTCACCTACACTTTAAAAAAATACGTATGGTCATATGAGACAACTGACAGCCACTACATACATAAATGTCAAATTTGCTGGGGACACTTTTTTATTCAGGGTGAGAGCTCCAGTTACCTCAGTATTAAGTCGATCCAAGGAGAACGTTTCTAGTGAACCGAATGAAAAAAATAAATCTTTAAATAAAACCTAGACAACCTTGCACACCTCACCATGTCGAATCGTCACGATCACCTTTCCAGAGATTTCTTAAAACACGTTTCGTTCGGCTTGTTCGAAGCGTTCGCATCGGACAAGCGTGCGTTCACCATAAGCGGCCTGTACACGTTGGTCCAACCACTGGCCTATACATCGTATATTGACACTTTTGAACAAACAAGACGTTTAAAATGTTTTTTTCAAAAGTGTTAATATACGACGTATTGGCCAATGGTTGGGCCAACGTGTACAGGCCACTATAATAAGTAATGTAGCTACTCTATGACCAGTCTATGCTGTGAGCTGTAGTTAAATAGTTGCACTTTTAGAGCCAACGCGCACTTGTGATTTTTAGTCGACCTATAGTTTAGTCGGAATCGTAAGACGATCGTGATCAAACTGTCGGCCGATAGTTTAGTTTTGAGAACCTGCGAGTACTTGTGATTTTTAGTCGCCCGATAGTTGGTCGATAGTTTAGTTGAATCCGGGCGCACATAGTCCTTCATGCACAGGCCAATAGTTGTCCGATAGTTGTATAACTGTAACTATAACTATAGTTGTAGTAACTATTGGCCAGTCATTTTCGATAGTTTGATACTGAATCGCAGTCTACCGATAGTTGGGCGATAGTTTAGTTGAATGCAGTGCGCGCGCTCACATGGTCCTTCATGCACATTACCGCCCGGCCGATGGTTGTGCGATAGTTTGATCGTACAACTATCGGCCAGTCATTTTCGATAGTTTGATCGGTCGATAGTTTAAGGTGCATGTAGTCGTGAAACGATCATTTTTGAGGGCCCTAAAACTCATAAATTTGCTTACTGATGAATCCAGAATTAATATATATTAAATATTGATAAATATACTTCAATCTGACCATTAAAAAAAAACTTAGTCTTTAAGATACTATTAAAAAAAAACATTGAAATGAAGCTGTTTTCAACTTGAAGTACGCTACTGCTTCTAAACTGCAAGTGATATTTTCACGTTTCTTTCAGGAAAAGATTGCTAACCACTTTTCTATGCCCAAGGTCGTTGGCGATACCACGGGCCTTAACTTAAAACTCTATACTGAATCCGAGAACGACCAAACTATCGCCAGATTAAAAATCACAAGTGCGCGTTCGCTCATATAAATTATGCATTTTAAGTGGATTCGATTCAAGTTTATATAACATAAAAGGTCAATTTATACTTAAATAATATGTTTATTAAAAGTATAAGTATCTATTTAGTAAGTTTAACATTTTAAATAATAACTTTATTCTTAATCCACATAAGTTGCAAACCTACTGTAATCGATTAGTTACTCAGTTCCTTAATCGATTAATCGCGCGAATCGATCACAGACTCGTATGGTACATGCCTAATCACGTCACTTTAGCATGTGTCAAAACGGGCATCTTATTTTGTGACGACTGTAGGCGCCCGCTAGACTGTAGGTTTTGCTGTCAGTTTGATATCAGTCACGATTCTTTTAACCAATCAAAATGAACCATTCATAACGCTGCCCTTAGTTCCTCTATACCGATTAGTTAGATAGTCATGACGTCATGAGTGATGGAATTGACTGATGGTTGCATGACCGCCTAATGTACGCCTTACTACAGACAGACTATTTTCTTTGATATTTTCTATTAGGTACTTTTTCGTTTACTTCTTTAGAAAAAGTTAGGTCGCTATAGTGGGGTAGCCCCATCTGGTACAAATTTTTGAACTAACGATGAAACGTCAAAAAAAACTCTCTCATTAACGTTGTCAGCGCTGAAATTGATTTTGGTCTGAATCGGAATGCACCCTCCTTGGAGTAATGAGCGATTTTCTGAGAGGCCATTTAAAAAAAAAAGCTTCCAATTGCTTCACTAGATGGCGTTGAATAAGTATGTACATGTCTATGGTATATTTTGGTATGAAACATATTTAAATTAATTACTTTTTAAAAACCCAAAGGAAACTAATAATATATTAAATAAGTACTACTGTGAGGAACAGAAACGAAATAGGCAAATTTAAAGATTTAGGTAAATAAATAACATCTGTCTGACGTTCCGTTTTACGTAAAAAAGTCGCGTCAAAGTAAAATTTATAACGTTCCGTTCCTTCTAACTGCATAGGTGGGACAGCGCCATCTAGTGACTGAGCTTTCAGAAAATCGCCCATTGTGTTCTGTGCTTGACACTGTCAAATCTGAGGTGCAGTGCCACAACCTTTTCTGTGCCGGTGACAGCGGCGCTACGTACGTTTTTCTTTTTTTTGTAGTAATTTAACCGGCCCTGACTTCTAAGAACTTCAGCTGCCAGCAGTGCTATGGTTGGACTGGGTTGGACATCAACTTGACAGCAAAATGACATTAAAAAAAATCACGTTAGTTTCACATTTTGGACACCGGCACAGCAAAGTTTGTGGCACTGTATGTGTAGTAAAGTAAGTGTCAAGTAGTGTTGCCGAACTATCGATAGTTTTAATCGAAAAATGCCAAACTATCGATAGGCTTATTGATAGTATCGATACTATCGATAGGCCTATTGATAGTATCGATACTATCGATAGTATTGATCTCTCTTTTAGTGCAATACTATCGGTAAGCAGCAATACTATCGATATTATGGACCCCTGACGGCGAATAAACTATCGATAGTATCGATAGTATTGCTTGTCAATATTAATAAACTATCGATACTATCGATAGTTTTGTACAATCGATAGTGACCTTTAATTCAATAGTATCGTCTGCCAGTGAAAAGCAATCAATATTATTGAAATAAAGGTAACAATCGATTGTCCATAACTAGCGATAGTATCGATACTATCGATAGTTTATTCGCCGTCAGGGATCGATACTATCGATACTATCGATAGTATTGCACTAAAAGAGAGATCGATACTATCGATTGTATCGATACTATCGAAAACTATCAATACTATTGTTTTTGCTTAAACTATCGATATACTATCGAAATGCTAACGATCGGCAACACTAGTGTCAAGTCAACACACACACTACAGTCGTCACAAAGGCTACGTTCCGTTTTGCGCCAACAGCGATAATATAACTGATATCGCGCTCACACATCGTTCCGATTTGTTGTGAGCGCGACAACGAAAGCAGTAATTACGTCACGGATGACGTCACTACCGCCGCCATTTTGCGATCACGGTGATATCGTTCTCAAGCGTTAGCACTGTGAGCGGGCTGTCATATTTGACGTTTTGTTGTCAAACGTCAATGTTTGTTGTGGTTTTGTTTGAGTAGTCTCTGCGTTTTAGGATTTATTTAGGTATTTTATTTGTTTATCCCGAAGCAGAAAGCCAGAAAAATGATAGTGCTTATTAAAGATGAGACGACGGGTAGAGACATTACTCTAAATTTAAGCACGGATCACTATCATCATCGCTGTCCAATAAAACGTTTACTAATTGACGAATATCCATACTAAACCGGTGATTATTTACTTACAAATTCAAATCAAAACAACGCTCGCTCGCGATGCGTGCAAATAGCCGTTCCGCATTGAAATCGCGTCAACAGTGCTGTCAGCGCGATAATCAAATCGGAACAGCTTTTAGCGCTCACAGCGCCAACAGTACTATTGACTCAAAACGGAACACGGCCAAAATAAGATGCCCGTTTTGACACATGCCAAAGTGACGTGATTAGGCATGTAACCAAACGAGTCTGTGATCGATTCTCGCGATTAATCGATTAAGGTTCTGAGTAACTAATCGATTATAGTAGGTTTGCAACTTATGTGGATTAAGACTAAAGTTATTATTATAAAATGTAGAACTTACTTTACAGATACTTATACTTTTAATAAACATATTATTAAAGTATAAATTGACCTTTTACGTTATATAAACTTGAATCGAATCCATTTAAATTGCATAATTTATATAAGAGCGAACGCGCACTTGTGATATTTAATCGGGCGATATTTTGGTCGTTCTCTGATTCAGTATAGAGTTATATGGCAGTGGCAATCGTCAGTGCGCTTAAACTATCGACCGATCAAACTATCGAAAATAACTGGCCGATAGTTGTACGATCAAACTATCGCACAACTATCGGCCGGGCGGTAATGTGCATGAAGTACTATGTGAGCGCGCGCACTGCATTCAACTAAACTATCGCCCAACTATCGGTAGACTGCGCATTCAGTATCGAACTATCGAAAATGACTGGCCAATCGTTACTACAACTATAGTTATAGTTACAGTTATACAACTTTCGGACAACTATCGGCCTGTGCATGAAGGACTATGTGAGCGTGCGCCCATATTCGACTAAACTATCGACCAACTATCGGTCGACCAAATTTTCGATAGTTTGATCGGTTGATAGTTTAAGCGCACTGACGATTGCCACTGCCATATAACTCTTTACTGAATCGGAGAACGACCAAACTATCGCCCGACTAAAAATCACAAGTGCTCGCAGGTTCTCAAAACCAAACTATCGGCCGACAGTTTGATCACGATCGTCTTACGATTCTGACTAAATATCGGTCGACTAAAAATCACAAGTCGCGTTGGCTCTAAAAGTGCAAGTATTTTAACTACAGTTCACAGCATAGACATGGTCAAAGAGTAGCTACATTACTTATTATAGCGGCCTGTACACGTTGGCCCAACCATTGGCCAATACGTCGTATATTTACACGTGTTTTAAAAAATCTCTGGAAAGGTGAACCTGACGATTCGACATGGTGAGGTGTGCAAGGTTGTCTAGGTTTTATTTAAAGATTTTTTTCATTCGGTTCATTCGAAACGTTCTCCTTGGATAAGTTTGCGGTTGCCTAGAAACCATTTTATCGAAATCATTGTTGCCACTTCATAATTTCACTAATGCTTTAAGCGCCAATCTAGTTTTCACACAAAAAAGATCAATTTTACAAATTAATCTATTTAAGTTGTTATAACGATTAGTTCGATAAAATTGAATGAAGCTGGAGAAATCCTGCACGCAACGGTTACAACACTAGTATTTAAAAAAATAAAGACTGAGAACGTAACTGTTTTTCGAGACGTTTCGTAGTTAATCGAATCTGCGTTTACTTTAGAATAAACGCAAAAATAATACGCGGAATAGACTTTGCCTTAATTTATGATGCGTTAAACAATTTAACATATTATTTTCATACACCTTTGATAAGTAATCAGCATATATTAAATTTTTTGGTTTTCGTAACAAGTTACATTCTAGGGTCATTACCATGTGTCAAAACGGGCATCTTAATTTGTGACGATTGTAGTCTATATAATTTGTGACACACACACACACAACAAATAAACCAATTTGTTTCAATTTATCAACAACACAGATTACTAATCAACAAAAATACACTAAAAGTTATGTAAATATTTTAATTTGATTTTTTAAATTTAAATCATGAGTTCTATGGATGAAATAGAAGAAGAAGCAAAATGTGCTGCTGAAAAAATGGTGATGAATATGATGCAAAGACCGGGTCAACTGGAAAAAGTAAGTACTTACTACTCTTGTGTTGTGATGCAGTCATAGCTCCTCAGAAAGGGGCGAATTTCCTATATTATATAGGTATTATTATACTAAGTTACTCTATGGGGGCGAATCAGTGAATTTCTACATCTATCGGATCTCACCATATAAATGACACTGAATTGAATCATTAATGATGTGATCGGTTGTAGTGTAGCAAAGGGTTTGCAAGGCAATTTGAATTTATTTTGCAAAAATCGCAAATATCACAATGCTGTGATATAAGTTTTGTAATGTGTAGATTAGCGGTTTTGTAATATTTTTAGGTTGAACAGTACAAGAAGAGAATCACCCATAAGAAAGCTTCAATAGAAGCCCAATTGAAGTCTGCAGTTCAGGGTAAACTTGATGGTGTTAGTGTGGGTCTCAAGCAACTGCAGGAATGTCTAGATGATGTGCAAGAAATAAGTGTGAAGTAAGAAATTAACCTCTTTTTCTAATTTTGATAAGTATTTTGTTTTTGTGTTAAACCAATAAGTTAATAAAAAAATGCTGGAGGAATGAGATCATCATGATGGGATCATGATGGGATCATCAAGGGAAACTGGAAATAGCAGGCTTTATAACTTTCGTCTATGTTTAACTACCTACCTACTTAATGAATTCCAGAAATATTTCTACTAAAAGAATCTTTGTTAGTATACAAACTTTGTTGTTTGTTTGTAACTTAAGGAAAATTTACTTTTTCCAGAAACATTTATTATTCAAGCTTTATTATTTACTGTAGGTTATAAGTATACTATTTATTTTTGTATGCAATTTCAGAATGGATGAACTAGAAGAACTTTTAAAAGGTGTACCACCCTTGGTGGCGTCACTACAAGCAGTGAGGGAGGAGGACTCTCGCCACTCCCAGTATGTCACAGCAATGGACAGTTTGAAACACATATTTACCGTGCCGGAGAGCGTAGCCAAGACCAAACAGTGGATTGGGGAGGGAAAATTGTTACATGCACATCAGGTAACACTTAATGCTTAGCAAGTGTTCCAAAAAAATACTGTTTCATTTAAAAATATGGAAATACAAACAGATGTAGATATAAAACACGTTCCTTTTGTTATCCTACAACTCGATTGAGTATATTCTGTCATCAAAAAGAAACCAAAAAGTCTAAGGTACACAAGTTTTTGGCAATATAAATCCCTCTATTTACTTAGCAAAGTTTGTATGTGATATTAAAAAGAAATCTCTTCTCTTTGGTGACAGAATACCTTAGAGTATTGGTAGATCAAAAGGAACACCTTGTATACTTTAAACATGCTTAATTATTTTTCAGTGTCTCAATGACTTGGAGAATTCCAGGGATGATTTGCTGTATGAATTGCACAGATTGCCTAATCAATCTTCACATGATAAAATAATGCTTAAAGCTTACTTTGAGGATGTTGAAATTGTTTCAAATGTTCTTGAAAAACAGATAAAACTTATTTTGGCTAGAACATTAAATACTGTTCGTAAGGAACCTACAGTAATTGTGACTGCTTTAAGAATTATAGAGAGGGAGGAAAAAAGAGATGACATGGCACTGCAGGTAATTAAGATAACTAATAATAACATGAAACAACAAGAAATAATGAATATTGGCAATATTGCCTTGTTTGAATTTTTCAATGACTACTATTTTAGCTTGAAAAGGCAAAGAACCGCACATGTCATGTGCGCGGGTTAGGTGCCTTCTGTAATTTTAATTTAAAATATATTAATGTATTATTTGGAAAAATATCTTTATCTTTTTTCTAATCTCAATCTTCTGTTATTACAGCAAATGAATGTATGAAATTTTACAAATTTGCTTTTTGATTGTCAAAGATCATGTACCCGCATACATTCTCGCCTATGTGAATGCAATGTGTTCAGTCTTCAATTGTTTGGCATAGTCCAGTCTGTCTAGTGGTAAAAATAATATGCTCATATGGGGGCGTCCATTAATTACGTGAGGCGATTTTTCGATTCCAAACTAGTTGGTAGTTTGTGCTGAAATCACATCTGTTCCATGATTCAATCACTCTGTTGCTAAAAGTGCTTGTGAATGTTTATAAAATGAGCGGGCCTTTCACAGTTTGAGATGTTGTCCAAGTAACAGAATTAATGGCTAAACCAGAATATGGCAGGGAGATAGGGACCATCAAACCAACTCTAAAATCGCGAAAAAAAGCTGTATCATACATTTTCATATTTTCGTTATTAATTTTTGTATGAAACAGCTGCTTTTTTTCGCGATACTTATCAGAGTTAGTCCCATAGAAAAAGTTGTTCAGTTTGATGGTCTCTACCTACCATAATAATCTGGTTTAGCCTATAATTTTGTTACATGTTGAATAAGTTTTGTAAATTTTATGCATCATATCAGGGATCAAATTCCCAAAAGGTTTTCTAATGAGATTAATGAAACTGTTGGCCTTGTAAATTATTGCAGTGATATGAGGTTCCCATTTTAAGTCTTTAGGAACATGTGCCCCCAGGTTAACTTGTAATTCGACCTTTTTAAGTGGCACATTATCAATATTATATGAAGTATGGGGGTTGGGGTTTCCTGTGTGAAGAATGGTGCATTTGTCTATATTTAGTTTGTGAAGATGTTGTGAAGCCAATCTTTTGACCAATTCGTTATCCGCGTCAAGTCAGTCCGAATTTATATGAGGGTATCATCAGCAAACATGCTTTCTTAGCAATACAAACATTTAGGTGGGTTAACGTAAAAATTATAAATAAAACCAAGAACGGAGCCTTGAGGTACGACACTTTGTATCTCTCTTTTATCTGAGAATGTTTTGCCGGTTCTAACTCGAAAAATCCTTTGCCTTAAAAATGCTTTTTTCTATTTCAATAACTTTCCTCGTGTACAAAGAAATTCCAGTTTCTGTAAAAGTTTATTTGTAGGTACTTTGTCAAACGCCTTTTCATAATCGAGAGAAATGACGTCCATAGGTTGACATTTTGACTATGGACCCAAGATGATAGACAAGATAGTAATTTGGATACCGTCGATCTGTGGAGGCAGGAGCCATGTTGTTGGTTTTATTGAATTACTAGCTGACCCAGCGCGACTTCGTTCCCGTGGCCCTACCCCCTACCCGAATGGAATCGCGAAAAAAAAATCAGCTGTTCCATACATTTCAGTCGACTCGATGTTGTACTTTTGTATGGAACAGCTGATTTTTTTTTCGCGATTCCATGGTTGGCTCCATAGTGAAAGTTGTTCATACTGATGGGCACTAAAATCCCCTAAAATATTTATGCTAATTAAAATTTAGTGGTGTATATAGATTATTAAACACATGCTTATTTTTTTAGGACTAGTGCTCTGCCCACGACTTAGTTAACGAAGGATTCGTTATTCCATATTTGCATTCTTTAGGCAGCACATAACTCTTTCGCGTCCAAAGTATTATTTACTACCACTAGACTATAGACCATAGTGGGAAATAGATTTCAAAAATCATAAAAATTTCAAATACGCAGGCATAGTAACTTTTGCATTTATTATTTATCGTTAGCTACCTAGTGTCGATAGTGGTAGTGGCAGAGCTCCGAAAATTAAAGATACTATTCGCCCACCGAAAATATTTAACATTGCTTACTGCCGATTACAATTGACGTCTAGTAGGCTTAATTTTTTATTAGTACTTACCTATATTAATACGTCGATAATTTGTCGCAGCAACAACAACAGACTGGCTTTTTGCCCCCTGGCCGACCCAAAAACTGGCGCACGAAGGCATTTGAAGTATTAGAGTGTGCGGTCGCCCAAAGAATCGAAGGGACCCGAGTTGATGAGCGTGAGGACACCAAGTTATGGCTGGTTCGGTACTTGGAACTGACCAGGCAACTCATCTTAGAAGATTTGAGAGTAGTTAAAACACTGTGTGTACCGTGCTTTCCTCCGCACTACGATATAGTTAACAAATATGTTAACATGTATCATACATGTTTGTCTTCCAGTGTAAGTATAAGTAGGTAGTTATACTTAGTTATTTAAATTTTTACTTTTTTGCATTCACAATGCAATTTTTATTATTGAAAAATTGAAAATGAAGTAAGCATCTAGAAAAAATCAACCCGTCTCACAACCAGCTCCGATGGGACTCGAACCCACGACCTTTCGCTATCCGAAAGAAGCAGCCGCCCGGATAGCTAAAGCATAGTAAAACAATATAAGTAAGCGGACTGGAGCCCTGAGCGAGCGATAATAGGCTAAACACGTAGGGCTGTCGCTTAGAGTTTATTCAATCGTCAAAAATGCATAGTCAATCTCTATACAAAACAGTTTTCCCGTGTAGGGTGGGCGTCAGGAATCTATAATACAAAGTTTTTTAATTATTTTTGTACATAGACCAGCCGGCTTAGCATGAGCGCCTTAAAACGCGCGATATGATATGGTACGGTAAGTTGTCTTGCTTACCCCACTAAGGTGTAAGCAAGACGGGATGCCGTACCATATCATATCGCGTGATAAATGCCGCTCATGCTAGCCCGGCTGGGGCTGACTAAAATTTTTCATTACCTACGTCATGTTATCTGTTTAGTGGTTTGAAAAATTACGGTCGAAATAGGATAAATTAAAACGTGGCTTTACAACAACACCAAGACCAAGACAAATAGACATGTTCATGCACACACATATTTGTCTTGTTCGGGAATCGAACCCAAGACCACTGGCGCAGAAGATGGGTAGCCTACCCCTGCGCCAAATCGGTTGTCAAAAAATTATTTTTATAAAAAATAAAACCGCCTTCAAAAAAACCACATCAAAAAAGTAAGAAATAATTCCTCACCAAATAAATAACGTAAGTACTTTGAAGTCGGGCGTGAAACATGTACAATTTTTTGTTGTTTTTGTTAAAACCCGCCCGACTTCAAAGTACTTACGTTATTTATTTGGTGAGGAATTATTTCTTACTTTTTTGATGTGGTTTTTTTGAAGGCGGTTTTATTTTTTATAAAAATAATTTTTATTTCACTCTTTTTAGTGCATCGTGCAGGCAATTTACGTGTTTTCTGGTAAATAGGTATGTGATCAAACTGAAAACCTCCTTTTTCGAAGTCGGTTAAAATACCTTGAGGTATCCTCTTTTTAACAAAACAAGAATCATCTAAATCGGTTTATAAACAAAGGAGTTATGCCTAAAGATACGTATTAAATTCACATAAAGTGGTAACGAAAACGACAGTATTTTCAAGATTTCCTGAAAACTACTGAACCGATTTCAAAATTTCAAAAAATGGGACCAACTTGGAAACCAACCTGATGTAATAACGTTTGAACCATTTCAATCGGTTTAGCCGTCTTCGAGTAAACGGTGGACATACACAAAAAAAAAAAAAAAAAAACATACATACAGACGAATAGAGAACCTCCTCCTTTTTGATTTAGAAGTCGGTTAAAAACCGAATACAATATGTACCTACGCCCACTGCGAATCGAACCCGGGGCCTCTGGGTCTGAAATCGGTGGTGTGAATCACTAGACCGCAGAGGCGGTTAAAAATTTATATTATGCTCCCAGTTTATTAATCTAATCACATACCTTCCCACACATAGGATTACAAGTTACAATAATTTGTTATTATAAATGTTTTTCTTTCTTCTTTCTTTCTATTTGAAAATTAAACTACAAATTGGTATCTGGTCAACGAAATCGGAAGCAGAAATATTTATGTAGGTAAGCAGCTATACAAAATATTATGTACTTACGTATACGTATGATAATTATAGTAGGTAGATTGTACTCACCGTTCTTGTTCGCTAGGTAATGCGAAGAAAGATAGTTCTGGATTAGACAACCCGCTACTGAGACATCCGTATACACTACAATATTTTTTACTTCTACTTGAATTTTTAGCCATCGTAGGTACACGCACCAATTATTACAAATACAAATACAAAATTATTAGAGGGAGGCAGCGCAGCGGCGCGGAGCGTGCGTGTGGTGGGCACGGACAGTTTTACCTTAATAATATTATGCGCGGTCGCGGGCGACCGGCCGGGGCGGGCGGCGCCGCGCGGGCGGCGGGCGGCGGGCGCTGCCACCACAAATTATATAGACTAGGCTGCCACGCATGACTGTCGCCCCGTTATCACCGATAAATTTTGTCAGTGTGTGCGTGCGACGACGCATGACGACGCATACGTACGGGCGCGCTCACATACAAACCGTTTGGGGTGCCTGTCCAGGCAGTCAACGTACTTATATTGTTTTACTATGGCTAAAGGTTGTGGGTTCGAGTCCCATCGGAGCTGGTTATGGGACGGGTAGATTTTTTTTTAAATACTTACTTCATTTTAATTTTTTCAATATATTGATAAAACTTAACACAAGATGTTTCTTATTAAGGACGATGTGCGCTTTGGTCGTCATATCCTATGGTGTCGTTAAAATAGTCTTTCGAAAAGGAACATTATTTATTTCGGCGACTTTCACCAATTCGCTGTACTTTCGGAGTTATCGCGGTATTATGAATATGACAAATAAGGAAAATAAGATTTAAAATAACTTCAAAAGTACAGCGAATTGGTGAAAGTCGTCATAGTAAATAATTTATTTATTTATTTTATTTATTAAACTTTATTGTACAGTTACATCAAGTAGAGTACAAAAGGCGGGCTTAACGCTAAAAGGGGTATGTATCATAATAACTACGGTCGTTTCGACAATGGTCGAAATAACTCATTCCCTGAAGCCCTTAAACTTTTTATTATAAAACCTGTACTAAAAAAAGGTGAGTCAGATGTAATGGATAATTACAGGCCCATTGCCCTTATATCTATACATGCAAAAATTTTTGAAAAGGCAATGCATGAGAGGATTTATAAATTTTTAGAAAAATATAATGTTCTAGCTAAAGAACAAAATGGTTTCCGAAAAGGAAAATCGACCTCATTAGCAGCTTTTAATCTAATAAAAAATGTTACTGAAAATATAGACAAGAATATAGAAACTGTAGCTATATTCTTTGATATGAGCAAAGCATTTGACTTTGTGTCACATGATATTCTGTTAAGTAAATGTGAGAACTATGGTCTAAGAGGAAATGCACTTAAATGGTTACAAACATATCTACAGAATCGCTCGCAATATGTTGAAATTAAATACGTTATTAATAGCAGTAAGGAAGAGATCACCTCAAAGTCTCCACCAACACAAACTAATATAGGTATATCACAAGGTACGATACTAGGCCCACTATTATTTATAATTTATATAAACGACCTACCTTGTGTAACTAGTTACCAATGCAATTTATTCGCCGACGATATATCTGTTGTGATACCAAAAAGTCCGAATAGAATGTTTGATGAAACTATTAATGCTACCATAACTCTCATAGCAAAATGGCTGACAGCTAACAATTTAAATATTAATGTAGGTAAAACTACGTTGATAAGATTCTATAACAGAAAACCTATAGATAATGAAATAAATATACACATTAACAATGAACCCATAGTGGAGTCGGATGAAGCACTATTTTTGGGCATAGTAATAGATAACCAGTGTTCGTGGAAAAAACATATAAGTAAAATATGCGCAAAAATAAATAGATTCGCCTATGCACCCTGGAGACTAGCGACACTAGTCAACCAAAAAGTTAAATCTTTTAACCCTCCCTTCCTTATATATTTTTGAATGTTGCATTTTCGTAAAAACCCATCCTCATCTATTTTTAACAAAAAGACAATCAAACTATTAGAAGTATTAGGTATCGTGGAAAGTTATTGCTACCCAAAATGCAGACTACTTTATATAAGAATAACTGTTACCCAAGCTGCATACAAATTTATAATAAGTTGCCACATACCTTGACTGAAGTAAACTTAGTTATATTTCGAAGAAAATTGTTTGACTGGCTTCTTAAAGTGAAGTGTTTCTATTCAATCAAGGAATATTTTAGTTGCAAAATTGACATTTAATATTACATACATACCTAATAATGACCATTTTCTAAAGACAAATTATATTATTCATAAGCATCAATAATTATGTGAAATTGATTTGTATTTTGATAAATTATAATTGTAAAGTTAAATTCATTGATTTATATTCATTAAAATATGTCACACGCCCTTAGTTGGCAAAATAGACGCACATTATAAAACTTAAGGGCCGGCTGTAAGCCAGCGCGTAGGTATTGACGAAGCTAATCTGTATATGTGTGCCTTCACGCACACAATCATCTCCGCCCTAGCACGAAAAAATGTAATTCAGAAAATTAAAAAAATTAATAACTTTTTTTTGTCAGAAAGTAACTTTACGTATTTGATGCGTTTGATTTGCCATGTTTGCCATCTGGGGGCTGATGCAGCATCTTACAGACAGTCGAAGGAACTCGTCAGCATTTCAACGTAACCAGTTGGAGTTTGGGCTCATTTGAATAGTCTTGATGAGAACTCTTGTGCCAAGTAGTTTCCTATGTCTGATGCTGGAGTCATCAGGAGGTGGTTGATGGAACTTTTCAACAATTCAACGTACCATTTCGATTTTGGGCTCGTTTGAATCGTCTTGATGATAACTTATGTGCCAAAATGTTTCGAAGGTCTGATGCTGGAATGAGGAAGTGGTTGATAGAACTCTTCATCAATTCAACGTAACCACTTTGAGCTTGGGCTCATTTGAATGGTCTTGATAAAAACTTTGGTGCCAAGTAGTTTCCAAGGTCCAGTTCTGGAGCCAGTAAGTGGCTGATAGAACTCTTCATCAATTCAACGTAAACACTTCTAGTTTGGGCTTCTTTGAATAGTCTTGATGAGAACTCTTCTGCTAAGTAGTTTCGAAAGTCTGATGCTGGAGTCAGGAGGTGGTTGATGAAACTCTTCAACGATCCAACGTAAACACTTCGAGTTTGGGCTTATTTGAATCGTCTTGATGAGAAATCTTGTGCCAAGCAGTTTCCAAGGTCAAATTCTGAAGCCAGTAAGTGGCTGATGGAACTCTTCATCAATTCAACGTAAACATTTCGAGTTTGGGCTTGTTTGAATAGTCTTGATGAGAACTCTTGTGCCAAGTAGTTTCGAAGGTCTGATGCTGGAGTCAGGAAGTGGTTGATGGAACTCTTCACCAATTCAACATAAACACTTCGCGTTTAGGCTCGTTTGAATTGTCTTGATAAGAACTCTTGTGCCAAGTAGTTTCCAAGATCTGATGCTCGAGTCAGGAAGTGTTTGATGGAACTCCTGAACAAATCAACCTAACCACTTTGAGTTTGGGCTCGTTTGAATTGTCTTGATGAGAACTCTTTTGCCAAGTAGTTTCCAAGCGCTATTGCTGGAGCCAGGAAGTGGCTGATGGAACTCTTCAACGATTTAACGTAACCAGTTCATTTTTGGGCTCGTTTGAATTGTCTTCATGAGAGCTCTTGACAAGAAAACAGCAACGCAATGTTCAAAATATTAAAAAATCCAAGATGGCGGCCGACTTTTTTGTTTGTAGGCCGATTTAGATGAAACTCAGTTTCTGGTACTATTTTGACAAGAAAACAGCAACGCAATGTTAAAAATATTAAAAATCCAAGATGGCGGCCAACTTTTTTGATTGTGAGCCGATTTTGATGAAACTCGGTTTTTAGTTCTATTTTGTCAAGAAAACAACAACGCAATGTTAAAAGTATAAAAAATCCAAGATGGCGGCCAACTTTTTTGTTTGCAGGCTGATTTCGATGAAACTCAGTTTCTGGTACTATTTTGACAAGAAAACAGCAACGCAATGTTAAAAACATTAAAAATCCAAGATGGCGGCCAACTTTTTTGATTGTCAGCCGATTTTGATGAAACTCGGTTTTTAGTACAATTTTGACAAGAAAACAACAACACAATATTAAAAGTATTAAAAAATCCAAGATGGCGGCAAACTTTTTTGTTTGCAGGCCGATTTCAATGAAACTCAGTTTCTGGTTTTATTTTGACAAGAAAACAGCAACGCAATGTTAAAAATATAAAAATTCAAGATGGCGGCAATTTTTTTGTTTGCTGGCCGATTTCGATTAAATTCAGTTTCTGGTAATATTTTAACAAGAAAACAGCAACGCAATGTTAAAAATATTAAAAATCCAAGATGGCGGCCAACTTTTTTGTTTGTGAGCCGATTTTGATGAAACTTAGTTTCTGGTACTATTTTGACAAGAAAACAACAACGCAATGTTAAAAGTATAAAAAATCTAAGATGGCGGCCAACTTTTTTGTTTGCAGGCCGATTTCAATGAAATTCAGTTTCTGGTTTTATTTTGACAAGAAAACAGCAACGCATTTATATATACATAAATGTTACAATTACCACAGTATAACCATTTTTTTATATAGTAGGCCAACGCCCTTGAAGTTAGTTGATACCGACGTCTGTATAGGTATTTCCGTAATTACGGAAGGGTTGTAACAAAATTAAAATGTGGCAGGTACATTTTGGTGTATTGCGAAATAAAATAAAATAAATAATTATGGTTAGCATTTTAGAAGTATCAAAATAAAATATATTACATGTTTTATTTAGTTGCAGCTATAATTGTATCTGTCTGTCTGTCTGCCATGAAATTTTGCAAGGTAAATTTGACCTACTCCTGACGTTTGAATGGGTTGAAGTTTTGTCAAAGAAAAATATTCAGATTGGAAATAAGCCGATTCATATTTCTTTACCTTTAAAGCGCCTTCGTCTATATATCAAAATCATTCCATGTCACAATCATTATTTTCAAACTCTGTAACTTAATATCAATTATTATTTTATTTACTTTTTTTATTTTTTTAAATAGGGTTTACAGCTGTCAAAAACACAGTAAATTACGAAGGATGTTACGTCGTAATTTACTGTGCTTGTGTTAAAGCAAATTAATAATTAATTAAATCTTTTACTTGACATGATGATGATGATGATACTTGACTCTGTCTCAAGCTTTCAAATAAAAACCTGTTACATTTTAATAAGCGAAAAGAGAGAAACAAAAACAAAAAACGGCCACCATCTTGACCATTTGTATTTTTTTACATTGTGTTAAGAACGGTTTTTTTGTCAAAATAGTACAAAATCGTCACAACCTAATTTACATTGTGGTATGCAATAAAATGATTGCGCATTGAGTATTAAGTATTGAAAAAACCGAGTTTTATCAAAATCGGCCCACAAACAAAAAAGTCGGCCGCCATCTTGGATTTTTAATATTTTTAATATTGAGTTGCTGTTTTCTTATCAATATAGTTAATAATTTACACATATTTTACATATTTTTATGGATTAATTACCTTTAGAGTCCTAACACAGCTGCTGAAACTAAAATACTTCACTTCACTCCTATAACACAAATTGTTTTTGTATATCACTTCACCGTCCGCACTATGGAACACAATCTTAGCGAAAATTTGAAGAACCTGGAGAAGCTTTTTGACTCCCGCCTCAATCAATACGAGGAAAAGCTGCAGAAGGTGACAGCAGGATCCACAACATCGAGCCCTGACATCACTACGCTGTCTCGTGAGTTTGCCGACTTCAAATGTTTTGTCTTGGAAGCGCTGAAATCTATCAAATCCCAGCTTGATCTTCTGACGTCTGTGACCGATAGACATGAGATGGTCATGAGGCGCAAGGTGCTCTTGTTCCACGGCGTGCATGAAACCCAGGGTGCGGATCTGGCTGAAGAGGTCCATAGTTTAATTGTGAATAAACTCAAGCTACAAGATATTACTAAGGACAAGTTGCAGGTTTGTCACAGACTTGGCTCCCCGGGCAACAAAACACGTCCTATTGTAGTCCGTTTTCATGACTTCGAACATCGCCGTCTCGTCTGGGACAGCAAGACTGCGCTTAAGGGCTCCGGTGTCACTATCTCGGAATTTTTAACAAGGTTCCGACACAGCGTATTTACATCTGCACGTAAGCACTTTGGCATCAAGAACTGCTGGACTGTAGAAGGCAGAATCGTAGTCAGTCTGCCTGACAAGAGCAGACGACGCATTGAAACCGAAGCCGAGTTGCAAGCGGTCAAGGAGCTGTTTCCCTCTTGCGTGGGTGATAGCGGTGGCGCCGAAGGACAATCTTCATCTCCAAGGGAAGCCGACGTTGGCCCATCGGCCCCGGGTACAAGGAAGACGAGACGCCGTAATTAAATTGCCTTGACAAAACGTAGCCTTACAGCTGATCTCACACGGTATTGTTTGCATTGCACCAGGTTCGTATTTGATATTTCATTAATAATGAATGATATTAAACTTGTGTTTATCATTCCTTATGCCGGTAGATTTATAAAAGCAACAAATTATTATTTTATTTAATTTAATTGACATAGCATGATTGACAACTGACAACACTACATCATACATGACATCTGACTTTGACAGATTAGTTGATTTCTTTTTTTTTTTCTCGGCATTGGAACAATGCCTTGGGCCATACTTTTTTTTTTTTTTTTTTGTAAATGTATGTTTACCGCTTTGGCCTCCGCTTGTTTTTACTATCACTTGTTAGAACTCTATTTTTATTTTTATTAGTTTATTACATTGTGATGTGACTTATTTTAGTTCCTTTCTTCAAAGTTTTCTTAGTTTTTTTTTTTTTTTTTTTGATTGTTTTTTTTTCTTTTTTAATTTATTTTTTTACACCTGGTGCAATGCAAGATACCAAATTAACATGAGTTTTTGTTTTTTTTTTTTTTTTTTTTTTCTCTATCTTTCTTTGTGCTTTACTTGTTTGTGTTTTTATATTACTGTGTAAGCAGCTTGTGTAACGGTCTCTAATTTATCTGCCATCTATATATTTATACAATTATATTTAGTTACTCATATTTATATATTTTATATCACTTTTTATGAACTCTTTAAATTTAGACGACAGCTTTTTCTCATGTTCTTCCTCACCGTGCAGCTTTGTCAGTGCCGACAGCGATTCATCCGGAACTTTACATGACAAACTGGTCCCCCACTTTTCCAATCATCCCAACAATTTTAACCTTGCACATGCAAATGTGCAAAGTATTCCTGCTCATCATTCTGATCTATTGGCATCCATGAGCAGCTCACTAATTGACGCATTCTTAATATCTGAATCTTTTCTCAAGCCCTCTCTTCCGTCTTCTATTTTTGCTATTCCAGGATATAACCTTATCCGTAACGACCGGATTGGTAAGGGCGGTGGCGGAGTAGCTGTTTACCTTCGCGCTGAAATACCATTTCGAGTTGTAAGTACCTCACCTTCTTCTTCTACCTATAGCGCTTCAGCTGAGCACCTCTTCTTAGAGATATCTTTTCGCCAGACTAAACTTCTTCTTGGTGTATTCTACTCACCTAACCTGTCTATTGATTATTTTAATTCTTTCGAAACTCTCCTTGAGGAGTTTAGGCCATCCTATGAACAAATTATTATAATGGGTGACTTTAACACGTGCCTATTGAAGTCGAATTCACGCTCGACAAAACTTCAAACTGTCCTTTCTTCCCTGAATTTACACATTCTTCCTTTATCTCCCACGCATCATTTTCCAAATTGCACACCCTCCCTCCTTAATCTCATGATAGTTTCTGCTCCCGACAAAGTAATCTCTCACGGCCAAATCTCTGCTAGCTTTTCGTACCATGATGTGATCTTCCTTTCTTACCAAATACGCCCTCCCAAATGTAAGCCCCGTTTCATTTTGCGCCGCAATTATAAAGGTATCAACTTGGAGGCACTACGAGGCGACGCCAGCGACATGGATTGGTCATCAGTGCTCGATGCTCCTACTGTTGATGAAAAAGTAGCTTATTTCAATAATCTGCTTATTGAACTATTTGATAGGCATGCCCCGTTACGACGATTTAAAATGAAACGCAACCCTGCCCCTTGGCTCACTGCCGAAATCAAGGAACTCATGTCACTTAGAGATAAGGCGAAACGGAGGCTCAAAAAATTCCCTACCGATTTTAATTTATCTCGCTATAAATCTCTTCGAAACCGCTGCAGTCGTATGTGTAGGGATGCCAAGAGACGCTTTTTCCATGATTCCCTGGTTAATCGCAACCCGGCGGACGCGTGGAGATTCTTGCGCTCTGTTGGTGTAGGCAAGGCCCCCTCTTCCATCCCTACCGGTACTGATATTAACGCTCTAAACAGACACTTCTCCCATCCCCCCGTCAGTCTCGATCGCAGTGTTAAAGACATTACATTAGAGAAACTTTGTTCCCTTCCTAGACCCAACTGCTCGACGTTCGACCTCTCTTCTGTTACCGAGAGTGAAGTCAAAAGTGCCATCTTGGCTATCTCTTCCGAATCAGTTGGTGATGATAATATATGCTCGAGAATGTTCATTCCTATCCTTTCCATACTTCTCCCTTTAGTCACTGCAATTATTAATGCTTCTCTTGATTCAAAGTGTTTCCCTAAGATCTGGAAAATTGCACACATCATTCCTTTACCTAAAATATCCAATCCAACTTTACCTTGTCATTTTCGTCCAATTTCCATCTTACCGTTTCTATCGAAAGTTCTCGAGCATATCGTCTACAAACAACTGTCTTCTTTTCTTATCTCCAATAGCCTCTTAAATGCATTTCAATCTGGTTTTCGCCCTGGACACAGCACTGCCACTGCCTTGCTGAATGTCACTGACGATGTTCGCTGGGCCATGGAACACAAAGAACTTACTGTCCTGGTTCTACTTGACTTCAGCAGTGCCTTTAACTCCGTCGATTTCGACATTCTTCTCGCCTTACTTCTCTCAATAAACGTTTCTGCTTCTTCCCTTTCTTGGTTCGAATCTTATCTTCGTGAGCGCACGCAGTGTGTTCGCCTTGAAGATTCAATATCCGATAAGGCTGAGCTGACTGTAGGCGTCCCACAAGGAGGTGTTCTCTCACCGCTCCTTTTCTCCATCTTCATTAACTCAGTTACCAGAGTCATATCTTCCAATTTCCATCTCTATGCAGACGACTTGCAGCTCTATCGACATTTTAAAATTGAAGAACATGACACAGCTATAGCTATGATAAATGACGATCTAAATCTAATATCCACCTGGGCTAGACACTATGGTCTTCTAGTAAACCCAAACAAAACACAGGCCATAATCGTTGCAAGTAGACATACGCTTAACTTAGCCTGTCAACTTCAACTGCCTCCTTTGTTGCTTGATGGTATACATATTCCATATAGTGACTCAGTTAAGAATCTGGGTTTGATTTTGGACTCCAACCTCTCCTGGGCGACACATGTCGCTGACGTCAGTCGCAAAGTTTACTTTTCCTTTCACACTCTTAAATGTCTCCAAAGTTATCTTCCTCTACCCACTAAAATCTCTCTTGCACAGTCACTCATTCTACCTCTTCTCCACTACGCTGATGTCTGCTACTTAGATGCCACCGAGCTTCTACTAAATAAACTTGAGCGCCTTCAAAATCTTGCTATTCGTTTCATCTTCGGCCTACGCAAGTATGACCATGTCTCCAACTTCCGGAAGGCACTCAAGTGGCTCCCTATACGTCTGCGTAGGAATGTAAGAATACTCTGTCTCCTCTTCAATGTCCTTTACAATCCTTCCTATCCTTCATATCTCCGCGATCGTTTCTCCTTTTCACACCCGCCTGACACTCCATGCAGATCCCATCTCAAATCCCTCCTGAAATTTCCATCCCACCATTCTGATTTCGCTTCCTATTCCTTCTCCGTACATGCCGTTCGTCTCTGGAATTCGCTGCCAGCCGAGATACGCGATTGCCGCACAATTTCTCTTTTTAAAAAACGTTTAAAAGAATATTACTTATCTTCCTGTTCTTAACACTGTACCCTGTCTGTCTTTTGTTATTCACAACTATCTCTCGCTATATGTATTATTATATCTTTATGTATTTTATTTTATTTAAGTATGTTTATGTATATAATTTTTTAGTTGATTTTCTTTATATTTCTGTTAAAATATTTATTGAAGTTACACACTGTCTGCCCTTCTCCGTGTTTATTTCCTCTCGCGGGCCAGCTGGTAGATATTCCAATGTGGAATAAGTTGTGCCCTTGTACATTTCTTCTCTGTATATGTTTTTCTATTAAAACCTTTGTGTGTACAGAATTATTAAATAAATAAATAAATAAATATAGTACCGTAAACCGCGTTTCATCAAAATCGGCCCATAAACAAAAAAGTTGGCCGCCATCTTGGATTTTTTAATATTTTTAATATTGCGTTGCTGTTTTCTTATCAAAATAGTACCATAAACCGCGTTTCATCAAAATCGGCCCATAAACAAAAAAGTTGGCCGCCATCTTGGATTTTTTAATATTTTTAATATTGAGTTGCTGTTTTCTTATCAATATAGTACCGTAAACCGCGTTTCATCAAAATCGGCCCATAAACAAAAAAGTTGGCCGCCATCTTGGATTTTTTGATATTTTTAATATTGCGTTGCTGTTTTCTTATCAAAATAGTACCATAAACCGCGTTTCATCAAAATCGGCCCATAAACAAAAAAGTTGGCCGCCATCTTGGATTTTTTAATATTTTTAATATTGCGTTGCTGTTATCTTGACAAAATAGTACCGAAACCAGAGTTTTATCAAAATCGGCCCAAAAACAAAAAAGTGGGCCGCCATCTTGGATTTTTTAATATTTTTAATATTGCGTTGCTGTTTTCTTATCAAAATAGTACCGTAAACCGCGTTTTATCAAAATCGGCCCATAAACAAAAAAGTTGGCCGCCATCTTGGATTTTTTAATATTTTTAATATTGCGTTGCTGTTTTCTTATCAAAATAGTACCGTAAACCGCGTTTCATCAAAATCGGCCCATAAACAAAAAAGTTGGCCGCCATCTTGGATTTTTTAATATTTTTAATATTGCGTTGCTGTTTTCTTATCAAAATAGTACCATAAACCGCGTTTGATCAAAATCGGCCCATAAACAAAAAAGTTGGCCACCATCTTGGATTTTTAATATTTTTAATATTGCGTTGCTGTTATCTTGACAAAATAGTACCGAAACCAGAGTTTTATCAAAATCGGCCCAAAAACAAAAAAGTGGGCCGCCATCTTGGATTTTTTAATATTTTTAATATTGCGTTGCTGTTTTCTTATCAAAATAGTACCGTAAACCGCGTTTCATCAAAATCGGCACATAAACAAAAAAGTTGGCCGCCATCTTGGATTTTTTAATATTTTTAATATTGCGTTGCTGTTTTCTTATCAAAATAGTACCATAAACCGCGTTTGATCAAAATCGGCCTATAAACAAAAAAGTTGGCCGCCATCTTGGATTTTTTAATATTTTTAATATTGCGTTGCTGTTTTCTTATCAAAATAGTACCGTAAACCGCGTTTCATCAAAATCGGCCCATAAACAAAAAAGTTGGCCGCCATCTTGGATTTTTTAATATTTTTAATATTGCGTTGCTGTTTTCTTATCAAAATAGTACCATAAACCGCGTTTGATCAAAATCGGCCCATAAACAAAAAAGTTGGCCGCCATCTTGGATTTTTTGATATTTTTAATATTGCGTTCCTATTTTCTTGTCAAGAGTTCACATCAAGACAATTCAAACTGGTTACGTTGAATCATTGAAGAGTTCCATCAGCCACTTCCTGGCTCCAGCAATAGACCTTGGAAACAACTTGGCTCAAGAGTTCTTATCAAGACAATTCAAACGAGCCCAAACTCAAAGTGGTTCCGTTGAATTTATGAAGAGTTCCATCAGCCGCTTACTGGCTCCAGAATTTGACCTTGGAAATTACTTGGCACAAGAGTTTTCATCAAGACGATTCAAAAGAGCCCAAACTCGAAGTGGTTACGTTGAGTCGTTGAAGAGTTCCATCAACCACCTCCTGACTCCAGCATGACCTTTGAAACTGTTTGGCACTAGAGTTTCTATCAAGACGATTCAAACAAGCCCAAACTCGAAGTGGTTACATTAAATTGGTGAGTAGTTCCATCAGCCACTTCCTGGCTCCAGCATTTGACCAGATATCTGTTGTGATGACGTACCAAATAAATTGTTGAGTGGAAAACTAATTATCTTCCGATATTGGTAGGTATCGCCGGATTTTTGAAAATTTGACTTTACCTACCTTTTCTTTACCACCGCTCAAAGAGTTTGCGTACAGATAGTCTGATTTCGTAATTTTCGTAGCTAAGGAGCTGGGAAAAAGCGACGTGCTCTCACCTTGAAATCAGCGGGCTTACTGAATTTTACCCCCGGTGTGGCTTGTATTTATACAATATTTTATTTATCTCCGCGTTCCATACGAAAATGTATGAGCAATTCGCGCTTTAATATTGACAATGTTGAAGCCAGATTGTCCCAATATAAAATAAAAAACGGCAAATATCGTGCGGTGAATCAATTCTATGTTTCATTGCCATTTGATTTAACATTAAATATTATTAAAAATATTTTTATTCTTTAACAATATCTTTAAAACAGAAAACGTTGATTTCGCTGTTTTTCGTGAAGTTTGCGATTTTTTTGCCATTAACGTGAGTTAAATATTTAAAATTTTCCACGGTGTTATTGTAAAGTAACTTTTCCTGTTCACTATTATATTTTTTAAAGTAATTTCTGTCGATAATTCTATGTTACAAGTTTAAAACCCCGAAAGCTGTTTTACGCGTTTCACTTACCGCCTGCCCTTAACATCTTATCTTATCTCTATTTTGTGAATAAAGACTATTTCATTTCATTTCATTTCAACTACGGTCAAAAGACCTACTGTTCAAAATAACTATTGGTCGTTACATCTATTTTTAAAATAACTAATGTACGAAATCACTACTGGTCATCTCACCTACGAATAACTCACCTACGGTTATTTCACCTACGGTTGATTGAACTACTGGTCATTTCACCTACGGTCATTTCACCTACGGTCAACTCAACTACACGGTTTATTAAGTTTAAAAATAGTGACTCACGAGCAATAATATTATGTATACAATATACAACATAGAACTTTGACACACTGTAGCGTTCCAAAAGAAAACGATCAGTGTCACAGAAGTCATTTAACATTGTAATATGACATAGTCCTATGTTGTATACATATTATTGCTCGTGACTGCACTGCTGATAGGTGCGAGGAGCGAAGCGACGAGCATGTTAGGTTTACATGAACATACCGCGCGAGCCGAGCGAGCGAAGCGAGCGTGCCGCGGCAGCGGCCGGCGAAGCGCCAGAAGCGACTTTAGACATATTCCCATTTCCTATTAAACTGAAGTAGGGGGTAGGGGGGGTGTATGAAATCAGTTCTGGTGCTTCGCCGGCCGCTCCCGCGGCACGCTCGCTTCGCTCGCTCGGCTCGCGCGGCGTTTTGGTCACTGTTCTAACCTAACCTAACCTGAAACGTCTGTTACATTTTGTTGAGTGGCGGGGGGCTTCGCCCTCCGAGCCCCCTTTGCGTCCCCCCCTTCTGTTTTTCCCAAAATATATAAACATTTTGAAATAACTAAAATTTTTTTGAGCACAAAAGAAATATTTTTTTTTATATGTCCATCGGATGCCTCCTAGGTATCTCCGGGGTACCATAGGGGATCGAAACTTTTGTTAGATTTCAGCTATGACGCACTGTTTTCGAGATATTTTCATTTTTATAAAATTCATTCTTGAAATTTTTACAAGTCCCCGCTCAATACTAAAACAGTCAAAAATTTTATGTTTGCGACACCCCAACCAAAAAAACAATCCAACGCGCCCAAATCCATTTAATAAACTTATTAATAAGCTTGTTGTAGGCGAGTCGTTCATAGTCGAAACAACCAGTAGATGAAATGAACATTAGGCCAATCGTCCGTTAGTTGAATCAACCGTAGTTCAATCAACCGTAGGTGAAATGAACAGTAGTTGAGTCGTTCAATAGTCATTATGAAAATATGTGAATCGATCGTAGTTATTTCGACCATAGTCGTAATGAGCTTAGTTATTATGATACATACCCGCTAAAAGCATTCTCTACTAATAATAATGTTTCATTTATAAAAAAAAAATAACGACACTACAATTATAGCTGTGCTGTTGGCCTACATTTCCACCCATCATTCTTTCTAACTGTTAAAAATTACTTTTATTGTAGTTACAAGATGTTGTTCAAACTGGTATTGAAGGCAATGAATATGTAACGCTGTTATCATGGATTCTTAACACGTACCCTGGCGACGAGTTAATGGGCAGTTTGCAGCTCGGTATTGACGTATCTAAGCTACCACCGCTTCTCAGTGAAGATGTGATGCAAAAACTGCAAGATGAATATTTGCAGGTAAGGTTAATTTTATTATAAAAGTTTATTTTGTTGATTTGGTTTTTAATTTACGTTTTTGCCACTTGGACCTACGGAGGTTTTACTCGAGCAGTCGAATACAGTTTCTATATGTTTTGCACTGGTGCATGGTGGCGTAAACAAGGGGGTTCGAAGTACATAGTCTACACAGAGGTAAAACAATATGAGCCCTGGGGGGAAACTGCCTTAAATCCTTTAGTTAGCTCATTTTGGCGAAAGGAATCATTATTTTATTTTTTAAATTTCTAACCGGATACTGCTTAAATTAGGAAAAAAACGACATTCTGTAATTTTATCGCATCAATCGATGAGGTCAATCATAACATAAGGAACAAATCTAAAAAAAAAAGATAAATTAATTGAAAGGAAAATATTGAAAGTCGATGGATTCGATGTCGCGTCGAGTCGATGTTGTACTTTTCTAAAAAGAAGCAATTATTTTTGTTTCTTTAAGAAAAAAATCCTTTCATTGAAATGAGCTAACTAAAGGATTTAAGGCGGTACCCTGACCGAAAATGGCGCCCTCAGAGGTTTTTATTTAATAAGTTGCTAATAGAAAAGGATTTTTATAAAACGACGAGGATTTTTATGGCCCATATTCTAGTAAGTATTTTTAGAAGGTATCGCCACATTCCGTTATAGGCATTCGTAGAAGAAGATAGCAAATATGTCAGAAACGGCCACTTTTGCTATCTACTTCTAGCAGTGACTACGAGGGAATGTAATGATATCGTCTAAAAATTCTTAAAAATTCCATGTAAAGTTTCATTAAAATTGAGTATTAGAATTACAATATTAAGTGCCTGTGTCACAATGTCTGATTAGGAGATGCTTTCCAGTTTAATTGACAGTTTTGTATGGACTATTTGTCAAGGTACCTAACATCTACTGAGAACTTACTTAGACATTGTGAAACAGGCCCTAAATAAAATGCACCGCGGCGGCGGCGGCGGGCGGCGCTACTTTCGGTCAGGGTACCGCCTTAGGGCGTTTGTGCACTACACTGAATTTTACCGATCCGGAAAAAAACGGATGCTTGAATTTTAATAATTAATCATTTATAATAGTAATTAATTAAATACAAGCATCCGTTTTTTTCCGGATCGGTAAAATTCAGTGGTAGTGCACAAACGCCCTTAGTCGTGGGCCACACTGGAGCGCCCCGCGGATCCGCAGGACGCGCGAACACGTACTATTCCCTCCGGCCGCCGGTCGCGGCAACCGCCGGACGCGCCAGTGTGGCCCCTCCCGTCCGTCTCAATATATTTGTTTTTCCCGCTCAACGCGGACGCAAGACGCGCCGCTCCAGTGTGGCCCACGACTTAAGGTAGTTCCCTCCAGGGCCTATACATTTTTTACCTTGTATACTAATATTAAATCAAAATTAATAATTAAAAAGTAATCGAACTAAAAAATAAAAATCGAGCTCTCATTGCAGTCGTAGTACCATGCTGTGTCTTAAATTTAAAAAGTCCCCCGTCTGCAATGAGAGCTTGTTTTTTACTTTTTAGTTCGATTTTGGCAGTCCGCCGTGTTTTTTTAATTTGTTATTGTTCGGAAAAGATCGACGTTTCTGAACGCAACTCTAATGTCACGTCAAATTGACATTAGCTGTCACTTGAAGTTGACAGGGACACTTGATTGGAATTCTTCTTGGAAAAATGTCGGAATAATTTTTGCTGAATTTGTTAAAAATCGCTCGCGTGGAATGTGCCTGGCATATCGAGTTTGAATAAAATCTTAAATTATCTATGTGATCCCGTTTTGTACGACCAAGGTTTTGATGCCATCTCTGGAGTGGCCGGTCGCGGATGCTTTGAAAGATAACCTTTTCTACCACACGCGCTGTTGCAGGGGCAATATATATCTTGACAAAAGGCTCCTCCGTGTGTTATTGTGTATCTATTGTTGAAACGCCCAGTGTCTTGTGAACGCTGTTATTTGTGTTGTGAGTGAGGTGACTAATTGGTAAGGTCTGCAGAAGACGAAGAAAGGACCCCAGGGGCGCGCGCGCCCCTTACACCACTTCTGCCTTGGAGACGGTCGACACACAGACCCGTATGTAACCTCACCTTACTTAAAATTCTCTCCGCTGTGTATCGCAGTCCAATTGTTCAGTTTACATCCCCGCTGAAACCTAGTTTTTGTCCGGAGTCTATATTAGTAATACCAGCTTCCACTGCGCTAGCCGACTCCGCGGTATAGGCAGGGGTGTACTGAACATTTCTTGGTAGCCAAGAGCGTAGGTAGCTTGAAGGCCTGAGAGGCCCACGCCAAAACTTTGTATTAATCAGTGCCGTGTTGATGACCCAGTCTGGTCCGGACTAGATTAATTTGTACTTGTAAATGGTAATTAACTTGCATTTGAAAAGTAAAGGGCATTCCTTTGTTATTGGTTCCATGTCTTGTAATTAATGTATTGAAGTCATGTATTGAAGTTCCAAATTGTAAACAGATGCCTTTCTTTGCTCATAATAATTATTATTCAGTTTTGTTAGCAAATTTGAGTTGTGAATATTGACAAGTTTGTTGCTAAAATAATAGCTAATAAAAGGTTAGCTAATAAGTTTGCACTCAATACTTAGTGAAACTTAAATGATTTGGGACATTGTTTACACATTGAAACTCATTGAAACTTGTGCTTTGAAATAATTAAAATTAACTTGTTGTTGTGTAACAGTATGTTGTGTTGATATCCAAGTGAATTTCAATAGTCAGTGATTTTGAGTGAATTTCAATAGTCAGTGAGTTTTGTTGTTTTCTGATAACCTCCAGATATTTAAGAGTTTGTGTCATTATAAATACTTTGTTGTTGTAATATTGGAATTTTGTGGTTAGTAATAACCTGCAAATATTGGAGATTTTGTGTTATAGTGAATATTTTGAATTTGTTGTTTTTGTTGATAAGTTTGTGACGTTACAATGACGGCCTCCTCTGCTAAAGCCAAAATACGTTCTGAGTTACGGTGGTTAGCGTCTGCAGTCGCATTGTTGGATCGACCTGATAGGACGGAGGCCTTGTTGAACAGATACGGAGATCTGCCCATACGTTTGGCTGTTGTTGATGAGCAGTATGCCTTATTTTTGGAAAGGACTGTTGAGGCCGAGGTGGAAATGCGACAAGAAGTCGATTTGGATGTGGACCAGTGTTATGATTTTGCGGACAGAATTACCCAGGTGGCTCGACCTTTGCAAGTGGCAAGAGAGAATGAACCGAGCCCGTCCCCGGTCACATCTAAAAGTATGCCCCCTCTATTTGCTAGATTGGCTCCCTTAGATTTAAGGCGTTTTGCTGGTCGTCTAGAGGACTGGGAGGGCTTTATTAATATTTTTGATAGTCTGGTACATGCCCGGGATGATTTGACCCAGGGCCAGAAGTTGGCTTATTTGTTATCCGTGTTGGAAGGGGAGGCCCTTGAATCGGTTCAACATTTGGCCCCCTCGGATGAAAACTACCCTATTGCTAGGGATTTGATTGCCCGTCGGTACCAGAACGTACGACGTCTGGCGGACAACCATGTTGCCGCCATTTTGAATTTACCCCGCGTTGCCAGCGTGATGCACTTGAGAGTGGCTTTGTTGAATCCGCTGTTGGTTGCCTACAACGCATTGAAAAACTTAAAACTCCCAGTGGAGCAGTGGTCGTTTTTGTTACTGCACATTGTCCTGGGAAAGTTGCCGGACTCTGTTAAGGTCCGTTTTGAGCAGCAGTATGGTGGGGATAGTGCGACTTATCTGCCACCCTTCTCGGACCTCTTGACGTTCCTGGAAGGAGAAAGTAGACTGGCAGATAATTCCTCTCTGGCCGGTCCTATGGGACCCGAACGACCTGTGCCACAGAGTAGATCCCCCACCGGACCCCCCCGTAGGGGGCGTATGGCCCCTCGCGCGCCCGGCCGCTATGCCGCCGTCCAGGAGACCGCCCGCTGCTTGTATTGTCGGGAACCGGGTCACAGCACGACCCGTTGTGATAAGTTCCTCGACCAGCGCGTCCAAGGCCGTCGAGCGATCGCGCGACAACGGACATGGTGCTACTCGTGCTTGGGCCTGCACATGCAGCGCGAATGTACCCAAGCGCACCCATGCCGATTTTGTAAGGGCAACCACCATCCCCTCCTCTGCATGAACAGCCCAGAGGGCGGCGGAGCGCCGCAGCGCGTCGCTGCAGGATCACCTCGTATGGGTGGGGGGCTCGGACCCCCCGCGGTGTTTGCATCCCGCAGCAGTTCTAGTGGCCACCAGAGTGGCCCCAGACGCTCTCCGCCACGTTTGGAGCCTCAAACGGGCGGGGGTCCCAGGGACCCCCCAATGGGAAACCGATCCCCAAGGATGGGGATGAATTATGCGAGCGTTGCCGGAGGTCGTAGAGGCCCCCCGCGACGTTTTGAGCCTCGCACGGGCGGGGGTCCCACGGACCCCCCCATGGGAAATCGGTCCCCAACCAGGGGGTTCGATTTTGCGAGCGATGCGGGAGGTCGTAGAAGCCCCCCGCAACGTGTTGAGCCTCGCACAGCCGGGGGTCCCCGGGACCCCCCCTCTGAAAATCGGTCACCGTGCCCCCGCGACTATGGGGCGACGTACACGGTGGATGATAGGCACCGATTCTCGCCGCCGCTCGCCGAATACCCGCGTTTGGAGCGGCGCCCGCCCCGTCTTCAAGGGGCCGGGAGATATGACCCGCCTGATACCGGGCGAATTGGACGGAGGCAGTATGTGGGAGATTGGGACCCACTGGATCGCTATGAGCGACCCCCTTACCATGGGGGGACGTCTGGGGACCCCACGTACTAGCAATCAACGTGTTTACGGTCGATTGTAGCCACCCCTCCAGAGACCGTTTTGTTGCCCACGGCCTCTGTGCTTGTCAGGGGATTGAATGGCGACCTTGTGGAAGTTCGCGCCTTGTTGGATTCCGGTGCTCAGGGGTGTGTTGTGTCATCTTGGTTAGTTAGGCGGTTGGGCCTCAAGGTGCACCCCCACACGGAAGGCGTGAGAGGTGTTGGCGATGTGAAAGTCCCCGGGTTGTTAGGGCATGTTGACTTCACATTTACATCACGTAATAAATCCACGCCAGGCATTAAGACCTCGGCGATTGTGTTGGACACAGTTGTTGGCCGTCAACCTTCAGTTGACTTGGGACCGAGTATGTTGTCTTTGGTGTCTGATTCCCCACTCGCCGATCCAAATTTCTTCCGCCCAGGCCCGATTGATGCTCTCCTTGGAGCCGATGTCCTGGGGCGAGTTTTGTTGACGGGGAAGCGAGTTTTGCAGCCAGATGGCTTGGTAGCTCTGCAGACGACACTCGGTACAGTTGTGATGGGCCCTGCTCGCCGCGTTTTGGATTCCCTTGATGAGGATCGCGGTCTTGTTTTTAATGTGTCTCTCTCCGAAGTGGTGCAGAAGTTTTGGGAGGTTGAGGAACCTCCACCAGCCCCGCGGGTAGACCCAGTAGCGGATGAATGCGAGTTGTATTACCAGAATAACACTGGTCGCCTCCGCTCTGGTCGTTTGATCACCCGTCTCCCCTTTCGTGCCGGCCGACCTCCTCTGGGCGAATCCCGACCGCTAGCGGAACGTAGGCTAGTGGCGATGGAGCGTCGCATGAGCAAGGATCCGGTCTTCCGCCAGAAGTATGTTGAATTCATGCGGGAGTATGAGGAGTTAGGGCACATGTCCGTGAGCGATTTGGATTGGCGCTCCGTTGAGCACTTCTTTTTGCCGCACCACGCCGTTTTGAAATCCGGAAAGATTCGGGTGGTCTTTGACGGTTCGGCTCCCACCTCTACTGGAGCGTCCTTGAACCAGTGTCTGCATGTAAGTCCCAAGCTGCACACGGAGATCTCAGACATTTTGACCAACTTCCGGCGGCACCAAATTGTATTTATGACTGACATCCGGATGATGTTCAGACAAACGGTCATCCATCCAGAGGATAGGAGGTACCAATTGATTTTGTGGAGAGAGAGTCCTAGGGACCCCTTGTTGATTTATGAATTGAATACGAATACGTACGGTTTGGCTTCGAGCCCGTTTGTTGCGATTCGTTCTTTGTTGGAGTTGGCCGAGAAGGAGCGCTTGAGATACCCTCGCGCCTCCGCCATTTTGGCCAGTGACGTCTATGTGGATGACATTTGCACGGGCGCCTCATCTGTCTCAGAGGCGATTGTCCTGAGAGACGAACTCACCGCCCTTTTGAAGTCGGGAGGTTACGAGTTGAGGAAATGGATATCCAACTCGCCTGATGTACTGGTAGGGTTGCCCGAAGAGCACCAGCAGGACCCCCACCTATTCGAAAATGTTGATAATCCCCATGTGGTGACCGTCCTTGGCGTACAGTACAAACCGGTCTCTGACACGTTCACTTATTGCGTGGATTTACGACCACCGAAAGTCTGGACCAAGCGTTTAGTATTGTCTACTGTCGCACGTACCTTTGACCCCAATGGGTGGATTTGCCCCGTGCTGTTTATGGCCAAGTGTTTCTTGCAACGGTTATGGGCTTCGGGTGTGTCGTGGGATGAACCCCTCTCGGACGAGTTACTCCGAGATTGGTCGAGCTTCGTTTCATCCCTCCCCGAGATTAATGAAGTGCATTTGCCGAGGCTATTCCTCCCTTCTGAAAATTGTAAAGTTACTCTTCACGGCTTTTCCGATGCCTCCGAACGTGGATTTGCTGCGGCCGTGTACCTCCGCACCGTTACTGTTGACGGAGTTGTTGCTGTGCATCTGGTGATAGCGAAAAGCAAAGTCGCTCCCCTTCGGACTCGTCATACGATCCCGAGGTTGGAATTGTGTGGAGCTGCCCTCCTAATGCGTTTGTTGAACCACGTATGGCTCACATTAGGTCGATCTATTAAGATACAAGAAGTTTATGCTTGGACGGACAGTCAGGTCGTCCTTTGTTGGTTGAAGGCTCCGGCGCACACCTTGGACGTGTTTGTGGCCAATCGAGTGTCGCAGATTTGTAATTCCGACATCGAGTTGATTTGGAGACACGTGCCGGGAACCATGAATCCCGCGGATTGTGCGTCTCGGGGTTGTGTAGCCCCAACCCTAATTAACCACCCCCTCTGGTGGGGCCCACAGTGGTTGATGCGGCCTGAGTCGGAGTGGCCGCCCTCTCCAGCGTTGTCGAACGTAGCCGTTCCTGATATGCGGGCATGCGTCCTGGAGACTAACCCCGCCGGGGAAAAGGATTTGTTGTTGGATCGGTACAGCTCCTTACAGAAGCTGCTTGGTGTTACCGCTTGGATCAGACGTTTTGTGTACAATTGCAGAAACCCACGCGCGAGGCGTGATTCGTCGGTTCTCACTCCGGACGAGCGTAGGGACGCGCTCTTGTTTTGGGTCCGGAGAGTACAAGCTGATAGTTTTGAGTCCGAGATTGAAATTTTGCGTTTAGGCCGTCGCAAGTTGAAGGGCGCGGTATCGCGATTGAATCCCTTCCTGGACGAGAGTGGGCTTTTGCGAGTCGGCGGAAGACTTCGAAATGCGAACCTGCCGTATGGAGCTCGTCACCCCCTTTTGTTACCTAAAGCCGGACATTTGACTCAACTGATAATAACAGATCGCCATGTGAATGCACAACATGCTGGCTGTAATGCTTTGTTGGCCATTTTGCAGCGTGAATTTTGGATTTTGTCTGCTCGTCGAGCCATTCGCACTGTGGTTTTCCGTTGCCTGCCTTGTTATCGATTGAAGGCCGCGACCATGCAGCCCCAGATGGGTGATTTGCCTGCTGATCGCGTCACGGAATGTAGAGCTTTTGCCGGAGTCGCCACCGACTTCGCCGGTCCCTTTACTGTAAAGGCTTCGAGACTGCGTAATGCTAAAACCTATAAGGCGTACTTGTGCGTGTTTGTGTGTTTGTCCACCAAGGCTGTCCATTTGGAAATTGTCTCGGAATTGTCTACCGAAGCCTTTGTCGCCGCCTTGAGCAGATTTGTTTCCCGTAGAGGACTGCCGACATAGATACGTTCCGATTGTGGTACTAATTATAAGGGAACGTGTAATTATCTTAAGGAAGTAGTTAAGTTTTTTGTTGATAATAAAATAGACATTGGAACCACCCTCTCCCGGCGTGGGATAATCTGGAAGTTTAGCCCACCAGCTTGTCCGACCTGGGGAGGAATTTTTGAAGCTTGTGTAAAGGCTGCCAAGACACACTTGCGTCGCGTGATTGGAGAAACTATTCTCACGTTTGAGGAACTTGATACGGTATTTTGTAAAATTGAGGCCGTCCTCAACTCGCGACCCTTGTGCCCGTTGTCTTCGGACCCGAATGACCTGGAAGCGTTGACCCCAGGTCATTTCTTGATCGGACAGCCCCTTTTGGCGTTGCCTGAATATCCGATTCAGGATGTAGGATCCCATCGTTTGTCGCGATACCAACTTTTGAAACAGATGTCCCAAAACTTCTGGGCACGTTGGTCGATGGAGTATTTGCATATCCTGCAACAGCGCGTGAAGTGGACAGATAAAACCACCCCACCCCAGACTGGCGACCTCGTGTTGATTAAGGATGCTAACCTGCCGCCCCTATGTTGGCGAAGGGGGCGCATTGTTAAACTCTACCCCGGAACTGACGGAGTTCCTCGTTTTGCTGAGGTTTTGGTTCGAGATTCGGTTTTGAAGAGAGCAGTTAGTGGGCTCTCCCGATTACCCGTAGATTGACGTACCGTTCTTAACGGTCCGGGGCGGGGGGATGTTCGGAAAAGATCGACGTTTCTGAACGCAACTCTAATGTCACGTCAAATTGACATTAGCTGTCACTTGAAGTTGACAGGGACACTTGATTGGAATTCTTCTTGGAAAAATGTCGGAATAATTTTTGCTGAATTTGTTAAAAATCGCTCGCGTGGAATGTGCCTGGCATATCGAGTTTGAATAAAATCTTAAATTATCTATGTGATCCCGTTTTGTACGACCAAGGTTTTGATGCCATCTCTGGAGTGGCCGGTCGCGGATGCTTTGAAAGATAACCTTTTCTACCACACGCGCTGTTGCAGGGGCAATATATATCTTGACAAAAGGCTCCTCCGTGTGTTATTGTGTATCTATTGTTGAAACGCCCAGTGTCTTGTGAACGCTGTTATTTGTGTTGTGAGTGAGGTGACTAATTGGTAAGGTCTGCAGAAGACGAAGAAAGGACCCCAGGGGCGCGCGCGCCCCTTACACCACTTCTGCCTTGGAGACGGTCGACACACAGACCCGTATGTAACCTCACCTTACTTAAAATTCTCTCCGCTGTGTATCGCAGTCCAATTGTTCAGTTTACATCCCCGCTGAAACCTAGTTTTTGTCCGGAGTCTATATTAGTAATACCAGCTTCCACTGCGCTAGCCGACTCCGCGGTATAGGCAGGGGTGTACTGAACAGTTATTATATTTTTTTATTTTATTTCATTCAAGTACTGATTATGTATACAAATTATATATTTTTTGAAATGTACTCGTTGAAATTTTTACACAAAAATAATAGACGCGCCGCGGCACAACATGCCTCGCTACAAAAATAATTTGTTACAAATAAGATCCAAATTAGCATTGCACAGTTCAGGTCCCTACCCGATGTCAATCAAAATCTTTAATAAGTTGCCGGAGCATTTAAAGGCTGAAACGAAAATTAGCATTTTCATTCGCTCCTTAAAAAAACTGCTAGTAGAAAAGGCTTACTATTCCATTAAGGAATATTTTGAGGAAAACATTTTTTAAATGTCTGCCCCTCTCCTGTTCGTTGCAGTGCCTTTCGAGGTGCATGTGAAAATTGGTGCTTGCATGTTTTGTTTAGCTACTAAGTAACATGTAACGCAATTTGTTAATAAAGAATAAAGAATAAAGCCTTTTATTTGATATCCATAAAAAAATATTCTTTTCATTTTTTAACGGGCGGCGCCAGACCGCCGCCATATTGAATATAAAAAAAAATAGTTATACTCGGGGTGACATAACATTTGTAATGATACATTTAAAAACTTATGGTGTAATAAAAAACTCACATACATACACATCATCATCATCATTTCAACCGTAAGACGCCCACTGCTGGGCATAGGCCTCCCCCAAGGATCTCCACAACGATCGGTCCTGCGCTGCCCGCATCCAGCGGCTTCCCGCGACCTTGACCAGATCGTCGGTCCACCTTGTAGGGGGCCTGCCCACGGAACGTCGTCCGGTTCGCGGTCGCCATTCGAGAACCTTTCCGCCCCAACGGCCATCGGTTCTCCGCGCTATGTGTCCCGCCCACTGCCACTTCAACTGAGCAATCCTTCGAGCGATGTCGGTCGTTTTAGTTCTCCTGCGGATCTCATCATTTCTGATTCGATCGAGCAGGGAAATACCAAGCATCGTTCTCTCCATTGCTCGCTGGGTAACCTTGAGCCTTCTTATGAGACCCATAGTAAAAGACCACGTCTCGCTTCCATAAGTCATAACTGGCAACACACACTGGTCAAAGACCTTAGTCTTGAGACATTGAGGAATTTTGGACGCAAATATATGCCGGAGCTTCCCAAACGCTGCCCATCCGAGCTGGATTCGACGAGAGATCTCTTTCTCGAAGTTGGACTTACCTAATTGGATTGCCTGTCCTAGGTAGACATAGTGGTCAACAACTTCGAGTGTAATGTTCCCAACATTAACTGGAGCGGATGCAACATGGGCATTGGACATGATTTTCGTCTTATCCATGTTCATCTTCAGACCCACTCTTTGGGAAGCATTGCTGAGATCTTCGAGCATTGTGTTCAGGTCTTCCAAGGTCTCAGCCATGAGAACTACATCATCGGCAAACCGCAGGTGTGTTAGGTACTCGCCATTGATGTTAATGCCGAATCCTTTCCAGTCCAGTAGCTTGAAAATATCCTCCAACGCAGCTGTGAATAGTTTCGGAGAAATGACGTCTCCCTGTCTCACACCTCGCTGTAGTTGGATAGGATTAGAGCTCTGGTTCTGTAGTCGGACTGACATGGTGGCGTTTTGGTATAAGTACCTCAGCACCTCGATGTACCTGTAGTCTATTTGGCACCTCTGAAGAGACTGCAGCACTGCCCAGGTCTCGATCGAATCAAAGGCTTTCTCATAGTCCACGAACGCCAAGCATAGTGGCAAGTTATACTCTTCGGTCTTCTGTATAACTTGCCGCAGCGTATGAATGTGGTCTATGGTACTATAACCTTTTCGGAACCCGGCTTGTTCGGGAGGTTGGAAGTCGTCGAACCTGCGAGCGAGACGATTCGTAATGACTCTCGAAAACAACTTGTAGATATGGCTCAGAAGCGAGATGGGTCGGTAGTTTTTCAAGAGAGTCTTATCACCCTTCTTGAAGAACAGCATCACATCGCTTCTGCCCCATGCCTTTGGCGTTTTGCCCTCGAGGATGACAGAGTTGAAGAGCTTCTGGAGGACCTTAAGTATCGGCTTACCGCCCGCTCTCAGAAGTTCTGTTGTGATTCCGTCATCGCCCGCCGCCTTGTTGTTTTTGAGCTGCTTGAGAGCCATTCTAATCTCGTACAGGCTGACGTCCGGGATATCTGCGGTATAGTGTCGGGTAAGTTTGGCTCTAGGTTCTGTAGCCTTACTTTCAACAGGTGTTTGCGTGGAGTACAACTGTCCATAGAAACTCTCAATCTCCCTCAGGATTTCAGGTGTTGATGAAATGATACTACCGTCCTCAGCTTGCAGCCTCGTCAGTTGACTTTGCCCTATAGCCAGATCTCTAGCGAACACTTTGGAGCCTTTGTTCCGCTCAATGGCCTCTTTAATACGCTCGGTATTAAATTGGCGAAGGTCGCTTGTCAAGGACTTGGAGATCTGCCTATTTAGCTGTCGATAACGAAGGGCATCCGCTGAGTTCTGTAGTTTCATTTCGTTTCTCTGATCCATGAGTCGGATAGTGTGGCTGGAGAGTTTCTTTAATTTAGGACGGTGGGTTTTGTAGTGCTTGGACCCTACCGTGCGGACAGTATCCACCACCATGTTGTATAGATCGTCCATATCGATGCTGTTCTCAAGGGCTTCGAAGCGGTTTTGGAGCTCGAGCTGAAAGCACTCGGGGTTTTGAATTTGAGCCGGTATTGGTCGGAGCGTAGATTTTATTAGTCGAGATCTTTCCAGCTTGACGTTGATATTCAATGTGCCTCTAAGCATGCGGTGATCGCTTCCCGTCTTTACGGCGTTGATGACAACGACATCATTGAATATTTGCTTCCTCGTTGACATAATAAAATCTATCTCGTTTTTGACTTTACCGTCCGGACTAATCCAGGTCCATTTGCGGCTTACGGGCTTCTTAAAGAAGGAGTTCATCATGTAGAGGTTCTCCCTCTCCATGAAGTCTGCCAGCATCTGGCCCCTTTCGTTCCGTTGCCCAAATCCAAATTGCCCCACTCTCAACTCATCACCACAGCGTTGCCCCAACTTAGCATTAAAATCCCCCATCACAACCGTGTAGTGGGTTTTATAGCTATGCATGGCTTTAGAGATCTCCTCATACATAGCCTCCACTTCGACATCGTCGTGTTTCGAGGTCGGAGCGTAGACCTGGATAACATTCAGCGAATATCGTTTCGATAATCTGAGTATCAGGTACGCTACCCTGCTCGAGACACTTCCGATGGTGATCACGTTGTTGACAAGGGATTTATGGACGATGAACCCGACACCACCTTGGGACTGTTGGTCGCCCTCCCGGTGGTATAGTAAGTTACCGGATTGAAGGGTAATCGAGTCCTCCCCCTCTCTTCGGACTTCAGATAACCCAATAATATCCCAATGCAACTTACTAATTGCCTCTTCCAACTCTATAAGCTTCTCGTCGAGCCTCAACGTGCGCGTGTTGTAGGTTGCCAGGTCAAGTCGTCGGTGTTGGTAGCCGGAGCCTACCCGGGGATTCTTAGCACCCCCTGCCCCGCCGTTACCATAGCCGCTACCGTAGCTAGGAATAGCGGGGCCGCCGGGGACTGGGTGCCGATTTTTGTTGTGTGTATCCATATCGGGGGGTTTTGCCATAATCGCCACGCTTGGCAGGCGGGTTGGCGATCGCAGTATGGCCTGCTGTTAAATGGAGACGCTGCTGCCCATCTCCTTTGGCAGTTTTCCCTCTGTCGGCTCTTACGACACCCACGGGAAGAGAGGGGGTAGTGCTATTCTTTTTATGTGCCGGCACTACACGGCACATACACATATTAACCCTAAATACATTACACTCATGTTTTTGGGTAGTCGTCTAAAGGGAGGAAAGATTTGATTTTTTGTTTGTATATTTGTAATGGATCAACTCTTCTAACCGATCTTCTAACCTCTGTGGTTTAGTGGTTCACACCACTGGTTACAGACCCAGAGCTCCAGGGTTCGATTCCCAGTGGGGGTACATATTGTATTCGGTTTGGTTGGTGGCAGGACTTTTTCTTAGTCCGACTGGCTAGCTACCACCATCTTATCTAAGTCTGACGCCATGTAACAATGATGTTGTCAGCTTTATTGTGTTCTGGCCTGGTTCTGCCATTTAGAGATCAGATAGCCAGTTCCTCAGTGATTGAGGATTCTGGGAGTAGTGTGCTTCCACCTTTAGCCTTATTACCACTTGACATCAGGTGATTATATAATTGTAAACCCATTGTGGATGAAATTAACTGCTGGACTAGTTTTTAAAAATTCTTTCACCATTAGAATGCTACATTCTTCCTGAGTAACATAGACTAGGTATATTTAACCCGATATTCCCACGACGCGGGTAAAAGTGCGGGGAGCCACTAGTAAGCTATAATAAAAGTAGATGGCGCTCCACCACGCTCACATTAAGTACGTGTGTATGCATGTACGAGCGGCCGCTGGTGTCCTCCCGAACCCTCGCGTCTAGTTTCAGCGCGCGGCTGCCAGCGGTGCCGTGAGCGGCCGCTTGTGCCACCTCGCCGACTCGCGGCGTCTTTTTGGGTTTCCGTACCCAAAGGGTAAAAACGGGACCCTATTACTGAGACTTCGCTGTCCGTCTGTCTGTCTGTCTGTCACCAGGCTGTATTTCATGAACCGTGATAGCTAGAGAGTCAATAAAATAAGTCAATCAAAGTGACGCATCAACTGACGCATAATTTGCCCGGCGCCGCCGCCGCCGCGCCGCCCCGGTAGCCGCTGGTTTCGTGCGCGGGGCCTTAGACTTTATCTTTCGCGACTTAAAAGAACTGTACTCTATTTTGTTTTTTCTTATAGAAAATGGAGTCAAACTATGTAGAATGGATGGAGAAGACGTTGGAATCCGAGCGCGCCGAGTGGAACGGGCAGCAACTGCCCGAAGTAGAACCTCACTCCAACGCGTACCATACACATGCACCAGTCATTATTTTCCAGATGATTGACCAGAATTTGCAGGTCTGTCCTTTACACCAATGTTCTTGTTCTGTTCTTGAAATTGTTGAATCATTCTTTTAAATTTTTTCACTGAGACAAGTACTTAGATTTCTGCGCGAACTGTTCATTGAAAAAAAAACCTTTTTCCGGATTTTGACCACACGCCTGAGATTATAAAAAAATACGCCATACATATATGCCCTGGCCCTATAAGGCCCTGCCAGAATTACAGCGCTTCTGGGTCATTCTGACCATCTACGAATGACCCGGGAGACTTTGTGCTGAGGCAGGGCCCTTTAGCTACACACTTTGTACTGTTAAATGTTTCTGTTTCTTTCTGTCATAATGTTATACTGTTTGTGTCTAATAAATGATTTTTTCTTTCATATATCTAATCTATATTATGTGTTTTTTAGGTTACTGAAACCATAAGCAAAGAAATTACATTCAAGGCCTTACTGCTAAGCATAGATCAAGTCACTCGTTATGGCAATATGTATAGGGAAGGTGTCATACAATTTAAGGTTAGTATTGTTATTAAAATACTGTTTAGTACAGTGCTATTCAAACTTAATGTTAGCCGTTATGTGCAGTATAGTATCCCAAAACCTCACCTTTCCCACTCGCATACATCTAATGTGTTGGTAGTTGCGCCGAATTTCACAGACGACAATAAGTTTGCATGGTTGGAATGTATGTATGTACTTAACTGTACTTACAACAAATCTAAAATATCTAATTTGAACTTTAACAGTTTGAGTTAAAAATCTATTGCAAAAAGTTGTGATTTGTGCTTTTCTTTAAATGACCACGCAAATCCTACAATGGGAAGTTTTAACCGCCTCTGTGGTCTAGTGGTTCACACCACCGATTTCAGACCAAGAGGTCCCGGGTTCGATTCCCAGTGGGGGTACATATTGTATTTGGTTTGGTTGGTGGTAGGACTTGTTTTTAGTCCGCCTGGCTAGCTACTACCATCTTTTCTAAGTCTGACGCCATAACAATGAAGTTTTCAGCATTATTGTGTTCCGGCAGTTAGAGATAAGATAGCCAGTTCCTCAATGATTGAGGATTCCGGGAGAAATGCGCTTCCACCTTCAACCTTATCACCACTTAACATCAGGTGTTATGAAGGCTAAGTGCTACGCCGTTGTGGATAAAAAAAAGAAAAAGATGTGTCTCCCAACTCCCCACCCACCAATAGACTTCAAACATATCTCAGTTGATGCCTCTTGCCTGCGAGATCATGATTTGGCCTGACATGATGGCGCTTCCACCGCAGAATTGAGGATTACACACAAATTGGATTAGAAAACAGGTACTTAGTATGGAGATAATTTTGCACACTTTGGTATTTTTAACCCCCGACGCAAAAAGAGGGGTTTTATATGTTTGACATGTGTGTGTATCTGTCTGTCTGAGGCAACGTAGCTCCTAAACGACAGGGCCGATTGTGATGCGTTTTTTCTTAATTGAAAGCTAAATTAATCGAGATGGTTCTTAGCTACGTTTGATGAAAATCCATCCGGCCATTTATGGAGATGGTTAACTGCCTGCCGAAACGGTAAAAGATACAGAGGTGGAGCTTTGACTAAAATAATGTACACCCTAGGCAAATTTAGGTGCTATAAATTAAAACAAAATGGCGAAAAAAAAAAGACTTTCTATCTGTACTTTGTATTCGTAGTGCCTAAACAGATCAAGCGATTTCAAGGCGGTTTTTTTAAATTTTGACAGTAATTTAAAAAGTATGAAATAAAAATAAAATTTAAAAAACCCCCGGGAATAAAAAAACAAATTATAAAGTTTCTCTCTCGGTCGGAGGACCCCTAACGTATAATACACCTTTTCAGTACTTCTCTTTTTGCGGTCCCCCGACCGAGAGAGAAAGGATGATTGAGAATTTGTATGGGACATACCTTCCCCTCCAACATACCTTTTATGTGTGTCGACAATTTCATACGTATCTATAAAGAGATTAATAGCCGTATTCAATGTCAAAATCCATGGGGTTTAATCAAACCGAGAACCTCATTTTTTTAAGTCGTTTAAAATATCAAAACCGTCTCCTAAATATAACAAAATACTTTCCTGAAAACTGCATCAAAATCGGTTCAGCCAAACGCAAGATAATCGCGGACAAACAAACATACGTACATACATATATATGTCGCAGGCGGATGGTTAAGTATGGCAGCATGTAACCCTCGGAAGTCCTGTAGAACATGTGATAGGTTAGGCGAGCGATTTAAGGCGATCGCGAAGCGCAGCGAAGCGATCGTGTTAAATTTCGTGGTTATTTTTTTTCTGTGACTCCGTCAACTTATGGGAAGATAAAATTGCTTACGGAAAAAATGATCGGCCTAGGCGTTTAATTTAATGGCGGATTCAACCAGGTGGCTGCGACATATACATACATACAGATCAAACTGAGAAGCTTCTATTTTTTTGAAGTCGCTTAGAAATGGTAAAAATCAAAGATTTTTTTTTACATAGGTGTTACTTTTGTAGCAAATAACAATATTAAAATAATATTTTCCCAGAATTCCCACACATTTGAGGGATGTCGCCATAGTAAAAAGTTGTCACTACATTAATATCTTTCACCTGAGATACATTTCAAATCTGTTGGTTTTGGGGGGACGTTTTATCCCATCGTCCTTTTATTATTTGACTTTTTTTTGTGGGGGGTTTTTAAAATTTTATTTTTAGTAAATGCTAATTAGGTATGACCTAAACTAGGGTGCCAAAAAATCAATCGGAACCTGCTAAAGTATCAATATAAAGGATGGCATAAAAATAAAAAAAAATCTTGTTTCCTATTCTGGCATCTACTATCCAACTACCTACCTAGTTTACGCCTTTATGATGAACAACCAAAGTGTGCCCACTAAATTACCATTTTCCAATGCGATTGGTGTCAAAAACTCAGTCCTGCGGTAAATGTCGCCATACAATAAAATTATAAGCCTGCCAAGACGCATAAACTGAAAGGCAAATTTGAGATGGCTCTTTGTGATTTAAAACAGGTGTATTCCAACATAGGGCACAGTTAAAGTTTCATCTAAATCGGTTCAGTAGTTTTTGAGGTATCTTATTGTACAATCTAAACTAAAAATAAAGAAATAAAAAGTAATTTAAAAAAATTAAACCTACCTCAAGAAGAACAATGTCAACTGAAAAAAAAGTAGTCTACCTTTTTGAGGTGGGTGCCAGCCAGGAGTAAGAAAAAGCCAGAAAAAGGCACCTACCTCAAAAAAGTAGATACTTAAAAGATATTTTTTTTTTTCAGTCGACAGGTTCTATTTAAAGTCGGTTTAAATTACTTTTACACTTATATTTTAATATTTATTAACCGACTTCAAAAAAAGGAGGAAGTTATATGTTCGGCTGTACGTGTGTTTCTTTTTATTTATTAAATTCTACTTACTGCTGATGTGCTACAATATTCGTCAGTCTAGTAAAATATCATATTAAAGTAAGAGCCCTAATTAATGATAAATGACACGGTGAGGTGTCGATTTATCATCAATTAGTGTGTTATGTGTGAGTTTTAGATAATACTCACTTTAGATGAACGAAGTACAAACGTAGTCGTACGTATACGTACGACTAACTCGCACCCAGTCTGCGCGCTTCTTAAGTATAGAACTTATAAAGGTATGGATCATTCGAGTTCGTACAAGTAAAATTCGTACAAATACGCGTTCAAAGTGTAGTGTGGCCTTAATAATGTTACATAAGAGTGATTGTAATACATTAACCCCTTGTTTAGAACGCGCACTTCTCGGACCGGTCGCGCGTGGCGTACTTCACGCACCACATGATCACGATCGTGAACAACAGTGAGCAGATGGCGCGGCTGGCGCAGCAGACGCAGGCGCGCCACTGGCCGCCCGCGCGCCACGACCCGCCCGCAGAAGACAAGTTCGACAAGATGCTCGCCACCTTCCAGGTACAGTACGGTGAAGTCACCACTGACCCATGTATAGCGTCGTGTGGCGCGCCACTGGCCGCCCGCGCGCCACGACCCGCCCGCAGAAGACAAGTTCGACAAGATGCTCGCCACCTTCCAGGTACAGTACGGTGAAGTCACCACTGACCCATGTATAGCGTCGTGTGGCGCGCCACTGGCCGCCCACGCGCCACGACCCGCCCGCAGAAGACAAGTTCGACAAGATGCTCGCCACCTTCCAGGTACAGTACGGTGAAGTCACCACTGACCCATGTATAGCGTCGTGTGGCGCGCCACTGGCCGCCCGCGCGCCACGACCCGCCCGCAGAAGACAAGTTCGACAAGATGCTCGCCACCTTCCAGGTACAGTACGGTGAAGTCACCACTGACCCATGTATAGCGTCGTGTGGCGCGCCACTGGCCGCCCGCGCGCCACGACCCGCCCGCCGAAGACAAGTTCGACAAGATGCTCGCCACCTTCCAGGTACAGGACGGTGACGTCACCACTGACCCATGTATAGCGTCGTGTGGCGCGCTACTGGCCGCCCGCGCGCCACGACCCGCCCGCCGAAGACAAGTTCGACAAGATGCTTGCCATCTTCCAGGTACAGGACGGTGACGTCACCACTGACCCATGTATAGCGTCGTGTGGCGCGCTACTGGCCGCCCGCGCGCCACGACCCGCCCGCCGAAGACAAGTTCGACAAGATGCTCGCCACCTTCCAGGTATCATCGTCATCAGACATTTTAAAGTCTCCAGTGCTGACGTTGACATTGATTTGAGGGTTTCAATGACTGCAAATGCATTCGGCATCAACGGCTTAATATGCTTTCTGAAGCATGGAGAAGTTCAATATAAAAAGCTTTTGGTCACCAATCCCGTGACCGGCCATTGTGAAAGGTGCTGAACATCAACGATCGATCGTAGGCCAAGCGTGTTAACTAACCACTGTGCCACGGGTGTCCATGTATACATCCAGGTACATGTTGGTAGCAGAACATCAGATATCTAATTTTATTGGAAAACCTGAAAAGTTTCTATAGGTAGGTAGGTACGATGATTTAGGTAAGATCGGCTATGGTCTCCTCACTGCCCCCAATTTGGGCGCTGTTGGCACTTTGGTGCGGACCATTACATCAGTGTGCCACGGATCGCGCTTGTCAGTTCCGCTGATTAGTTTGTCAGCTAGCATGCCCATACTAGTCTAAGCTTCATGGTTTAGAATAGAATAGTCTCCGAACGTGAACGAACTTCGATACTCCCTATACAACATCATGTGTAACCCTTACTCTAACAGTCCAGTATAATTATGCATAAAACATAGCATTACGTCACTCAAAAATTCGAAGAAGCTCGAGAAATGGGGAATGGTCTTGGTTACAAATTCCCTTACATTTATGCTTGTATTCCAGAACTTACGGAACGAAGCTGCACGATTTTTGCTAGAAGAAGCATTCTTAGACCTCGAGGTTCACTTTGATGCTCTTTTTACATCGAAATGGCTGCCTTCAACCATTCCAGTGGACACAATCTGTATTACTCTCGATGACTACTTCCAAGATTATAATCACTTGCGGGATAAGAACTACGAATATGTAATCAATGAAGCTCAAAACTTGGTCTATAAGAAATACATAACAGCAATGTTGTCAAAAAAAGTTTCATTTAAGACAGTCGAAGAAGCACAACAAGCTGCCACTAAGATAGTAAAAGAAGCAAATCAATTAAGATCATTTTTTAAAAAGATCGCCCCAGAAGGAGTCAATGTCGATTGGCCTTATGAAGTCATAAGCATGCTGGCAGAGGTAAGTAATGCCTATATTATTTTGGTGATGAAAAAGTAAAATTTCTTTGTTAATAAGAAATCTGAAATTACCTCTATTCCACTCTAATCCATTGGTCAAATCCATCAATGGATTTGTTTCCGCTTCAAGGTACACTCTAATCCATCAATGGATTTGTTTCCGCTTCAAGGTACACTCTAATCCATCAATGGATTTGTTTCCGCTTCAAAGTACACTCTAATCCATCAATGGATTTGTTTCCGCGTCAAAGTATACTCCAATCCATAAATTAAGGTGTCATAAACACTTGTGTGTCTATTTTCTTCTTATTTGGTGTTAGCTGCAATTCAATTTACAGGGAATCATTGAGAATACTGCTCTTTTCCAAAGACCTAGCGCGCATGCCAGAGAACCAAGATCGTTCGAGATTCGTAGTTCGAGTTAAATGTTTCTTCCGAGTCATAGAACACTCATTACTATACAGGTGCTGCGATGCCAGGATATCGAGATGCTGTCCCTAGACCTGCACAGCGTGGTAGCCAAGTGCCCGGACATGACGGAAGAGCAGTTGTCCCGCTTGCTCGCGCTGCGGGCGGACGTCCCGCGAGCTCACATACGGGACACTGTAGCAATAGCGCTCGCCGCGCGCCCCCCTTCTCGTGCCTCCTCACACCCGTCTCTCTTTGCCAAAATCACGTTCAACGACAAACTGCTCTCGCACTTTGCTCTGTAAACCCAACAACCTGACATGACACGAAAGTGGTTGTGCCACGGACACGCTTAGACACAACAGAACATGAGAAAGAGGTAGTATTATTATGTGGGCGGGACTCTCGTGAAACCTCCTTGCTCTTAACAGCAAAACCCCAGTTTGTACGATTTAGCTTTTTTTTCACGTTGTAATGGCAAAGTGTCTGAGGGCCTACTTCGAAACGCAAAATAAGAAACTTCATTATACCCGTCCCTCTCACTCTCCAGTTAGAATCAAGTGAAACTGGCGGGACTGATGAAGTTTCGGATTTTGCGTTTCGGAGTGCGGCTCTAATTTTTGATTCCATATTTCATTCAGTAGGTACCTACTAAACGCTCCGTGCTACATGCTCCTCCTAACCTTTTCTAGTTTTCAGTGCATCTAGTTTCAGACACCGAGCGACGCTATCTTGTAAATTCTGTCACAATTAAAACTAATTAAAGATGGGTAATTTACTATGTCAACGTATTACTATTACGCCAGTTAAGCCTGCGCGCGGTCGAAATCAATACTAATATATTACCTTACCCTTATAATAACAAAAAATGTACTTTATCTAGTGCCAAAAACGTCCCAGTCGCGCGCAGAGTTATCCGACACGGACTCTACATAGTTGTTATACTTCTGAAATGTGGAAGGTCATTATCATTACTACACTTTTACAATCTCTCATGTATGGCATTTTGTATTTATACTAGTCTACCTGAGGCCATCAATAATCGAGTATTTTAAGGTCAAACGATTAAGTCACAAAAAGCTGAAGGCTCGTTAGATGGCGCTACTTTCGCTATTTCGTAGTTTTTATTTTTTTGTTAAATATTCTTTGTATCTTTGTAACTCAAAATACTTTTGGCGCCTTCTATAAATAAATATTGAATTTTCGAAACCAACACTTAACTATTTGTAGTATAAAAATCATCCAAATATGTTAAATATGTTTTTCTGTCATCCAATTTTACTAATCACTCACACATGCATACCATAAATCCGAGTTTCTAGTAACAAAACATTTCGATCCACCTTAAAACGACAATGTGGCCTAGCGGTCTATATGCTTGACTCAGGCACCAGAGAGTTAAGGTTCAAACCTCAGGAAGCTAATTTTTTTTATTATTTATTATTGTTTAAAAAAAACATTAAAATATTAATTTAGATGTATAAATTGCAACAAATGCAATTGCATTATTATTTTTTAAATTACACAAGTAGTCTATCAACTAATGCTCCAAAAAACGTATACAGGGAAAATAATGCTTGGAACACCATTTTTAGTGTTCCTTAGCCGAATGGCCAAATCCGGAACCCCTATATATTCGTCATTTGTCTGTCTGTCCGTCTGTCCGTATGTTACAGCCACTTTCATCCAAAACTATTAAGACTACACATTTGAAACTTGGTAGGTAGATGTATCCTGTAAACCGCTTTACAATTTTTATACGAAAGTAAAAATAATACATAAAACTGAAACTAAAAAATGTTTACCTATTCGTGTGGGGTGTCTATAGATAGGTCTTCAAAAATAATATAAAAGTTTCTTTAACCATTTTTAGGGTTCCGTAGCCGAATGACAAAAACGGAACCCTTATAGATTCGTCATGTCTGTCTGTCTGTCTGTCCGTCCGTCCGCATGTCACAGCCACTTTTATCCAAAACTATAAAAACTACTCAGTTGAAATTTGGTAAGTAGATGTACTTTATAAACCGCTTTACGATTTTAATACAAAAATCCGGGGGCTTCCGATACATGAAGCTGAAACCGAAAAATATTTTTTTTATCAACCATATTCGTGTGGGGTGTCTATAGATAGGTCTTTAAAAATGGCATAAAGGTTTCTCGAACCATTTTTTCTCAAAGTCAATATTTTGAAAGATAGAGCCTTCCAAAGCGATAAAATGTGTCCCCCCCCCACCACTCTAACTTTTGAAATAAATTAGTGAAAAATCTAGAAAAAATATATACTGTACATCTTTATAATAACTTTCAACGAAAATTAGTTTGAACGAGATGTAGTAAGCACTTTTTGAGATATAACACATTTTCGAAAACCGCAAATGTAATTGAAAAACAATGTTATATTTTGCTGACGAAAAATGATAAGTACCTAATCGAATTTTGGCTTGGTATAGGCAATCGGTACGTTAAGTTGGTACGGAACCCTTCCTGGGCGAGTCCAACTCGCACTTGGCCGATTTTTCCTTATCTATACTAATATTATAAAGGAAAGATTTCCTGTATTCCCGTTTTGTATGTATTCAGGTATGTATGTAGGTATGTATGTATCAGGTAAGTATGTAGCGAATAAACTCAAAAACTACTGGACTGATTTCAAAAATTCTTTCTGCTACATTATCCCTGATTAACATAGGCTATAGAATATTTTGAAAAAGTTAGGGATTCGTTGAAAACTTCGATAATGTAACTCAAGGTATGAAAAAAGATACCAAAAAAAACCTATATACCTCGCGGACCGAAGTATGATAAGGGGCGTGTGCACATCTATGAGATAGATAACTGCAGCACTTTCTTTCAATTGTAGACATAGGTTTCCATAGTAAAATGTATTTCTAACAATCTACACAATCAACTTTCGTAATAAAATAGTAATATTTTAGTTTTGAAAACTGACAAGGTTCGATTTCCCACTACCGAGTACCGACCCATTTCCGAGTCGTGTATGAGTTTTTTTGAAAATCATTGAATGCAGTTTTCTAAACTCTAATATCGACGACATGGTTCCATAAAACAAATATATCTCTATCTCTTATAGTTTCAAACTTTCCCATACTGACCCGTTGTCCAGTCCGGTCTAATGTTGTCTATCTATACATATATTATAAAGAGGAAAGATTTAATTGTTTGTTTGTTTATTTGCATCTAATAGGCTCCTAAACTACTGGACCGATTTAGAAGATTCTTTCACCATTAGAAAGCTACATTCTTCCCGAATAGGCTAAATTTTATCCCGATATTCCCACGGGTACCGGGTACCACGCGGGTGAAACCGCGAGGATCCGCTAGTATAGAATAATATTGTATGTTATAATTAGTGTATAATGTTGTATAGACAATGGTACGGAACCCTTCGTGCGCGAGCCCGACTCGCACTTGGCCGTTTTTTTTTAAATACTAGCGGCAACATTTTGATAGGCAACCCTATCCATACTAATATTATAAATGTGAAAGTGTGTTTGTTTGTTTGTTTGTTTGTTTGTTTGTTTGTTTGTTTGTCCGTCTTTCACGTCAAAACGGGGCAACCGATCGACTCGATTTTTGGTATGGGGATAGTTTGGAAGCTGGAGAGTAATATAGGCAACTTTTTATTCCGGAAAATTATAAAATAAAAATGATTATTTTGTATAGAAAATCGATAAACTGTCGTACTATACAAAACAGTCATTTCTTCCATAGCCGCTTCCTAAGAGGTATGTCAAAGAGTATTGTAATCACTGACGTTTTAGCCGCTTTGGATTACCTACTTTTTAATAAGTGACATTTGTTGCAGGCAGTGTATAAAACTTCTTCGCGATCATTTATTTTCATCTGTCTATCTATAATAATAGATGTTGGCGATACGAAGTTTACCGGGTCCACTATATTTAATATGGCAAAACAACGTTTGCCGGGTCAGCTAGTAGATATATATTCTCCTAATCATAGTACGTACGTGTTTGACGACCGATTTGGCGCAGAGGTAGGCTACGCACCTTCTGCGCCAGTGGTCTCGGGTTCGATTCCCGAACAAGACAAATATTTGTGTGCATGAACATGTCTATTTGTCTTGGTCTGGGTGTTTACTATGTATATTAAGTATTTATTTACAAAAAAAAAGTATTTAAGTATATATTTATCCATTATCAAGTTTTCCATGATACAGTTTCTTAATGAAATTAACATGGGCTTAGATAATTGGTGTGAATGTAAGAAGATGTGGTTGGAGGAAAGCAGAACTCAAATGTGCGGCTGTTTGCAGCTACTGCATTGGCCAATCATGCGAGAACATAGTACCAGACCTGATGTGTGATGACATTGATGAACCATTGATTGATAACCCACCATCAAAGGACGATTTTGACCTTCCTGAGCAGTTCGATGAAGAAATTATACCTCAGCAAGCTGCCCCCAAAAAGTGTGCTGTGGATTCAGAGGACGTGCCTGGTCCATCAAAATTATACATACAATGTACATAATTGATCCCACCACCTCCCAGATCCTCCTTCCTTTATGGCGTACTTCATTTTGCAAACCCTTCTATTACATAATTGTTTACTTACCTCAATAACTTTGAACAGCTGTCTCAGGAACTATCAAGTGTAAGTTGATATTACTAATTATTCTCATTTTGTTGAAAATTTAATGGACTTTTATAACTAATAATTTATCTTTTGCCATAAACCCACTACTATGGGCCAAAATGTCGAAAACTAAAAAAACTGTAATACTTCCTTTTTTGAATTTTTGCAAACTTTTAAATTGCCCCATCTTAAAAACTATTTGACTTACAAGAACCAAATTAATCTCTTTTTATTGCAAATTTAGTCTACTTTAAAGCGTGCATAGTATTTTTTGCCGTAACACAGGTCCTTGGTGGTAAAAATTGATAAAAACTGAAAAAAATCTGAAAATTTATTGGATTTTTAAATATTTAACAATGATCCGGAGGGCTTTCGAGGTCGAAAACTTGGATTTGTCATTACTATCTCATCACTACTAACATACAAAAAAATCAGAACTACCTCATTTAACGCAAGGCAAAATGTACGATTTCCATGGACTATCATTAATAGAAGTACGTAAAAATTAGGTTATTAGCAAAAACTCGATGAGCGCACTAATTTGCAGTGGGATCTAGTAGGTACTAACTCAAAAGAGAAATATGTAAATTATAATTGACACAAACCACATGACACAAACGGAAGAGCGGCATCGCGCGTTGCGCGTCTTAGCCGCATGGAACGGCAACGTCGCAAATTTGCTCGAAATGTTTGTATACGTACACGACTAATGTCACACACACATGCGTAAGTTTCATGAGAATTTGGAGTTGATTTGTGTTATAATTCTGAATGAAAGTATGTAAAATATTCATTTCGCGCCTACTTAAACATGAGAAAAGACTATAGAACACATAGTTTACCATAAATGGTGAATCCTAACATAGTTAAAGGTGAACGTTTTTTGTATGGTAATCGTTTGACCTTAAACGAAGATGCTAAAAGTTTTATTTCAGCAAGATATTTTACAGAACCTAACTTTGTGAACTGTATTCAGGTCAATCTCTGTACGCCTTATAAATTTCTGTTTACCATTATTCTACTTATTTAAAGTCGCAAACACACGCTCCGCTAATATACTTTATGGCAGTCAATTTGTCAGGCAGATGTTATTCAAAATATTTCGCTCTACTTACTATCTATTGATGTTTATTTTTAGGTTAGGATGGAAATGCCTCCAGCAGAGAATTAAAATCTATTTTAATGAAATATTTGCATTCGCACATGGGAGTGGCTTTTTAACACTATTTATTTAAATTTGTATTTATAGTCAAGTCAGTCAGTCCGACACCGATATATTTTATTTTATTTAGAAAAAATGTGACTGCTTAAGTTTATAATATAATGTTATACATAGATATATGCATTAATATTGTCGTTATATTTTGATACTAAGATAATCATTATTTTGCACAGAAGATAATAATAATTATAAGCAAATATGTAATATTATGTAATACAAAGAATTAAAGTTGTAAATTTTATAAGTACTTAATCTAAAATATAAAAATAAAAAATACAAAGATTTTTAAATTTTTGCATTCACAAAGATAGTTATGTTTATAAAATACTAGTGCTTTCCCGCGGTTTCACTCGCGCGGTACCCTTTTCCGTGAAAATATCGAGGTAAAATATTGCCTATGTCACTCGGGCAGAATTTAGCTATCTAATGTGGTTTTTTAGGTGTTATTCTGTTATATATTTTGTAACAAGCTAAATGAATAAATAAAAAATTATGAAAGAATTTTTAAAATCAGTCCAGGGGGCTAATTGTCTAACTCAACATCAATCGCAATCGCTTTCAGTTTAACATCCATCACTTGTTGTTGAAGAAAGTTGAATAAATTTTAGTTGACAAAAACAGCAATGGGCCGTGCAATATCTTTCAAACTGAATGAGATTGCGATTGATGTTCAGTTAGACAATTACCCCCCTGTACTTAGTTTGGAATTTTTCAATAAAAAATAAAAAATAAATCTTTCCTTTTTTTAATATTAGGGGTTAAAGTATCAAATTGCCGTTTTGTATGGAGATTTTTGTAATTATGATTTTTTCCATACTAACGTTTTTGTAATTTATTCAACGACTAATATGATGTAACTTTACAAAATTTTACACACGTATTTATGGACATTGTAACTACTAAATGACATATTCGTCAAGAGAAAAAAAAAATTTTTCACTAAGTTACAACTAATAAAGTACGAAATTCTGGAAACAAAAACAGGCGTAACTTTCGGGATAAGTTTTTTCTGTGTAAATAATCAAATATCGTGTTTATTAAATTATCAAATGTTGCTCGATACGGTCTTTATGTAACGCAATATTAAAGAAATTATATATTTTTAATATCATAAAAGTTGTTAAGTTATATGTACAAAAGAAAAAAAACGGCAACTTCATACTTTAACCCCTATTATATTATGGTGATATTAGTGTAGAAATGTTATACTGGAAAAATCCACTTTATCTCCAAAATCCCCATCTGGTAAGTTAGAGTTGGCTTGTTAAACTTTTTTATTTATAACAAATTTCTTTATCTTTTATCTCTTTTGGACTTTATTCAACAGTAGGATTATAAGCGACTAAAACTACAATAGTTCCATTTGCTATGGCCGGCATACGGCAACGGCATAGAGCAATAATCGCGGACGAAATCAAGGCCAATTTAAATATCGAAGGGCGGGCGGGAATCGCGCGCCGGCGGCGGCGCCGAGGCGAGAACGTAGTCTGTGGGCCAGTCGTGTGAGCTCCGCGCCAGCCGCGCCATGACGGCCGCCCGCTTGCTGCTGCTCCTGTGCGCCGTCGCAGGTGAGCCGTGAGCGCATGTTTATAAACAATACTGACATTACACCGTCAACAAACTTCCTCAAGGTTATTTCTTTTCTCAATATCAGTGATGTGTTTTGTTTTGATTCATGTAATTGATTATTATTAATTATTGTTCATTTAATTTGTTTTGTTTAGTTTTGAGATAATATCAATAACAATTCTTAATTTTATTATATTCGAATTATTTGCATTCACTATGCTCAACTTGTCTCCATTTCAATTGCTTTTAAGTTTTTGAATTAATTAATCAAAATTTTAAAAAATCTGAAAAAAAGTTGTGTTAGTGATGGATAATATTCCTCAACTATTACTTACATTACTTGATTGAAATGAAACTAATTTCTCAACTTAAAATTTCACGGTGCTATGTCCTTAGATGTTTACATAAGAAAGTGAAGTTGGGGACAAGTCGTGCTTTTTCTCGTCAATATTTATTTTTATGTTTTCCGCGGCTTCGTCAGGTTCCGATCCCGCGACTCCAGACTTTGCCAATTTCTCATAATTGGCATTAACGAAACAATGTAGTTTTAAACAGGCGTATGTTATATTATATAGGTAATGTTATGGATAAATACATTGTATTCAAATTATAAGAAAGCAACACGATATCACCAGGAAGGTTGAGTGTCTAATCAATCATATTTTATTATTAAATAGAGGTCAAGCGCGTGTCAAATCAGGAGCAGTAAGGAGATATAAACGGAGGAACATAAATCTCAGTCGCGACAGGAGTTTTAGCAAACTGCGCCGATACCTATTGCAAACGCTGCGTCTTGTTAATGGGTGAATGTTTAGAAATGCACGTTATATCAATCCAATAAATTCTCGATTCCTGCCAATAATTATGCTGTTTGATGCAATATGTCTTTTTGGATGACTCGGCTACGTAATGCAAACAGACTTAAGATGAGCACTAAAGTTCAAGTGCTGTTGTTTAAGATTCATAGTAGCTGACGGATTTCGTAAGTTCAATAGTGGCAATTACACATTTTTGTGCTGCAATATGCAACAGCAATAATTACAAAAAAATACAGTTCCGTTAATAAAGGTGCTAAGAGTGCAAAGTGCCATCGAATACTCACATAACAAAGCACGTAGCATTGTTTCAATTGATTGGGTGACTTCCATCATCGCAGAAATCGAGATTTTTGATGTGCGTCAAGTTAGCAGCCTCACAACAGAATTAGATGGTTTTGATTATGTCAAAAAATACTGTATAAATAGTGTTAAATAGTGATGTATATTAAATAAATAGTGTAACTTTGATTCAAAAGATATTTGAGTATCTTAGTGAGGCTGCTAACTTAACGTCAAGTTAGCAGTCACCTCAAGAAATACAGTTCGTATCAATGTGATTTATATGTCAAAAAATACTGTATAAATAGTGTATCGTAAACGCAAAATTTCAAAAGTAGTGCTTTAATACAAGCCGAGATATTGGGGTCTCTAAGTGGGCTGCTAACTTGACGTTTCTTGCGATGGAGATTCCAGGGAAACAGGTACAAGTTTTAAATAAATAAATACTTGAAAAATTACTGTGTGAAATAGTGAATCTTATGATATAAATAAAAAAAGAATTCTTCTTTGCTATTTTCAAAAAATCTAATGTTAACTTCTACCATACATTCGAATTTAGGTACAGTCGTGTACAGTTTTCTTTAGACGTACTGATATTGTCAAATTTTTTATTCCAGTCATTTTAAATGATACATAATCTATCGTATCATCATCATTTCAGCCGTACGACGCCCACTGCTGGGCATAGGCCTCCCCCAAGGATCTCCACAACGATCGGTCCTGCGCTGCCCGCATCCAGCGGCTTCCCGCGACCTTGACCAGTAGCCCGATTCTCGTAATATAAACCGTGACGATATCGTAGCGATTTAGTCGTTGAAACCATATTCGTATTCACAACTGTCGATAGAACTTGAGCGGCAGCGATTCTATCGAAGTGTCGTCGAAGTGTATTCTGGTACATTAATCGTCCTTCAATCGTTTCAAAACGATAACTCGAAGGTATTCTACTATTTAGATGACCTTTGTTTCGATCGGATTTCAACGACTAAACGTCAAAATAAGCGATCCAAGTGTCGTTGGACAAAAGTTCAATTAGCTGGAACTTTTGTATGTGAAAAATAAGCTTGGGGCTAGCATATTTGTTATTATTTCTTTTTTATTTTATTTAATAAACTTTTGTACATAATACATAGGTAATGTAATATACAAGGCGGACTTAATACTAAAAGTATTTTTTGCCAGTCAACCGTTGGGAAACAGAAAACAATTAAAGCGGTACAAATTATATAATTATCTATAAGTAAGTACTAATATTATAAAGAGGTAAGATTTGATTGTTTGTTTGTTAAATTGTTTTCATCGAATAGGCTCCGAAACTACTGGACCGATTTAGAAAATTCTTTGATCATTAGAAAGCTACATTCGTTCAGGTACCACGCGGATGAAACCGCGAGAATCCGCTAGTATATTATAAACAAACAAAATATACAAGCTACATAATCGACGCAAACAGCGTAAACGGAGAAATAAATTGAGAGCTGAAAATTGAAAGTCCGAAATGCCGGAGAGACTTCAAAATTTTGGTACAAACACTCATTTATTATTTATTATTTATTATTTATTATTTATTATTTATTATTTATTATTTATTATTTATTATTTATTATTTATTATTTATTATTTATTATTTATTATTTATTATTTATTATTTATTATTTATTATTTATTATTTATTATTTATTATTTATTATTTATTATTTATTATTTATTATTTATTATTTATTATTTATTATTTATTATTTATTATTTATTATTTATCATTTATTATTTATCATTTATTATTTATTATTTATTATTTATTATTTATTATTTATTATTTATTATTTATTATTTATTATTTATTATTTATTATTTATTATTTATTATTTATTATTTATTATTTATTATTTATTATTTATTATTTATTATTTATTATTTATTATTTATTATTTATTATTTATTATTTATTGTTTATTATTTATTATTTATTATTTATGAAAGAACGATCTAATCTAAATAACCTGAAAGAATACAACTAAAAATCTTTACATATCAACGACATTTGAGGAGTTGTACCTTCCATCACCAGCTCATCAGCATGTGATGATGACTACCAGATGCAAATACTTAAAAAACTTTAGAAAATCTTTAAAATACGTAAATTACCATAAAATTTACGGGTTTTCCTCGATTTCCCCTGGATTCCACCATCAGATCCTAACTTGGTAACAATGTGACTACCTCAGGAGTTTACTCTTTCGAATAAAAAAATAATCATTGAAATTGGTCAATGGTTCGCGAAGATATTGACGTGTAAAGCAGGAACTACCAGTCAAAAACTATGTGTTTTTTCAGGATTGTGAAAAAACTACTGAACTGACTACTTTAACTTTTCATGATACCACACATAAACTACCTACCTATTTTCTTTCAGATAAAAAAAGAATTATTAAAATCGGTTAACAACTGGCGAAGTTATGGTAAAACATACATAAAAAAATACTGTCGACTTGAGAACCTCCTCTTTTTTTGAAGTCGGTTAAAAAGTGGGTAGAAATATATTTGTTTAAATACCTAATCAATAGCATTAAACCGATTATACGTATGTATTGACACAATCAAAAATATATATTTCACTTTTTTGCTCGATAGTACGCACTTCACGATTGAAATAAAGTTTGAACCTTATTACTAAGGAGCAAAGTTCAACATTGATCGTCAGCATATATTCAGATTATTATGTAGAAGTTTACATTAGATTTTTTGAAAATAGCAAAGAAGAATTCTTTTTTTATTTATATCCTAAGATTCACTATTTCACACAGTATTTTTTCAAGTATTTATTTATTTAAAACTAGTACCTGTTTCCCTGGAATCTCCATCGCAAGAAACGTCAAGTTAGCAGCCCACTTAGAGACCCTAATATCTCGGCTTGTATTAAAGCACTACTTTTGAAATTTTGCGTTTACGATACACTATTTATACAGTATTTTTTGACATATAAATCACATTGATACGAACTGTATTTCTTGGGGTGACTGCTAACTTGACGTTAAGTTAGCAGCCTCACTAAGATACTCAAATATCTTTTGAATCAAAGTTACACTATTTATTTAATATACATCACTATTTAACACTATTTATACAGTATTTTTTGACATAATCAAAACCATCTAATTCTGTTGTGAGGCTGCTAACTTGACGCACATGATTTTTGAAATCGAGACGGCAATGTATCCCAGCAATTTGGTGTTATCTACTTTGCGTTGATATTCTTCTAGAGATTACGTACGTAGATTTTAAGTATTTTTCACACTTATGCTCTGAAATGTTAATATTATATTTGAGAAAAGAATGCAGTACGTGGCACTTTTCCGAGGTAAACATTCTAAATTTGAAAATCACTGCAGTAATGAATTTCAGTACTTACTTACTGCACTAAAATCAGTGCAGTAAGTAAGTACTGAAATTCATTACTGCAGTGATTTTCAAATTTAGAATGTTTACCTCGGAAAAGGTACTACCCAAAGATATTATTACCAAATTTTTTTCTTTATTTTTTCTTTCGTTATTCCTGTGTATAAAAACAGAAAAAAGCAAAGGGACATTTGTACCATACAGCCACATTATTATTATTATTATATAAGTAATTATTATATCATAATTAGGTTAACTTTTTTTTAAATACGGTGCGCACAGAGTATATTACTTCGTATTGTACCACAAGCGTTATGTACCCTTAGCACGAACATCAATCGAAAAAACAAAATGAGATTTATCATAGACAAAATATCCTTTAGGAGTAATTTTGTATGGGAAATATGTACAGCGCCATCTACCACCCAGAAGCGGGTATTGAAGTTGCGCATTTTAGTAGCAAGTAGTAAGTATCAATAGGCTGTATGACCGTTCCACTTGGCCTCACAAACCAATATTAAAAAAACGGCGGGAATGATTTTCAGCGGTTGATTTGATATCAATACAGTTTATTTATATTGTGTAATAAATTATCAAAATGAGTTCTGCCAAAGAAACATATACAGACATTGTATGTACCTACTCCACCAAATTTAAGAGCAGAAGCAAAATGAATAACAGAAAACTTACTGCCAGCAAAATCAAAAGAAAGATATAGGTACGAAAACCTACGATCTGATTTGGAAAAGTGAAAAAAGGCGCATACGTTTTCGGAATCTGTGTTGTTGGCGTATTTTAATGATACCTACATCATCAAAATAATATTATTATGGGCGATTTATACATAAGTGTGCCCGGGAAAACAATAACATTTACATTTAATAATTGCCCGAACATATGTGGGTCAGGCCGTAGATTTTGCCACATTCGAGGGTACAAAAGTCTCCGCCTCATATAATTTTAAAAATAGTACTCTTAGAAATGTCTCAATCTTATCATCGTGTTTCCTAAGAAATAGCAAACCAAGGCAGATATAGATATTTGGATAAGTTTATATATTTGGAAAACTATTTGACATTTCCTTCCCAAAAGTGACGGTTTTTTTATAAAAACCGCGAATCCGCAGTGGTAGGTGTACAGCTTAAACATCGATAAAATTATCATTTTTTAACTTATTGATGAGCTGTTTGATTTGACGTTATAAAATAATAATAAGGTTGCCATTCCTTTAATATCTTTGCGTCTTTCCTAAGAAAAAAGATAAATTTTCGGCAATAAGATTTTTTTTTTGAAAAACCATTTCTTTGCGCTACTTATATTGCGCAACCATTTTCACCCATTTTATGGTTTTAAAACATTTATTAAGATTTTGTTTGAGTGCTGGCATCACCAAAGTATCGTATTCTATGGTCAATGCAGCGTTGACGACCATATTTTTTGACATTTCGGTGTCAACTCCGATCAAAGTGAAAAGTGTCGCCTACTTTGCAGAGTGCATTTTTTGAGATTACAAGGTAAGTTTTTGATTAAAACTTATAATTGTTGTTGCGCATGGTTTAATTAAATGTGTGTGATCTGTATATGTTAAACTAGCCTTGTTAAATAGTATATTTTAAGAGTTATAATCGATTTCATTTGCGCCTCGGTTCCGCAAAACTGTCTTTATGTCACTTTGCGATACCGGTTGCGTAGAAATTGCGCCACTTATTTTACGCTATTGAATAATAGTGCATGCACACAAGGTTTTCAAGTGTTTTTATTATTTTGAAATTACTTTTAGCTGTAATTCCGCTAAAAAACATGACTAGCATTACTATTAATTGATTTGTTAGATTTTATTAATATACTATAAGTACAGGGTGTTCGGCAGAACGTTAAACATACGAAAATAGGGGTAGGTGCGGTGGTCTGCTACCTAACCAGCCTCAAAGATTTTACCTAGGTCCAAAGTTTTTTTATTTTGTATTTTATAAGTTTTGGAATTTCGTCACTTTCATACTAACTTTTAAACCCATGTAACTTTTTTTTTATTGACAGATCTATTTTTTTTATTATTTTTGGCATCCTAATGGTTGGCAGGTCCTTTTAAAAGTGATACTTCAAGCAGGTTGTTGCTAGAGTCAAAGTAATGGACTCTCAAACATTGAAAAGAGTTGAAATAAATTTTAAAGTTGTATTATATTTATATAATTAATAATGAATAATACCAAATACCTCTATCTAACAAATTAAATGTATTTTTTTTGTAAATTGAACAAATCATACATAGGTAGGTACTTACTAGTTTTTGTCATCCTGTTTAACTTTTCATTGTGCGCAATATATAAAAAAGAATTACTCATAGGTACATTATTGTTAATTATTAATTAAACATACTTACATACCAACATCGTGTTTTTTTTCTAGTTTGATGCAATACCTCTTGTTAGTACATGTTTGTTAAATAAAATCACATTAATGTACGTGCTCCTTAATAATTTTGCGCTACCATTTTGCACCACTTTGTGCGACCGACTCGTAGAAAATTATGCGTCACCATTGCGCTATTTGTGGCAAAATCTACGGCCTGACCCATGTGATATAAATTTTAATAAATATTATTTAGTTAAACAGTTTTTTTTGTATTTCCTCGCATTTCTTGAGAAAAGCACTATACAAGCCTTGTACGGTAAGCAAATTACCTTGCCTCGAATGATTAAAGCCCTCGCCTGCGGCTCGTGCTTCAAACCATCCTCGACAATGTAATTTCTTACTTACCTGTCCTCGGCTGTAATGTACTATTCACTAACGGTCAATCGGCATGTAATGAAATGCTACAACAACAAAAAAAATTTCTGATATTATAATCCGGTATGAAATAGAGACATCGACATCTTTTACAATTTACGTTTGTAGCAAAATTCTTTTCAATTACAAAATAAGGGCGTGTTTTCATGTCCATGATGTCATTTGCGCCTGCCCCCCGTGGCGCGTGGTCAATTCAAATCACATCGTATTAAAACAAGGAAATAAGGAGTTAACATACAGATAATTATGGGATGTTAATATGTTATGAATAAATCGTAGTTATGTTTATATTGAGAATGTGTTAGAAAAATATAAGGTGCACCGGGGCTATTGTAACTAAAAATTGAAGTTGTTTAACTTTGAAGTTTCATAACTATTACCTGTTAACTATTTTAGTATATATTTCGTATGCATATCATTGTATATTTAATGCAGAATGTTTTAATATTAGTTATGTAACGAATAACTTGATATCTAGGAGTCAAATATATGATTAATTTGTTGAAGGTAACCGTGGTCACAAGCAGTCTGCTTGTGACCACGGTTGTTGCAACACAGCCGAAACGTCAAGCTGTAAGTACATAATAATATGTACTTCATAATAAATGTCGCGTTGAGTCCCGTTACTCTTGTTTAAAACATGGTTGGTTTTTGTACTTTATTTTGAGGTATCATTTATGCGAATAGCTTAAACTTTATTTAAACTAAGGCCTGCATACCAAATTGAGGGAGACATTTAATTTTTAGGTGAATTAATTAAAACAAAATTTTAACTGAAAAAAAATATTATTCGTGTTCAAAATGTACGCCGCGATTTCTAACACAAGCACGGGCCCGTCTTCTTACTTCCGTAGTGGTTATTTTTAACATAATTTCATGTTTTATTGTTTGAAACGCTGCATTGATTCTTTCTATTAACTCTTCTTTTGTGTTTATCTCTAATTGAGCGTAAACTAGTTCCTTGGCCCGACCCCACACGAAATAGTCCATTGGGATAAGGTCGGGTGATTTGGCCCATCTCTGCCGATCCAGTTATTTGGAAAGCAATTATTTAAATGTTCTCTTACACTTAATAGTCTAGAAGAATAATCTGAAAAGCCTTCTCCTTTTCATGTTGAACGGCATGGAATGTAACAGTTTGACACCGGGTTTTTTTAGACTAATTCGACCCTGCTGAACTCGATTTTGCCCGGTGACATTCCAATTTCTCCCCCCTTCCCCCCTTTTTCATTGGAAATATGTCCCTCGCCACGGTTTTTTCCGTTTTGTACAAAAACTATTAGATCTATATGAAAACTGTCAATGACAAAATTAATCTACATTAAATTACCTACCACATGGTAAAACTTTTATTTTAATAAGTATTATAGTTTTTGAGTAACATCCACCCAAATTTCAAAGTTTTTTTTTTGTATAATTTTAACTATATTTTCGCCATTTTATAGGGAAACCGCTGAATTTGGAACAAAGTGATGTATGCACTAATCAATCTTGATATATTAACCTACAAAATAAGACCCTATTTACAGTCATACGAGTTTTTGTTCACATTTGACAACTTACAACGCCGAACTTGCGAACATTGAACAACAATTAACCCTCATAAACTACCTACTTTATATTTCGTAGTGGTAGGTTTCTAAAGATAAGCAAGCAAATCTTTTACAAGGTGCTAGTCAAAGATATATTATATGTGCTAACGCACGTACTAGTTCACTAAAGTAGTTTGAGAAAGAAGTTTTGGTGCAGGTATAGGGATCTGTAAAGAAAAGAGGCCTCAATTTAGACAAAAGTATATTTTAATCGTCATAGATTGTGTTTATTTTTTGATGATAATAAAAAAAATATAAAATTTCCGACTTAATATTATTATTACATTTATTGCACATTTGCAGTAACATTATTATGGCATACTCCCCGACAAAAACAGCCAGATGTGCAAGGTTGCTTCACGTCTCTGCGGCAAATGCAAGCTGCCGTTTTACACCCTGCCTTACAGCCGCATGTAAGGAGGTCTTTGCAGGCCTTGGGAACAGCCTCTAAGGTTATAAGAATGGGCGTGAGCTTATCCCCTTCTTGCTGCCAGCCGTAATCCGTTGGAGAAAGCAGTTCTAATTCTCCAACATGTGCATTTCTCCAAATAAAAACTTGGTAATGCGCTCGACGGATATGAAAGTGAGCAGCATCTGAAGTTGGTGGCAGTGCTTTAGGAGATGTGGCTTTAGAAAATAGAACGTGCCTGGCTTGGTCGGCTGTATTTATGGACTCTATCTTATATAGCTTTACCAAAAAACTCTCTGCGTCAGCAAGAGTATTTTCGTTGAGAGGGAAAACTCCTAAATATGAAAGAAGATGTCCATGTACCTCAAATACTTTTAAGGCCTGTGATTTGCTAATTCCACTTAGGTATGATGTCACGTCTGAGCCAGTCAGTGCGTGCAGCGCTGGTAAATTATTTTTTTTCGTTTTCAGACATATTTACAGCAACATCGTGGATTGGAATATATTTTCTCGCAGAACTTGTCCCAGCCATCATCCATAATTTTTTTGCGGATATCCGTCCACGATGATGCAATAGTAAGGTAAAGACATCAGTATCCCTGACTGATACTATAACATTCTCAAACGGACTGTTTGTAGCGTGTAGTATCAGTCTTGTGTCGGCTTCCTCATGATTGGCTCTGAGAGGACTGACATTAGTAATGTTACTGCAAATGTGCAATAAATGTAATAATAATATTAAGTCGGAAATTTTATAATTTTTTTATTATCATCAAAAAATAAACACAATCTATGACGATTAAAATATACTTTTGTCTAAATTGAGGCCTCTTTTCTTTACAGATCTACTTTAGTGAACTAGTACGTGCGTTAGTACATATAATATATCTTTGACTAGCACCTTGTAAAAGATTTGCTTGCTTATCTTTAGAAACCTACCACTACGAAATATAAAGTAGGTAGTTTATGAGGATTAATTGTTGTTCAATGTTCGCAAGTTCGGCGCTGTAAGTTGTCAAATGTGAACAAAACTCGTATGACTGTAAATAGGGTCTTATTTTGTAGGTTAATATATCAAGATTGGTTAGTGCATACATCACTTTGTTCCAAATTCAGCGGTTTGCCTATAAAATGGCGAAAATATAGTTAAAATTATTTAAAAAAAAAACTTTGAAATTTGGGTGGATGTTACTCAAAAACTATAAGACTTATTAAAATAAAAGTTTTACCATGTGGTAGGTAATTTAATGTAGATTAATTTTGTCATTGACAGTTTTCATATAGATCTAATAGTTTTAGTACAAAACGGATAAAACCGTGGCGAGGGACATATTTCCAATGAAAAAGGGGAGAAGGGGGGGGAAATTGGAATGTCACCGGGCAAAATCGAGTTCAGCAGGGTCGAATTAGTCTAAAAAAACCCGGTGTCAAACTGATACATTCCATGCCGTTCAAAGTCGTAAAATTCAAAAATTCTTCTAGACTATAACGTCCAATGCGCTGGACACCCATCTTGTTGAAAAATAACTTCTCGATCCGTTGAGAATATTGGGGCATCGGACTCTTCAACAAGGACTGGTAAATGGTTTTGGATAAATTCTAGGTAATTTTCGCCGTTCAAATTGTCTGGCAGGAAGTGGGGCCCAATCAATGTTCTGCCAATCAGTCCAGCCCATACATTCACAGAGAATTTTCTCTGATATGACACCTGCTTTTTCCAATGTGGATTGTTATCTTTGTCGGCCCATTGATGCAGGTTGTGAAAGTTAGTAATGCCCTTCCTAGAGAATTTACTTTCATCTGTCCACAGGATTGATTTCAGAAACCACGCATCTTCAATGTCTCCATTGAGAAGAAATCGACAAAATTGAATCCTTCTCTGAGGATCTCGCACTTCCAAACCTGTGCCATGGAACGGATACTTGTTATGTTGCTGCATTGTATACCACATCATTACGTATTAATGTCTGTCTAATTCTAATGATATCACTAACTTGAACACTAACACGGAACTACAACTGAACTCGGGTGAATTGTCAAGAATAACAAAATAGCTTCTAGTCACAAGCGAAGTTGTTAATTGACTAAACTAATAAATAACAATAAATAAATAAACGGGCCTGGGCCTGGCTAAAGAAATACGACTTTGTAATCTTAGCAACTAAGTCGATATTGCTAAATGCCTTTTTTGTGCGGGCTACCTGAGAAGGACATGTTCATTACTATCGCATCGAGCGCGCCGGCCATTGTTCGGCTCTCCAAACCCGCTCCCCTCCCATTTTTCTTGTTTTGAAGCAAAAATTTAGTTTTATCAGTCAGCTTAATTTTTAAAATTTTCTCCCTTAATTTGGTTTGTAGGTCCGAATTTCAAAAACTTTAGAGATTACCACGTAAGTGATACGTCGAAAGAAAGTACAATAACCAAGCATGTTTTTAAAAAGCTTTGAACAAAAAAAGTACCCTCCTTGTTTTTTTATGGCGGTTAAAAAAAAATATTTTATTAAATTTTTAAAATTTACATTAACTTAAAACATCAGTAAAAAAATTGTTATGTGATACAGATGTTATAAACATGTTTTTTTAAATAAGTTACACACTACTTTTGTGAATTAAAATGAAAAAGTATTCATTTATCATTTAAACTGGCCATTATTTGTAACTAATTGTAAAATTTTGGGTTATAACCAAAAAAACATAACAATTTGTTTAAAAAAAAATTGCTAGACTTCGTCTAAGACAAACATGGCTTAAATGGTTCTAAATAGTCTATGTTAGCTTCCCTTTAAAGCTTTGCACCCATCTTCCAATCACCCTGTAGTAAGCACTTTTTGAGATATAACACATTTTCAAAAACCGCAAATGTAACTTTGTCATTCATACAAATTCTATGAAAAACGAAAGTTATATTTTGTTAAACAACAATGATAGTGGAATTTTGGCTTGGTATAGTAGGCAATCGGTACGCTAAGTGGGTACGGAACCCTTCATGGGCGAATCCAACTCGCACTTGGCTGATTTTTAAACTCCTCCCAAAGTGCGTCAGTTGCGCCACCGATCGATGTCGTCAACTAGTTTTAGTTTACGTTTGGTAAAGTGGTTGGGTCTGGGACTATGGGTATTAGACATATTGGACAGAAATTATCTGATAAAGCAACTGTCACAAATAATACTTACCAAATTGACGTTAGTTGTTTCCCTAATTATTAAATAAGTATTTTCTTTTCCGTCATACATACTTTTCTTGCCCTTGGACCTTGACTGAAGTATAGGTAGTTGCCCTCCCTAGATCGGGCCCTGCTCTCAGTGCATCGGCGAGTTAACTCGAGTCGTGAGTTAGGCCGGTGGTATTTTTAACATTCCCGGACCGCCTCAAGGTTGGCCGAGATAGTCGCGTATTCATTGAGATATGACCTAATTTTCTACAAAGATTTATAAATAACACCTTCAGTACAAGAGGTTTACGTCTTTAGCGGCATTTGATGAATTTACGTCTCGTCCACCAATACCTACATTGCTATATTTCGCTACAGAGACTCGCAAGTTCATTGTCGCTCGCTGGCCCACTATTCTTGACGGTTTAATTTTCCAATCGAATAATATAGGTACACGTACATTGAGCTATTTAGGTACCTGTATGTGAATGGTCCTGTAAGATATAGTTACAGGAACCAAGGGGCTTAGAAGAAACACTTTGATATCGCGGCCATGGAACCATTATCTATTGAAAAATGTTATTTTTAGTTTTTACGTATAGTTTAACAGAAATATGGCACATTATGGGCTGCCTACGTGTACGTTCCATCCGACAAGTGTGAGTCAACGCGAATAGATTTGTTTTCAGGCTTAAGATTTATTTATTCTGTGCTGGCAAACTCAAAAACATACGTTGTTATTGTATAAAAAAGAGGCGTGAAAAAAATTTACGTACCTACGTAAATGTAATGTGTGTGTGTGCCATAGGGCTCCTTTATTTAATGGGTTAGTTGTCATTTGATTACCTTTAATAGTGAACATACGACGATGTTTCAAAATGATTCAGAATAGATATTCTTAAGTGGTCCGCAGGAGTCATCCGGAATGACTCCCGACACTAGCTCGCGCTCCCTGCCTCCACAATGGCGGTCTGATGTCGGATTTGTCTTTTAATTTAAAAATTGCTTTCGTGGGTGGACTTGAGATCCTGGGACAGCAATACGTAAATATCAAGCGTTCTCAACCATCTTCCTGTTTGTTCTAGCGTGGTAGTTAATAGCACATATTATTATTTAGGCGTGACGTAAGATATCTAGACCGACTGATCTTTAGTTGCTAACCAAAATAAAGTATAAACTTTATAAAATTTTCAGAATCACTTTGAGCTGGTATCAAGGAAGTTTTTTTTAAATGAGTATATTTCCTTAATATAAAGACCTTAGACTAATTACTATAATTGGCTAACTGATTTCTCTTGTGCATTTTATAGGTAGTCGACAATTGTCGATAACAGAGTTTGCCGTGCCAAGCGCGCTGGAAGCCGGCCAGAATGCCGAGCTGCAGTGCCGACACAGCGAAGCAGACAAAGTGGACTATGTGAAATGGTGGTGGACGCCGCTGTACGCTGACAGCGACGACCAGAATCGCGTGCTCATCTACCAGAGGCTCACGGGGCACCCCGCGGAGATACCCAGGAGAAATGTAGGTAAGTACGTTATTTGTTTGGATGTGATCTTTCCGTATGAGAGTTGGTACAGCAAAGCCGAGTGGGCAGGGGGGATTAAATGAAATGGTGGTGGACGGCGCAGCACCAAATGCCAACCAGAACCGGGTGCGTATGAAAGCTGAGCACGTGGACCGCTTGAAGTGTGTACCCTGTACGCTGACAGCGACAACCAGAATCGCGTGCTCTTCTAGGTACCAGAGACTCGCAGGACACCCCGCGGTGATACCCTGGGTATCCAGTCCAGAAATATAGGTAAGTACTTATTTATGTTTCTAGCGTACGGAAATGAATTTCTAAAGGCCTTTAAGAGACTTTACATTATCGGTACGAACTTATGCTACCTCTGCTAGGAATAAACAAGGAGCGATCGCTTCTGTAAGCAAACACTTACGGCCAGAATTAATAACCTATCCACAGATAGGGATAGGTGCGATCCAGATTAGTTGCTACGCAACACCCAGCAACACCCTGGCAACTGTCGTTAATTCGATGTTAATATCAAGCGTTGCATAGCAACTAATCTGGATCGCACCTATCCCTATCTGTGGATAGGTTATTAATTCTGGCCGTTAAAGTACGAGCATGTTTACTTAGATATGTTTTATGTTCTTCTGAAGTAAAAACTCTTCATAATAAAGTACTTATGCTGGACCGAACCTAAACAAATAATTATGTACTTAGTGTCCAAACGAAGTACGCTGCAATAGGAACCAGAATTAATTCCTGGTTCACCTCAACGTGATATCGTCCTTGGCAAAATTAACGATAATAAGTATTAGAATATTTTTTTACAGATGGAAAAGAAAATGATACAATCGTAATAATGGACCTGAGTTCCAATGACTCTGGTGTTTACGAATGTGAGGTGACCAACGACGTCCAAGGCGTCGAAGCGCGTCGGCATCAAGAGCTGATAGTATTTTGTAAGTATCTATTGGTCTTGTCTTGGTTTTCTTATGTCGACCATTCGGCTAAATAGGTCGTCGTGGATCTTGACAAAACTGCCGTATAGGTGTACAAGTAACTTACATAGGAATATGATTATGGAGATTGAAACTTTCGCCTCGATTCACTTGGTTTGGATTAGATGGCTGGCCCACTCCATGATTTAATGTAATCATTCTCTCCTTTTCTCGTTATCCATTCGGAACGCCCGTAATCTCTGTACGGGATGAGAAACATTAAAAGTAATGATTTTTCTTTTTGTTAAGTATCACATTAATGTTTAAATTGTGCAACTTGTCAGCTAACGGGACGGGCGTAAAGCTGAACGTGTCTCATGTGGAGGACGGGCCGGACGAGGACGACGCAGACGACTTGGTGGTGCAGTGCGAGGCGCTCGAGGTCACCCCGCAACCGGAGCTGTCGCTGTCTGTCGAAGGGTGAGACAATTATTTTATATGTCATTTAACGGGACGGGAGTAAAGCCGAACGGGTCCTATATAGAGGACGGGCCCGACAAAGGACGACCTGGCGCGCCGTATCGGCTGACGCTCCTAACCGAACTTAGGCAAGTCTCGGCGGGCTTCAAATTAATACAGATAAATCGAGACCCAATCAGGACAAATGGCGAATCCCGATTCATGATGTTACAGGAACATCGATATCTTCGAAATTATTTCGGCAAATAGTACAATACGCGGGTGAAACCGCGGGCGGCCGCTAGTCTGTTTTAAATTGAAGCCCGGCAGATTTTCCGAAGTTCGGAAAGTTAGCCGGGCCCCTGAGGGGCGATTCTCAGATCTATCGATATATCTCTAATTCGACATCGTCAAATTCGTTTCTATAAGCTTTGAACAAAAAAATGTACTGTAACTAGCGCCAAAAATGTCCCAGGCGCGCGCAGAGTTATCTGATACTGAAAATGTCACAAAAATGTCTATAGTTTTTAGAAATACAGCTTTACGCGCTTCATTCACATCGACTGACATTGACCACTCGTTGCAAGTCAAGCGCTCTGGGCATAGACGACCGATTTGGCGCAGGGGTAGGCTACCCACCTTCTGCGCCAGAGGTCTCGGGTTCGATTCCCGAACAAGACAAATATTTGTGTGCATGAACATGTCTATTTGGGTCTGGGTGTTTACTATGTATATTAAGTATGTATTTACAAACAAAAAGTATTTAAGTATATATTTATCCGTTATCAAGTTTTCCATAATACAGTTTCTTAATGAAATTAACATGGGCTTAGATAATTGGTGTGATTGTAAGAAGTTATTTATAAAAATAGAAAATAGACATTTCTATAATGTGATACGAAAATTCTGTTTCAATCGACATCCGCCATTTTATGTTGACAGTACGCGCCATATAACTTGGCGTGTGTTATGTGCCTAGTTAAGTGGCGCGGAATATCACTATTCGACATAATGTCTATTGCGCGAGAATCGGCCCCCTGGTGGTGCAGTGCGAAAGTGCGAGGCGTTCGAGGTCAACCCGCAGCCGGGGCTCTCACTATCGATGGGTGAGCGCATATTTTTATTCATTAATTTTTCATCAACTGATGTTAATGAATAATTAATGAATATCATGAGCAATTTGGAGAAAATACTGTTGGGGCACTGGCGTTCCTTATGGATTGGATAGATATGAAAAATAATAGAATAGGACAAAAAGCACAAGAAAGAGAGACAACACGAAGGAAATAAAAATCGTATAAAAATAAATGTATATATAGGGTTTCAAACGCGCGCCCGCTCACTTAAGGTACTACTTCTAATTTCCTTCTTAAGTTCTGTATTTTATTCCAAACCGGGACAACCATGTTATTAACATCCAGACATCTGTCAGTGTCTGATAGATGTTATTATTTTAATTGCTTCTGATGTCCTTAACATAAGCAACACAACTTAAGCTATTTATCTCCGAGACAGATATTCTATATTATCAATCATCTGCTGACCGCTAATGACCCATATTGTCATATAACTTAATAATTGTCATATAACTTATCGGAATAATGTCGAGGAAACATTATAAGAACAATATCAATAGCCTTTGATGATGGATCTTTTTTTAATTCCCATCAGAACTTTCTTTCCCTGACTTTTAACTATCTATACTATATTATAAAGTGGGTTTTTAGGGTTCCGTAGTCAACAAGGAACCCTTATAGTTTCGCCATGTCCGTCTGTCCGTCTGTCCGTCCGTCTGACCCCAGTCTAGCTCATAGACTCTTAGTACTAGAAAGCTGTAATTTATCATGAATATACATATTTATCACGCCAACAAAGTGGTAAAGTAAAATTTTGAAAAAAAAGTTTTTAGGTTACCTCCCCTACTCGTGAAGTGGGTATGTAATTTATTTTTTCTTGTCTACCCCATAGTGTGGGATGTCGTTGGATAGCAATTTCAAAAATATTGTGGGTTCGTTAAGACAGTTTTTTAATTGAGGCATCCGTTTGTGAATTATTAAGCTTTAAAGTGCAAAATTTTGTTAGAGTCATGTGTCCCCCCCCTGCCAGCCAAATGGTTGGTCGTGAATTTTTTCACGTATCCAAACGTGAAAAAATTCACGATAGTAGTATATATGACGAAGTTAAAAGGAAAATTATCACAGCTAAGTAGGCTTTACAAGATTTTTTAAATATAACACATTTTCGAAAACCGCAAATACAACTTTGTCATTCATACGAATACTATGAAAAACAAAGTTATTTTTTCTGGCAAAAATGACAGTGGTATTTTTGCTAGGTGTACGTAATCGGTACGTTAAGTGGGAACGGAACCCTTCATGAGCGAGTCCGACTCGCACTTGGCCGATTTTTTTTATATTTGGGGTGATCTCTGAACCTCCGGACTGATTTCGAAAATTCTTTTACCAGAAGAAAGCTACATTATTCCCGAATGACATAAGCTTTATTTTATTCCGATATACCAACGGAAACAGGTACAACGCGGATAAAACTGTAAGTAGCAGCAATTTTTTTTATCTGCACCGAGGTAGCTGTGTGGTAGTCGTTTCTCTAATTACCGGAACACAACAATGCTAAAAAAAAATTTATTATAGCGATAGAATTAGCTGTAGCAGTAGCTCACACGATACGGCAAGCGCTAGAAATAAAAGAATACTGCTCGGCTGTTTTTTCTCGATATCCAGCAAGCCTTTGATCGCGTGTGGCAAAAGGGCCTGATATATAAGCTAAAGCTTCATCTGCCAAATACTGCGTATATGCTACTGAGGTCTTATTTGCAGAACAGATCATTTCAAGTCAAATGTGAGAATTCTCTGTTATCTATCTGCCAAATAGAAGCAGGGACCGTACTCTGAAACGCAAATCCGAAACTTCGGTTAGCCCCGCCCCTTTCACTCGATTCTGTCATGACTAGAGAGTAAGAGGGACGGGTATTACGAAGTTTCGTGTTTTGCGTTTCAGAGTAGGCCCTCTGGAGTACCCCAAGGTTCGGTGCTGGGTCCCGTTCTATACACGGTCTACACTGCTGATCTACCCACCTCAGATAAAGTTGTGACTGCAACCTATGCAGATGACACTGCACTTCTCTTCTGTAGTAAAGCTCCAAACACAGCATCCGCAAAATTGCAGGAATCTCTGGACGAAATTGTACTTTGGCTGAAAAAGTGTAGAATCCGCGCAAGCCCAGCGAAATCGGTCCACATCACGTTCACACTGAAGAGAGGAGACTGCTCGCCCCTGACACTAGACGGTGCTGTCTTGCCAACAGACACGACAGTTAAATACTTAGGCATGCACCTAGATAGAATATACTCACTTGGCGGGCTCATATAAAGGCCAAAAAAGAACAGGCAAACAAAAAGTTTGGAGATATTTACTTGTTGTTGGGCAGACAATCAACTTTAAGGTAAGAACATAAAGTCCTTATTTACAAGTGCATCCTAAAACCGATTTGGACATACGGTATAGAACTCTGGGGATCAGCGAGTCACTCAAATATAGAAATCCTCCAGCGCTACCAGAACAAAGTGTTAAAGATCTTGATCAATGCGCCATGGTTCACGCGGAATACGGAAGTGCATGAATACCTGGAAATTCTGAGAGTCAACGAAGAAATAAAGTGTTCCTCTGTGTCCTACAACCGACGCCTTGAGCGACATATCAACCATCTGGCTAATCAGCTCACACACAGAGATAACTGGCTATTCCGGCTGAAAAGAAAGCAATTGGCTTCAATATAAATTAATAATAATAATAAGAGATGACACATCGCTGGATGTGCATTCTCAAAAAGTCCAAGAGCAGAACATCCAATCTGATTAAAGCTAACAGGCTGATAGTAGATAATAAAAAAAAATTGCGATAGAATTAGATAAGATGGTAACTTGTTCAAAGTCCTATCACGAACCAAACCGAATTCAATATGTACCCCCACTAGGAATCGAACCCGGGACCTCTTGGTCTGATACAGGTGGTTGTGTACCTACCAGTAGACCACAAAGGCGGTAAGATTATTATAAAAGAGTATTACTGGGGTTTTGCTCGCTAATCTCAGGTTTTTCATTCCAGCGTTGAAATAGACAACATAACCCAGTACGTGAGCGGCAGCGACGGACTGTACGATGTTTTCGTCAACTACACGCTCTCGTCGTACGAGGCAGAGGGCAGCACTATACGCTGCGAGCTCGTGTTCGAGAACCGGAACGTCAGTCAGAGTTATGCTAGCGAATTCGTCTATACTTCAGGTAACACCGTCATTCAATATCTTACGAGAATCACCCGAGATGAAACGTTTCTTAAGTTTAAAAATAGAATGTCTGAAATAAAGATTGAACCATGTCGATTAACGGCCCATCCCAATACCTAACCTAAACTCAGTAAGAAATAGTAGGCCCATCGTGGTTAACATTCTTAGCAAATCTTGTTATTTTTTATTGATTAACACATATAGATAGACAACAAAACTCTAGTATGTCTATACCTACTGAGGATAGGTTATCAGGATCGACTGTAAAAGAAAACACTATACAGGAATCGAACCCTTCGAAGACTGTAAACAAAATTGACACAAACGATATGAAGCGGGCACCGGACAACGTTTCATTTACCTTTTATAAGTAGACGTCCTAATCGTTCTTTCCTTGAAAATAAAGTAAACGCGACAAGGGTCATAAATTTCTTATTTGAGTTGCAGATACCAGAGGCCTTATTCTAATAAAACTAAACTTCGTCAGCCCCGTCCCTCTCACTCTCCGGGCATGACAGAATCGAGTAAAAGCGGCGGGGCTAACGAAGTTTAGTTTTTCGTTGAATTAGGGTAGAACTTCTGATTTAAGAGTTCGATTAGCAAATTAACATTATTGTTTTCTTCGTGTAAGTTAGATTATTAGAACTTATTAAAAGACGAAGTTCCCGGGTCGTAGCACTGAATATTACAAACACTGTCCTCATTAAGAGATGGGTCTACGATGTTAGAAAATTAATTTCCTGTCATTTAAAATTCGTGTCAATAGCAGGTCTGGCTTTAAAAACTCTCAAATTTCTCCAATCGACTTTGAACTTTAAGGAACTGCACATTGGGTTCCTAATCAAATGGAGAAATTTTACAGATTTCTTAAGTCTGATGTTATGATGATGTTCAGGCCACAGCGCAGATACGCAGTTGTGTATTCGTTTTCTGAAGTTATCGGTTTTTTTCTTTAACTCACAACGGTTGTTTTGACGATATATCCAAAAAGTTGGCCTATCGCATAATTGGGGATACATGAATAAAAATAAATTTGGTTATCGTTGTTTACAGTTTTGTAATCGGTTTTACTTATATGGCGAACATAATTTTAAGACTAGGATAAAGTTTAGTTTGTAAAGATTAGTTGTTGATTGCATTCCAACGGTTTCAAATAGCATGGCAGCACTGAGCATTGGAAATTGATTGGACGAAAATAGCACAAGTGATTAACTATGTTTTGCACTAAAGCATGATTCCACTAGTAACCGCATAGCACTTTTTGTATCTAAAGACTTTTCAACCCTTTGAATTAGTATTGAGTTAAATCACAATGAAACATATTGCGTTATGCATGCGTGCATGCATTATTATCTTACACAATAGAAATATAATTCAGCATCAATAACACAGTCAATGTCAAATATCATGGTCATTGTTCAAAAAATCCTGAAAGTTGAGACATTTTCATTGCGGCGAATATTTGAATGATAGTTTTATTCAACGACAGGCATAAATCAAAAGTCGTCAAATACATTACATTATGCTTGTCATATTTTGATTAATTAAAATGCTCGTGTATGACTTAGTATACCATTCGCCGAAGTTCTGTGTCCGATTTCTTGATCCAAGGTTCATTAAAGTTCATGAGAACCACAAAGTCACAAGACAGTAAAAGTGCTTACTATACTAATGTGCTAATAAGCTTGTGTTGTAACAATACAGATTTTATTCGGTATAGTCAACCAAACGACGTATACACCGTAAGGTTCAACGGCATCAGTTTTAGTATACTGCACTAAAGACCTTTTGCAACGGACTGCCATCTGGTAAATCTACCAATAGTGTCACAGATGGGCGGGCCAAACGAAACACAAAAATATATTTATAATGTTTTTAAAAGGTCATTTGGGTTGATCATCTACCTGACATCTAAGACTTTCAAAAGTACGAAAAGAGCATTGTCGTCTCTTTAGAATCAGCTACAAATTCTTAGTATGACGTAACCAGTTAAACCAGTATTAAATAACTATATTTTTTTAAAGTATATTTATGCCATTTCAAAATAAATGTGTTTATCTATAATGTCACACTATTTTTTCATCAAACTATCATTCTTAAGCTTTTAAGCTTGATAATTTGATAAAAAAAATTGTGTAACATTATACACATATTCTTAACCCATAGGATACCCACTGATTGAACTACAACTATTACAAAAGATATGGTAATAAAATGAAGAATTAACTACAATATGAATGGCATGAAATTTGGTTTTTTTTAACCCTTGCTATTGCTACCCCAAACTTTTGAAACTCGAATCAGGCTAGTGACCAGTTCCCATAAATATGTACTAGCTTCACGGTTCACTAAGTGCAGCTTTAATGAACAAACAACAACAAAAACCGGACTTTTATTAAGGCAGAGATTTTTGTGACATTTTAATTTACAGTGTACAGTTATTTCATTAAATTATAATATTTTATAATTTAATAAAATATTTATATTTATTATGTAGGTAATGATGGACTTTGTTTAACACCTAAACTATTTTATAGCAATTTACGAGCATCACCCCACATTATACAAATAAAAGTGATCTCACTTTGGCGTCTTGCACTTTGATTAGATTTGTTCCTACTTAGTCAATGTTTTGTTCAATGTCGATGTTCCTTAGAGGAAGTTCCTTATTATGCTCTAAGCTGGAGTTGACAGAACTTATGAAATAAAACAACAACAGATGGTTACGGTAGTGTGCCCAAAGCAAAAAATTTTTTATCAAAAAACTGACACCTTTTGTAAAACCTTAGACAATGCTTGTCATTAAACCGTCGTTGTTAGAAAAAAAAACAATTGGGACGGGCCAAGGAAGGGCAGCCCTTGTTGTCCGTGCAAGCGAAAAAGTTTTGTAAGTATACCTGGTCGTTTGGTTGACTGTACATAATTATGCTGAACCTGGCAAAAATTAAAATTACATAGAAGTTGACGGACTCTAAATTGAGTAGGACAATACTTGAATTGTTCAACAGGCAACGGTACCTTTAATCAAAATTAGGCTTATTGGACGCAATAATTTCTACAATGAAGGAGTAACTACCTAGTCTGATCAAGGAACTTTGGCGTGTGGTATGCAACTTTATATTAAACCTCTTTCCGTCGAAATTTGCTAGAAAAAAGCTTCCAGTTCACTCTGTAATTAAGTACTCTTATTTCATCGGAGCTAATGTTTAATTGCTCTTAATTTGAATGTATGGGAATAGTTTTGTAAAAAGCATTGCAGTAGGTCAGGACAGGAGGTATGCTAGTAGGTGTGTAGACTAACGAGGTTGGTTGTGGTCGCGCCAGGCGCCGCGCGGAGCACCACGGAGGCGCCACACGACGCCACAGAGTCGGAACTCGCATCCGAACTGATTAATACGAGTAAGTCTGGAACCCTGAGACCATTACCCTATACCCTATACAAACATCATTCATTTGATTTGAACACTCTTTTATGTATTTGACATATTTTTTGTAATTCTTACATAAATTAAATGAAGTACACTTATTATTTATTTTATCAAATATTTACCTACTAATTCACAGTTTTTACTGTATCGATAATAGGGACTACTTAACCGTCGCCATTCTGTTAAACAGTTTTAGGAGGAATAGTTGTTCATTTGTATTTTCTTTAACTTATCATGTAACCTGGCCGCTTAGACACCGTACCAGTTCGTTATTTTATCTATCTACGTAGTTCGTATATCTATCACTGTTTTGTGTGTGATTGTGTGTTCTTTTCTATACAACTACAATATACTTTAGAATAGGTACTTAAAGATCGTTGGCACTCATTAGTCACGTTCCCGTTATTTATATAATTTAATTTGAATTCGAAAAATATGCCTAATATATATTTTTATCTTCTTCTTTAATATATTTTACATAAGTGTCGTATTTAAGTCTTTTAACACCATTTTCGAACGCAACTTAAACAAAAAACTTATAACAAACACATTACACTCCTTGGGCAGTTGTGTAAAAAATCTTGAGACTATACAGGGTGTTACTTTAAACAAGGGACATACTCCAGGGGGTGAAAGTACCCATCAATACAAACAACTTTTACTATGGGACAAAGTGCGATATCGCGAAAAAAAATCAGCTGTTCCATATATTTTGGCCTATTCGGTATTGCACTTTTGTATGAAACAGCCGATTTTTTTTCGCGATATCGCACTTGGTCCCGTAGTACCTAACAGTTGTTTGTATTGATAGGTAGTTTCACCCCCTGAAGTATAGTATGTCCCTTTTTTTAAACTAACACCCTGTATAAGAAGTGCGAGTGATAGCTATTAATTTAAATTAGCTGAAATTATTTTAAAAATATGATACGCTGATCAGACCCCTGATTCACAAACCGTCGGAGACGCTCCCGACAGCGGAATGTATGCACTGTCTCTGTCACTCACTATAGAATAGATAAAAATAAAGCACACAGTTTGAATCCGATTCCGTTTCCAACGATTTGTGAATTAGAGGACTGATGTGATCAGTAAAATAACACTTGAGTATTCAGATAACAATTAACAGTACTCTCACTGCCTAAAGAAAAATATCGAGTTAATAAACGCGATTCATATACTTACTACAGTATAATTGTTAAAAATTAAAAAAATACGAACATGGTAACAAGATATTGAATTGAATGAATATTATAACTTGTTCGTTCAAAAGTGTCAATGTACGATGTATTGGTCATGGTCGCCGACCATGATCGGCCATCGTGTACTGAGGGCTTTAGGTGAAATGAACGCGCCCCTACAGGCCACGACAGGCACCGCCGCGCCGAAGTGCAGTCACCGACAATATGTATTCGAAGTAGAGCGTTATGCCAAATTAAATAACATTGAGTGATTGATATACTATCTATATGCACTAACAGCTGCTTCAATGCGAAAGGTGCTATGTGTTGTAGGCACAGTATTTATTGTTCGTGACTGTGCTTTGTAGAAGAACCCTTTGTAGAAGGTTTATTTTATTTCGTTTATAGCCTCACTCTCGAATAAAGTTTAATGTAATATGTTACTTTATAAAATACGGTGAAATATCAGGGGGGCTACCGGCTACAAAATATGGATATGAGCATGGGCTTCATATAACATTTGAAGACCATATTATGCCCTTAAATGGACCTACTATGGAATTCGAATAAAGCCCATACTCGTATCCATATTTTTAGCCGGTAGCCCCCCACCTCCCTCCAAACTGGTTCATAAGTATATATTTTTCGTAAAAGTTGAATAAATTGTTAGTATGTTAGCTATTGTTTATGCATTCGTATGTAATTAAACTTTTTTTCACTTTTAATCTTGTAGTAGTAGAACTGTGGAAGCTATAATAATTTGTAATGTTATAAATAAATATCTATGAAAATCAATATGAAAACGTAAACAGCGCCCCTAGTGGCGTTTCACTGTTAACTTCCCTGCAATTGATAGTCTTTTGGATTTAATGCACTCCTTCCATTTTCATTATTTCCATTATAAATAGTAGAAATTAAGTAAAGAATATTAAAAAATAACTGTCCGTTTTCAGATGGTGTTACTTGTCACAGAAGCTGGTGGATGCTGTTCGCTGGTATTATAGGTCTTGCTGTTATAAACAAATTATATTTAATGCAGTATTAATTATAATAAAATTTATATTTGTTAATCAGAAGTTTTATTAAGTATGCACCTTTAAAAAATCGTGTTGTCCAGCTAACTATTTATTATTTACATAATAAAAGCTGTATGAGCTGTATCACAAGACATAATTCGAAATGACTGTTATTCCTATTAAAATGTATAAACGTGCCGATTTCGGCATCCATGCTAAGTTGCAATTATTGTCTGTAACAATAAACACTAACATAAAAGACAATAAAATAAAAAGAAACCGAACAAGTTTATGTGTAAGTTAAATAAATAGCAATAGTAATATGTACGACTACAGACCGATGAACATTCATATCATACACACCTCATCAAGCCAAACAAGAAAATCGCTCTAAATTCTGTGCAGTAACTTAAACCCCCTTTCTAATAAATGTGGTGTAAAGTTACACCCGGTGTAAATCTGTTGTTGTCTCAGTCATCATTTTAGACGATGCTTTTAGACAACATAAGTGACAACAACAGATTCACACCATTGTGTAACTACACCACGAATTAGTAAGGGGGTAAGTGTGGAATTGATGTGAAATAATAATATATGATATACCAACCTAAATGCAGGTATCTCTTCTTAATAGCAGTATAGTCAACCTGTGGTAGACATAAACGACATTTTATTTCTAAGTCGGTTAGCTTGCACTTCGATACAGCTATCTGTGTTTTACTCTCGGCGTTGTATAATTCTTTATCGTGCCATACTCGCTGGTATTGTTGAGAAATGGTTTCACTAAAACAACAGTATTTAGTCGTAGACATAAAAAGCTCAAGATTAAAGAAGAATTAGACTCCTAACTATATTACTCACTTGTTATATTCAATAATCAAATCCGGTTGGGGGAATACTCCATGCACGAGGCACGTAATGTTAATAAAGCTTTTTAGTTGATCATCAATGATAAGATCGATTTCTTGCTCAGGCCCTGTAATAAATTAGCCTATTTATTAGGCGCCACCAGGCACGAGTAGCATGACTAACCCGAGAGTTTTGTCTACCTCGAAAGTCTATAATTGACAGCAGAACAATAGGTTTGTATAAGATGAAATGTCATTTTTGACGTTTCAATATAGACAAAACCTTTCTCGAGTTCGTCATGCTACCAAAGCTGGTCGAAGTCTATACCTAACTATGAAACTAAAAAAGCTAGATAATATTTTCTGGCCCTTGATTCAGGAACCGTCGGAAATGCTCCCGACAGCGTAATGTATGCACATTCTGAGGGACAACACTCACTATAGAATAGTCAAAGCGAGCACATAATTCGAATTCGATTCCGTTTCCGACGGTTCGTGAATCAGGGGCTGGTATGATAGACAAATATGACTACAATGCAGGCACAATGATCACAAAAGCTTCATCGCTACTGCAACGTCTACGCCCCGCCCACAGAACACAAGAAAGTGAAGTAGAGTAGTAGGTAAGTGGGCGGGGCCTGCGAAAAAAAGCTCAATGCTCAAAACAACTGACCTTCCATATATTATTTTACCTTTGTTCGATTTTGAATTTCTTAAAGTTCAAATTACATTTAGTTTTTTGCATTCACAATGCAATTTTTATTATTGAAAATGAAATACTACTACGGAGTACAACTCCGTAGCTCAGCGGTCAGAGCATTCGCCCGGACAGTGAAAGGTCCCGGGTTCGATTCCCGGCGGAGCTACTTGGAGGTTGGGTAGTTTTTTTCTAATATTACATTTTAAATTTCTTAAAGTTGTCATGGCATCTAGCTTAGTTTCGATTTTCGATTCACGCTTCATTCAATACAAAATGCGTGACATGGCCCCTTTCTTATCTCTTTCTTGTGTTCTGTGACGCCGCCCTTTATGTTTTAATTTTGATCACCATACATTGTACAATAGATAAAATAAAAATAAACTACCTAAATTCATAAAAGAAAACCATAATAATTATGATGTATCTTACTGTATACTATCATACTCCTTGTCTGCCTGGACTCGAAGCCTTTGCTCACGAGGACACATGTGTAGTTACCACTCATATGCGGCTCTATTTGGGTAATACGTAGAGCATGGCCTTTCTTTGCTATTCCTTTAAAATATTTTAAACGTTTAGTGATTTATTAGTAGTTATTGCTTACTCAAACTACACACACACACACAATGTAGGTGTAGGTACCTACACAGATGACAAAACATCTTCTGATTGTTGGTTTTGAGCGCGCTCTTTTAATACCTATAAATCTTGCCTTATTTATAATATAGCTTACGGGGCGTTTGTAATATGGACGATTTTCGTAGTCACCTGTTTGATGTGTGATCAATTTATGCTGAATAATATATGATATGTGGTCAAGATTACACAAGAGGCAAATAAAGAAAATCATTGATAATGAGTGTCGATTGTGAATGTAAATTGTTATTATGCAAGTAGGTACCTACTTATTACAGTGTAGCAGTGGTAATTACTAGAAATATTTTTGACTTACGAGACGCCATATAGACATGATCAAGATGCCCTTCTAGCACACCGGCGACTTCGGGAGTAGTACGAGGACTCCACTTGTATACTGGTGCTTCGCTGCCGTTGAAGAACCACAGGAGAAGAAAATTATCATCAGGTGCATAGTACTGGCAGTCCAGCGTAACATCCGTGCCACTTTGTGCCACATCTGGCACGAGCAAGTTTTCTATTTTAGCGGTGCTTAATATATCTGCAGAATATCAATTATACAATAATAAATGTTTCGTTTGGCTGACATGATGATGATGATGATGAAATGTTTCTGTCGTTACCCTATAGCTCCACATAATTATAGTCCCTAATGATGCGTAAAGATCTAGCAAATGTGCCACTCGCGAGCAGCACGAGTGCATTTCATGTTCACGCGCAGCCCATGCGCTGCGCCGTCCGAGCGCTGTTTGCTCGAAGTGCAAACGCGAGAGAAGCCATATGCGCATGAGCTGCACGCGAGAAGCACGCGTGCAGTACGCAAAAGCTATTCCCGAGCTGTGGGCGGCGCATTATCTTCGGTTGGATGCGCCATAAGGGCGTTTGTGCAATACACTGAATTTTACCGATCCGGAAAAAAACGGATGCCTGTATTTTATTTAGTTGTTCTGTGACAAGGAGGAATCTGAAAGGAAAAGTACCTATTGCTGGAAAATGACATCGTTTGGTAAGACACCTGTGAATGAGTAATAGAAGCCATAATGATGAATGTTTTACATTGTTACTACGAATACGAACATACACGAAATTGTCATTGAAAGACGACCAATTCAAATGGCCGGGTTGCTGGTGGTCTGGGATGGGATGGTTGTAAGGGGCAGAGTTGGAGGCCATTCTAGGAACAAGGAGTTCCCGCCTGTAAAGAAGATGGTGTGACCGTGTTGAATCTAGAATAGAGACATTTCATCTCAGTTTCATAGTTTCACAAAGTTTTCCATCACGTACACACACACACATGCACATTTCATTCACTCACACATTCATACAGACTTCCTATTGAATTATTATTGTAGGCACAGAATTTTCGCTGGAACTTAGCGACATATCTATACATATAATAAAACAGAAACGGACAAAAAGTCTGTACATGAAATATAAAAAAAAAATATTACTACTATGTGATGTGTACAGGATATAGACCCCAAAACGATAGATATTAAATTTTTTGTCTGTTTGTCTGTTTGTCTGTTTGTCTGTTTGTATGTTCGCTTTTCACGCAAAAACTACTGGACGGATTTTTACCAAATTTTGTGTAGTAATAGCTTATAACCCGGGTCAACATATAGGGTACCTTTTATTGCGGGATTGCCCTTATTCCTTCGGGAAAATACAAAAACAGATTCTTACTAAAATAGATGGCGCCACATGATTATGAAAATACGTTATATTTAATCGCTGTCTCAATTAATAATGAATCATGTTATTTTTTTTTACCTGCTTCAAAACATAATATAAATTAAAACCCATCCAGGCTCACATAAAATCATAAAAATAATTTCATGTTATTTACGTCATTATATCTACTAAGCAATAGATGGCGCAGGAAGTCAGTAAGATTACGATATACCTCTCACAAAAGAACATTCGAATGATTATATTAATTAGGGTGAAAGCCCCCTCTGTTGCCACTTTAAGATGCTTTTCACTTCTTTCGCATCATAACTACTAAACAATAGATGGCGCGGGAAGTCAGTAAGATTACGATATACCTTCACAAAAGTACATTCGAATGATTATCTATATTAAGTAGGGTGAAAGCCCCCGCTGTTGCCACTTTAATTTTTTTTTCACTTCTTTCGCCTATGGTCTTAAGTAGGTATCTAAAATTGTCAAGAATGTATCTTATACTTTTCTTTAAATTTTTAAATTTACAATACAAAAAAACTACTTAAAAAATTTAACCGACTCCAAAAAGTATTTGTCAACTGAAAAGGAAAAATATAATATATATTATAATTAAGGTACCTTTTTGAGGTCGGTGCCAGTCAGTTTATTTTTTTAAATTACTATTTATTTCCTAAGTTTTAGTGTATATTGTACAATAACATACCCACGAAAACTACTAAACCGATTTTGATGAATCTTAGTCTGTTCCCAAAGTTAGAATACACCTAATTTAAATCAAATAGAATCATCTCGATATGCCTTTAGATTTCGAGAAATTCGTGGACATACATAGTAAAAACATATAACTAAGTATTCATATACTTACGAAATTTAATTTTATTTTAGTCAATTAAAAACCTATTTTTAAAAACTTAAAATGTGCGAAGGGTGCTGATTGATGTGTTTTTTGTCAATCAAATTTTAAAAGATACATCGCGAAATCAATACTTAACTAACTTAGATAAAATAAAAGAAACATCTAATTTGATGTAAACTGAAAGGCGTTTATTGAATAATATTCCTATGTCATAAAGAATTATTACTATTGTTATTATGACTTAAAAGTCATAAATAAAAAGTATATTATCAAGCAAAAGTTATTAACGAAATGTTTTAAGCTAAGTAAGCACTCGGGGCAGTGGCCAAAACTGAAGTTCTCACCCTATTGATGTAAAATTTATATTTCGCATTTCCACTCGACGCTAGATGTCGCTACAGTAAGTATAGTGCCACAAATATATCTGAACCGGTGACAGTGGTCCTGGAGGAGCCACTAGCAATACAAAATTAACTGTCAAAATGGACTGCCGGCAGTCAACATTATATTTAGTACCAAAAAATAACCACTGTGTGAAATAAGTTTGTCGCAATGTAGACAAAATGTCAGCAATGTAGTTTTGAAAAATTTGCTCAGTGGCCAGTACGTTGTTTGTTACCTACAGCCACAAGCTTTTCTGTTCCGGTGACAGTCGTGACAGAGGAGCCACTTGCAATACGAAATTAGCTGTCAAAATGGACTGTCGTATGAAAACTGTTTTAGTTCCTAAGATAATCACCGGAACAGAAAAGATTGGCGCACTATACCTACCATTTTTATGTCATTTAACCGGCTCTGGCTACTTAGGCCTTCAGCCGTAGGTACACACGGCGGCACATCAGACTATACATGTTGACCTTGAGACCGCCTTTACGCCCTACGTAATAAAAGCTCTTTTCGCAATTCAACTGTTGAACTTGATGTGCTGTCGAGTGTACCATCCAATAAAATAAAGGAATATTAAAAATAGTTTTCTATCTAACTTATTTATTCATTTATTTACTAGGAAAGCTTACATAAGTGATGATTGATTAAAATTAAATAATTAAATGGTATATCATTACATTTTATACCTGTTACTTAAAGAAGAAATGTCTCCATATCAAAATACTAGCCTTCCGCCCGCGACTTCGCCCGCTCGGACTAAACGACGACGTTATCCCACGGGAATGTGATATTTTTCAGGGATAAAAAGTAGCCAAAGGCAGCCATTACATCCAGATCGCGATCACTGATCGTGATCTTGATCGCGATCGAGATTTACTTTGTAGATATTTTGCGATCAAGATCGCGAGCCGTCAATCACCTTCGTACACAGTCAATCTGCATCGCGATCATTGATCATTGATCATTGATCCAGATTGACTGTCTAATGGCTGCCTAAGTATGTCACTTTTCAGCTGCCAAACTATTCCCATTCCAAAAGTCACATCGATCCGTTGCACCAATTTTGACGTGAAAGACGGACAAACAAACAAACCCACTTTCACATTTATAATATTAGTATGGATACACACAATCTCTTTTTCATTTTATAGTAAAAATATGATTGGCCTGATATTATGCATTACTAAGTAAGAACTTCTGTTTGAATCGTGAAAGCGCGCATATGCGCAAAACGATAATACGCGCTCTAATCGCGCGCGGCAAGAGTGCGCTTCACCACTGGAGCTCCATAGTAGTGGTCGGAGCGGACGTGCCTCGTGCGATCCAAGAGCACCAAGAGAACAAATTAGATCCATGATCCCCAATCTTAGATCGTGGTTGGCCAATCCAAGATGGATCGTTTGGTGTGGTTCAGTCTTATGAACCTCGCGTAGAATAGATCTATTGCCCGCTAGCAAGCAACGTCGAAGAACGAAGAACGGCTGTTCAAAATAATCGTTATCATTACACACTGTTATGTGTGATACATGCATTTTTGCGTACAAAAACCATATGAAAATATAGATAAGTTATCACAACTTACGGTAAATCGAGATTTGACAGCCTAAACCGACCTAGATAGCGGTTTAAATTTAAATCGGGATCGGTAACAACAAGTAGCTAAATGGGATTTAAAAGAAAATCGAGATCCAAGTGGCCCTTTTGAGTTATGAAGAAGAGAAGAGGAGAAGTTTGTTTTTTTTGTCGCCTCTAAGGGATTGCAGACTTCAGTATTTAATTTGACATACATTTTAGCTTGATACCTCCCACGCATACTTGAGAAAAAGTTTCTTGACAGACGGACAGATCTTTGAATGAGGGCTCAACTATGTTCATGCAGCATATGATAACAACATACCATGTTCATACCCTAGCCTGCATATTCGATATTCTTTAGACCCTTTTAGTAGAGAATAGGACTTCAAGAAGAGCGTTATGAAATCTGAGCAACAAACACACATAAACTAAACTAACACAAAAGTCACTACACCGCGCGTACGAAGTCGCGGGCAACAGCTAGTTGGTTATAAAAATACCATTGGTTCAGATTTGCTTTTCATTCACGCCTTATCATGGGATTAGGCGTAAAAAGTTAACAGAGTGTGGCATCTCTATCCAATCCTAACTACTAAGTAATATAAATGTGAAAGTGCATTTGTCTGTTTTTTTGTCCGACTTTCACAACAAAACGGAGCAACGGATCGACGTGATTTTTGGTATGGAGATAGTTCGGAAGTTGTAGAGCTTAGAGTTGGTTTAATGCTCTTTGCTGGAGAGTAACATAAAATACTTTTTAACCCGGAAAAATACTTATCACATTCCCGCGGGATAATATTGTGTAGTACCTACACGCGGGCGAAGCCGCGGGCGGAAGGCTAGTATTATAAATCTGAAAGTGTGTTTGTCCGTCTTTCACGTCAAAACGGAGCAACGGATCGACGTGATTTTGGGAGCGAGTGAGTTTGGGAGCTGGAGAGTGACAGGCTACTTTTTATCCAGGGAAAATATCATAGGTAAATAGGTACTTATTCTAGCGAGATAACGTCGGCGTCCGTCGTCGGGCCGAATGCTAGTAGGTACATATTTTTGTAATTCAATCGTTTGTAGTTACAATAAGTAGATAGGTACTTTTACTTGATTATGAGCATCATCAATTTAACTTTTTATAAGCTAAATTAAATAATAATACTTACTGGCGAGTAATATATATCCTTTGGACACAGAATTAATAAGATCGTTGGATCCCATTTTTCCTTTGATATTTAATGAAACTCGATGTTTGGTAGGTAAACGTATTTTACTTAGTTAATGCACAGAAGCTATAAAACAGTAAGATATTTTATTACACATTTTAACAGGGGCCGACCAGCAGTAAACGCGACTCGTGTCGTGTAATGCGTAAGGTATTTGAAGTAAAAGCGATTGTCAAGTGTATGGGTTGGGATGGGAATGCATCGTGCGTGATTTCCACACGCAACACTCGATGTCCTATGCATATGCAGTTAATGAAGCAAATAAAGTTTTTACTTATCTTTACTTCTATATAATAAAAAGAGAAATTATTAGATTTTTAGTTAAACTCGAAACATACCTATGGGCTATGGACCCTATTATAAAAATTCTTTCACCAAGTTATATTTTTATCTGGGGGCACGGCAGTGCCCCCGCCAAGTCGAGCGCGAAGCAAACACTGCCGTACCATCCTTTACTGGAACCATTTCGCCGCATTTTCAGGCCCCTATTTGAGAACCTCTGGATAAGACCAGAACGCAGAAATTTTCGTCATCCAGTAAGCTATAATTACATACTTAAAATCCAAAATTTCAAGTCTGTAGGTCATTTAGTTCCGAAGTTAAGCGAAATCAAAGTTTCGCATTTATGACACTCACTCATGATCATCAAAATAGAATTAGTACCTACTTCCCATAAACTCAGAGAGCTGAAATTTGGTACAGAGTTAGGGTTTAATCATACTAATATTATAAATGTGAAAGTGTGTTTGTTTGTTTGTTTATTTGTTTGTTTGTTTGTTTGTTTGTCCGTCTTTCACGTCAAAACGGAGCAACGGATCGACGAGATTTTCGGTATGGAGATAATTTGAGAGCTGGTCATACTAATATTATAAATGTGAAAGTGTGTTTGTTTGTTTGTTTATTTGTTTGTTTGTTTGTTTGTCCGTCTTTCACGTCAAAACGGAGCAACGGATCGACGAGATTTTCGGTATGGAGATAATTTGAGAGCTGGAGAGTAACATACAGAGGCGTATTAACCTATTTAAGGGCCAAGGGGGCCATGGCCCAGGGCGGCAGGCTGCTAGGGGCGGCGCAAGCCGCCCCGCTCAGCTTAGCGCGCCCACTTGTCTTCGGATGTCGGAAGAAAATCAAAAAGCATAAGTACTAATAAATTATTGTCAACTCAAAAATCCAGTAATAATCATTGTTATGATTTTTACCTATATTTTATTTCTTATTTGTCTGATGCTTTGTCTGATGAAATTCAAAAAGTTTACCAGTGCGGCTCGGGCCGCCCCGCTCAGCTCTGCACGGCCACCTGTTTTGATATTTACTTAAATTTTACTTATTCCTCGTTAATTTCTCTAATGAAATTCAAAAAGTTTACCAGGGGCGGTTTGGGCCGCCCCACTCAGCTTTTGGTGCGCTTGTTATGATCTTCACCTATATTTTATTTCTAATCTGTCTGATAAAATTCAAAAAGTTTACCAGGGCGGCTCATGCCGGCCACCCCGCTCAGCTTTTGGTGCCGATTGTTATGATTTTTACCTATATTTTATTTCTTACTAGCGGCCGCCCGCGGTTTCACCCGCGTGGTTCCCGTTCCCGTGGGAATATCGGGATAAAAAGTACACATAAACCTTCCTCTTGACTCAATCTATCTATTAAAAAAAAACGCATCAAAATCCGTTGCGTAGTTTCAAAGATTTAAGCATACAAAGGGACATAGGGACAGAGAAAGCGACTTTGTTTTATACTATGTAGTGATTTGTCTGATGAAATTAAAAAAGTTTTCCAGGGCGGCTCAGGCCGCCCCGCTTAGATTCTGGTGACCGCCTATTATGATCTACACCTTTATTTTGTTTTTCATTTGTCTGATGAAATTAAAAAAAGTTTACCAGGGCGGGCGGCTCCGGCCGCCCCGCTCAGCTCTGGGTGCCCACCTGCTTATGATATTTACCTTTATTTTTTATTTCTCATTTGTCTGATGAAATTCAAAAAGTTTACCAGGGGGGAGGCTACCGAAGGCGTGGCTCACTCCGCAATTCAGTTGACTTATTCACCTACGCGTGGGCGCCTTCGAAGGATAGAATATCAGGCGGGTGTCACGTGCGCTCTCAGTTGTGCACCCGACGCGACGTAGTAGGTACACAACACAAGAAGAAATTAGTTTATTTTCTCGCCAAAACACACGTGTTTAGCCCATTGAAAATTGGTAATATTAAAACTTTATTGTGCGGCCTTCGGTTCTCTTAACAAAGACAGAAAGAGACCGGATTTAAAATTTCATAATTTTATATTTCTTTTAAAAATGTCATAATTTTAAATTAGCTTATAATTAAAAATTTCATTAAATTATATTACGTTCGAGTAGCACTTTTAAATACTAAATTACAAAATATCCACTTTCTATATCAAAAAATTATATGCGCTGATCATCTAGCATTGTATAGTATTGACACGGAGGTTATTCGTTTTAGTTACTCAAAACACTAATTTAAACACAGAATTTCGACGTTACATTGCAGTCGAGTACCCAAAACCAATTTGGGATCAGCGTATGCCGAGTAATAGAGCTATTACGTATAGCTAAGGTTCATTTTCGCTTGTAATGAACGGGTAGGCGTTTTAGACCTGATTTTCGCGTGGAAAAAGATTGATAATTTATAGTAACTGTTTCGGAAGTGAGCCTTCTGTACCTTTACATTATTCTGTGCTACCGGCAAAAAAATATAGATATGGACATGGGCGCCATTTGACATTTTTAAGTCCAGCGAATATGCATGCCGGAGCTTCCCAAACGCTGCCCATCCGAGCTGGATTCGACGAGAGATCTCTTTCTCGAAGTTGGACTTACTAATTGGATTGTCGGTCTGTTATTATCTTTACCTATATTTTATTATGAAATTTAAAAAGCTTACAAGGGTGGCTCGGGCCACCCCCTCAGCTTTGGGTTCCCGCCTGTTATGATCTTTACCTTTAAGTATAATATTTCTCATTTGTCTGATTAAATTCAAAAAGTTTTTTGGTGCCGCCTGTTATGATCTTTACCTATATTTTATTTCTAATTTGTCTGATGAAATTCAAAAAGTTAACCAGTGCGGCTCGAGCCTCCCCACTCAGCATTAGGTGCCACCTGTTATGATCTTTAACTATATTTTATTTCTTATTTGTCTGAAGAAATTCAAAAAGTTTACCAGGGCGGTTGGGTGCGCGCTTGTTATGATCTTTAAATACAACTTATTCCCAGTTGTCTAATAAAATTCAAAGAGTTTACTATGGTGGCTCGGGCCGCCCCGCTTAGCTTTCGGTGCCCACCTGTTATATCTTTACTTTTTTATTTCCCATTTGTCTGATGAAATTCAAGAAGTTTACCAGGGTGGCTCGGGCCGCTCCGCTCAGCTTTGTGTGCTCGCCTGTTATGATCTTTACCTATATTTTATTTCTCATTTGTCTGATTAAATTCAAAAAGTTTACCAGGGCGGCTCGGGCCGCCCCGCTCAGCTTTGTGTGCCCGGCTTGTTATGTTTTTTACTTGGTATTTGGTATTGACACTTCTCCGCATTTAGACTCATATTTGGTCCGTTATGCGTGAACATGGCTAGTCGAGCCATCCTAGCTCCTTCCAGAAGCGCAGAAGCCTCCTGGGGCGTTCACAGGCTTCTAGGAGCGACCCCACCTCTGTGAGAATTTCTGTTCGTTGTGCGGCCAAACCCACGCACTCCAGGATCACGTGGGCGGCTGTTTCCTCTGCGTTCAGGCAACCTCTACATAGAGGACTGTCCGTCGCATTCATAATAAATAGTTGTCGGTTTAAGGTTAGGTGACCTGTAAGTGTACCAACAATTATCCGGAGGTCTGGACGATTAAGGCTGAGCAGCCTGCAGGTCAAACGCGGCGAGACTGCAGTCATCGCCATCTTAGACTGTCTACAGCTTGTTAGAGCTACCCAACGAGTATTATGTGCAGCACGAGTTCGTTGCCTTACCCATGAGCGCAGTTGGCTGAATGGGAGTGGCAGAATGGGTGTAGGTCCTGCCACTATTGTGGAGGATCCCATTCTAGCCAGCTCATCGGCGGCGTCATTCCCGTGTGATCCACTATGGCCTTTAATCCATTGTAGGATTACTCCGTTGGGATGCTAAACGATCCAAAACTTTGTGGCATTCGTAGACGATACTGGAGTTGATCGTGTTGGCCTCCAGTGCTGTTAGGACGGCCATGCTGTCAGTCAGTATGCGGATGTGTTAATTTCATCAATGTGGAGATATTACTACCCTCACACGCGAAAGAAATACCTTTCCAGGTATTTGGCAATCGCTAAAGATGAAATTACTATGGCAAGTTGTTTTAATTTTTAGTTCTTTGCATTCACAATGCAATTTTTTGTACAGAAAAATGGAAAATGAAGTATTTAGAAAAAATCTACCCGTCTCACAATCAGCTCCGATGGGACTCGAACCCACGACCGTTCGCTTTCCGGACGACTGCTCTAACCACTGAGCTACGGAGTCGTTACGAGAAGCGTCGAATTTATCCAATACTTCTTACTCGCTGTATAGTCAGCGTTAATTTCATCAATGTGGAGATATTACTACCCTCACACGCGAAAGAAATACCTTTCCAGGTATTTGGCAATCGCTAAAGATGAAATTACTAAAATTGCATTGTGAATGCAAAGAACTAAAAATTAAAACAACTTGCCATAGTAATTTCATCTTTAGCGATTGCCAAATACCTGGAAAGGTATTTCTTTCGCGTGTGAGTAGGGTAGTAATATCTCCACATTGATGAAATTAACGCTGACTATACAGCGAGTAAGAAGTATTGGATAAATTCGACGCTTCTCGTAACGACTCCGTAGCTCAGTGGTTAGAGCAGTCGCCCGGAAAGCGAAAGGTCGTGGGTTCGAGTCCCATCGGAGCTGATTGTGAGAAGGGTCGATTTTTTCTAAATAAGTACTTCATTTTCCATTTTTCAGTACTAAAAATTGCATTGTGAATGCAAAGAACTAAAAATTAAAACAACTAAATCAGTATATCTGTATTTATTACTTACTAGCTTTCCGCCCGCGGCTTCGCCCGCGTGGACTACACGATGTTATCCCGCGGGAATGTGATACTTTTCCGGGATAAAAAGTAGCCTATGTTCATCTCCAAGCTCCAAAGCATCTGTGTCCTAAATTTCAGTCAAATCCGTTCAGCCGTTTTGGCGTGATTGAGTAACAAACATCCAAACATCTAAACATCCAAACATCTAAACTTTCACATTTATAATATTAGTAGGATGTGTAATACCTAGCAAAAAGATATGAAATCTCACCAAAATCATCCTATAAAAAACTGACCAACTCTCGCTGGAGCTGCTTATTTCTTTACAAAAAGCGTTGAAATCTCTCAGTAAAGGTTCCTTTCTGCGATTTCTTTATTGATATAGTTACGTTTAATTTTATGTGACTTATGTGACTGTTTTTATAGTATGATTTTGGTGAGATAGATTTTATATGCAAATGGATCCCGCCTGCTTCCAAGAATTATCTTACTTAAAATTTGTAGTAAGTACCTAATATATAACGCTGCATACATTTAGGTACTATGCGATTATTATAAGAATAGGACTGTCAAAACGGCCATATTTGTTTGCGTTTCGCTTCCACTTCAGGGTGTAGGATGTGCAAGAAAAGGAACAAAGATCAAAAATGCCGTTTGACAGTCCTATTCTTATAATAATCGCATAGTACTAGTAAGAACTAAGAACACATTCAATCTACAGTCGCTCTTTTTTTACGTGTTTTTTTCTTTTTAGTTGAACAAATCATTTTTTTGCACGGCAGACGGGTTTTTTAGTTTTTTTAATTACTTATTTTTTTATTTTCAGCTTTTAGTTTAATGGTATATTCGATAATGATAAAGCGATATATTTAAATACAAAATAGCATTACCTTTAAGAGCTGGTACAGACTGGGCGCTTTCGAGCGCGCGCTTTGGTAACGCGCGCTCTGAGAACCTGTCATCGCATACATTTTTGATGTTTCGTACACATTGAACCGCGCGCTTTTTGACTGACGCGCGTCAGACACGAGCTGTCAGTTTTGGCGTTAGCCGCGCGCTCTCAGATACATGCACAAATTATATAGACTAGGATACATGGGCCGCCTTGGGGCTGTACATGTGATCGCGCGCTTTCCTGTAGAGTGGACACACGTTGAGGAAAATTTTTAGGGAAATTGACTCTCTACATTTTTATGAATCGCCCGTAATGTTAGTTTATAAAATATGCAGAAATTCATCAAATGGTTTTATACAAATTCGATAACAATTGAAAAAGTTAGGTCCTTGTTTTGGTACAATGTTACAAAAATTCCATGAGTCTATTTTATCTTTTAGTATTAGGTGCACCCAATGTTCTTTTTTCTCCATCGTCGTCGTCTTTTGAAGTGATTGTAGAGGAGCCACACTCAAAACAATGAGGAATTTTCCAAAAGGTATCGTAAGCTTATTTCAAATAGGTGCAAGAGATGGCGCTAGCGAAACTTTTCTTTTTTTTTTAAATAACAATACCTTGGACGTATGTCAGCCTACGCAAAACAAAATAAAATTTTAAAATGTAAATAAATATGTAAATAATCGTGTTATATAAGGTTTTATTTCTAAATTACTACTTTTAGGATATGACTTAAAGTTCAACCGTAGGTTTTTATCCATACTTCGCTATTTTTGTTGTACCTATGAAGGTTCGCGCACATTATGTCGGGGCGCAGCGGGCCGGGCCGCAGCGCAAAAATCCGCCCAAATCGCTCGTATGTATTTTATATGAACTATCGCACACTATGCCGGGGAGCAGCGGGCCGCATAATCCGCCGCGGATTTTGTTGCGTGCGTGCGATGCGATGCGGCCCGCCCCGCCCCGACACAGTGTGCTATAGCAAGCGGATTTTTCTCGTACTACTCGGTCTGATAACATGACACCTACAAATTATACCCGTCTCTGTCACTCGATTCTGTCATGCCCGGAAAGTGAGAGAGACGGGTATAACCGGCAGTAGTAGAAGAAATTGGATGTTTGAATGTGGTTGTACTAAAAATCCGTCAATGCGCTGCGGCCCGGCCCGTCACTAATGTGCTATACTCAAATCCGTCAATGCGATGCGCTGCGGCCCGCTCCGCTGCGCCCCGGCATAATGTGCGCGCTCCTTAAAAATGTACAATAACTGTCAAGTTGAAAAGTTTGTTCAAGTTTGTTTTTGCATCTAGATGAAAATTCAGTACATAGGTACTAACTTCTTAATTAATTTGAGCTATTAATTTCAACTTTTTCATGAAAATGCCACTTTTTCCACATTTTCTTTTCTTTCTGACATTAACAGTTATTTAAATTAAAATATAATCAAAATCAGGTAAAATAAGAAAAAAACTATAACTCATTAATATATATACGCAACAAAATTCGTGAAACAATACATTGAACTTTCCCGTAAACTGGGGAACGCAAAAAAACATACCATATAGTGTGCCAATCTTTTCTGTTCCGGTGATTCTCTTTGGAACTAAAACAATTTTCATACGACAGTCCATTTTGACAGGTAATTTCGTATTGCAAGTGGCTCCTCTGTCACGACTGTCACCGGAACAGAAAAGCTTGTGGCACTATACATGAAAATTAAGAAAAAAAAGAAAAGTGGTCGCAGCGACATCTATTGAGCATTATAGAACCTACTGGAAAACTTCTCATTACTTCGGAACCCATATCCGCACTAAGCCAGAAGTATACTCGCCCTAGTAACGCTCGTCGAACGCCATGCAAAGCGCCGAGTATGTACGCTATCAACGCTCGCCAAACGCAACGCCGAGCGCCCAGTGTGTACCAGCTCTTAGAGAATATATAAACTTATAATACTTATATACGAAATTTAAACCAATAATCGAGATGAAATATAGCATAGCAGTGACATCTATCGATGGCTTTGGGAAACATTAATGCCATCAAAATATTGAATGAGAAATAAAATTGTTATCCATACTTACATCAAATTTATTAAATAGAACTTTACATAAAGAATCATATCCAATTATTTATTTATTTGTTACTTCATCGTACAGAAAAATTACAAATACACATGTATAAATAGTGGACAGTCATCGATATCATTATTTGTAAGTATTGGAAAATATTTGTAGAATCAAAATATTTAGTACTAGCTTTCCGCCCGCGGCTTCGCCCGCGTGGTCTACACGACGTTATCCCGCGGGAATGTGATGTCTTTCCGGGATAAAAAGTAGCCTATGTTCCTCTCCAGGCTACAAAGTATATGTATCCCAAATTTCAGCTAAATCCGTTCAGCCGTTTTGGCGTGATTGAGTAACAAACATCCAAACATCCAAACATCCAAACATCTAAACTTTCACATCACTACATAGTATAAAACAAAGTCGCTTTCTCTTTCCCTATGTCCCTTTGTATGCTTAAATCTTTGAAACTACGCAACGGATTTTGATGCGTTTTTTTTTAATAGATAGAGTGATTCAAGAGGAAGGTTTATAAGTACTTTTTATCCCGATATTCCGACGGGAACGGGAACCACGCGGGTGAAACCGCGGGCGGCCGCTAGTTTATAATATTAGTAGGATAGGAAGAAAATGTTATATGTACCTACTTATATCGAAATATTATAAACAAAGATTTGCATATAAAATCAAGATTTATTTATTTTGGCGTTATAGTTCGGAAAATACAAATCAGCGTACAAATTACGGATTATCAGCGACGTCTATCGCTTTATTTATGAAATTAGAATACTAAGGACTAAGGAGCATATTATTATTAATCCAACAAATATTTTGAACAAAACTTAACGAATCGAAACCTATTCTATTTCTTGCGATGAATTTACGTCGTGTTGGTTATTATTCTCGCCTTTATGCGCCTCATTCGCCCTAATCTATACATATAATAAAACAGAAACGGACAAAAAGTCTGTACATGAAATATAAAAAAAAAATATTACTACTATGTGATGTGTACAGGATATAGACCCCAAAACGATAGATATTAAATTTTTTGTCTGTTTGTCTGTTTGTCTGTTTGTCTGTTTGTCTGTTTGTCTGTTTGTCTGTTTGTCTGTTTGTCTGTTTGTATGTTCGCTTTTCACGCAAAAACTACTGGACGGATTTTTACCAAATTTTGTGTAGTAATAGCTTATAACCCGGGTCAACATATAGGGTACCTTTTATTGCGGGATTGCCCTTATTCCTTCGGGAAAATACAAAAACAGATTCTTACTAAAATAGATGGCGCCACATGATTATGAAAATACGTTATATTTAATCGCTGTCTCAATTAATAATGAATCATGTTATTTTTTTTTACCTGCTTCAAAACATAATATAAATTAAAACCCATCCAGGCTCACATAAAATCATAAAAATAATTTCATGTTATTTACGTCATTATATCTACTAAGCAATAGATGGCGCAGGAAGTCAGTAAGATTACGATATACCTCTCACAAAAGAACATTCGAATGATTATATTAATTAGGGTGAAAGCCCCCTCTGTTGCCACTTTAAGATGCTTTTCACTTCTTTCGCATCATAACTACTAAACAATAGATGGCGCGGGAAGTCAGTAAGATTACGATATACCTTCACAAAAGTACATTCGAATGATTATCTATATTAAGTAGGGTGAAAGCCCCCGCTGTTGCCACTTTAATTTTTTTTTCACTTCTTTCGCCTATGGTCTTAAGTAGGTATCTAAAATTGTCAAGAATGTATCTTATACTTTTCTTTAAATTTTTAAATTTACAATACAAAAAAACTACTTAAAAAATTTAACCGACTCCAAAAAGTATTTGTCAACTGAAAAGGAAAAATATAATATATATTATAATTAAGGTACCTTTTTGAGGTCGGTGCCAGTCAGTTTATTTTTTTAAATTACTATTTATTTCCTAAGTTTTAGTGTATATTGTACAATAACATACCCACGAAAACTACTAAACCGATTTTGATGAATCTTAGTCTGTTCCCAAAGTTAGAATACACCTAATTTAAATCAAATAGAATCATCTCGATATGCCTTTAGATTTCGAGAAATTCGTGGACATACATAGTAAAAACATATAACTAAGTATTCATATACTTACGAAATTTAATTTTATTTTAGTCAATTAAAAACCTATTTTTAAAAACTTAAAATGTGCGAAGGGTGCTGATTGATGTGTTTTTTGTCAATCAAATTTTAAAAGATACATCGCGAAATCAATACTTAACTAACTTAGATAAAATAAAAGAAACATCTAATTTGATGTAAACTGAAAGGCGTTTATTGAATAATATTCCTATGTCATAAAGAATTATTACTATTGTTATTATGACTTAAAAGTCATAAATAAAAAGTATATTATCAAGCAAAAGTTATTAACGAAATGTTTTAAGCTAAGTAAGCACTCGGGGCAGTGGCCAAAACTGAAGTTCTCACCCTATTGATGTAAAATTTATATTTCGCATTTCCACTCGACGCTAGATGTCGCTACAGTAAGTATAGTGCCACAAATATATCTGAACCGGTGACAGTGGTCCTGGAGGAGCCACTAGCAATACAAAATTAACTGTCAAAATGGACTGCCGGCAGTCAACATTATATTTAGTACCAAAAAATAACCACTGTGTGAAATAAGTTTGTCGCAATGTAGACAAAATGTCAGCAATGTAGTTTTGAAAAATTTGCTCAGTGGCCAGTACGTTGTTTGTTACCTACAGCCACAAGCTTTTCTGTTCCGGTGACAGTCGTGACAGAGGAGCCACTTGCAATACGAAATTAGCTGTCAAAATGGACTGTCGTATGAAAACTGTTTTAGTTCCTAAGATAATCACCGGAACAGAAAAGATTGGCGCACTATACCTACCATTTTTATGTCATTTAACCGGCTCTGGCTACTTAGGCCTTCAGCCGTAGGTACCATCCAATAAAATAAAGGAATATTAAAAATAGTTTTCTATCTAACTTATTTATTCATTTATTTACTAGGAAAGCTTACATAAGTGATGATTGATTAAAATTAAATAATTAAATGGTATATCATTACATTTTATACCTGTTACTTAAAGAAGAAATGTCTCCATATCAAAATACTAGCCTTCCGCCCGCGACTTCGCCCGCTCGGACTAAACGACGACCTTATCCCACGGGAATGTGATATTTTTCAGGGATAAAAAGTAGCCAAAGGCAGCCATTACATCCAGATCGCGATCACTGATCGTGATCTTGATCGCGATCGAGATTTACTTTGTAGATATTTTGCGATCAAGATCGCGAGCCGTCAATCACCTTCGTACACAGTCAATCTGCATCGCGATCATTGATCATTGATCATTGATCCAGATTGACTGTCTAATGGCTGCCTAAGTATGTCACTTTTCAGCTGCCAAACTATTCCCATTCCAAAAGTCACATCGATCCGTTGCACCAATTTTGACGTGAAAGACGGACAAACAAACAAACCCACTTTCACATTTATAATATTAGTATGGATACACACAATCTCTTTTTCATTTTATAGTAAAAATATGATTGGCCTAATATTATGCATTACTAAGTAAGAACTTCTGTTTGAATCGTGAAAGCGCGCATATGCGCAAAACGATAATACGCGCTCTAATCGCGCGCGGCAAGAGTGCGCTTCACCACTGGAGCTCCATAGTAGTGGTCGGAGCGGACGTGCCTCGTGCGATCCAAGAGCACCAAGAGAACAAATTAGATCCATGATCCCCAATCTTAGATCGTGGTTGGCCAATCCAAGATGGATCGTTTGGTGTGGTTCAGTCTTATGAACCTCGCGTAGAATAGATCTATTGCCCGCTAGCAAGCAACGTCGAAGAACGAAGAACGGCTGTTCAAAATAATCGTTATCATTACACACTGTTATGTGTGATACATGCATTTTTGCGTACAAAAACCATATGAAAATATAGATAAGTTATCACAACTTACGGTAAATCGAGATTTGACAGCCTAAACCGACCTAGATAGCGGTTTAAATTTAAATCGGGATCGGTAACAACAAGTAGCTAAATGGGATTTAAAAGAAAATCGAGATCCAAGTGGCCCTTTTGAGTTATGAAGAAGAGAAGAGGAGAAGTTTGTTTTTTTTGTCGCCTCTAAGGGATTGCAGACTTCAGTATTTAATTTGACATACATTTTAGCTTGATACCTCCCACGCATACTTGAGAAAAAGTTTCTTGACAGACGGACAGATCTTTGAATGAGGGCTCAACTATGTTCATGCAGCATATGATAACAACATACCATGTTCATACCCTAGCCTGCATATTCGATATTCTTTAGACCCTTTTAGTAGAGAATAGGACTTCAAGAAGAGCGTTATGAAATCTGAGCAACAAACACACATAAACTAAACTAACACAAAAGTCACTACACCGCGCGTACGAAGTCGCGGGCAACAGCTAGTTATAAATATATTAGCTTTTAGCAGTCGAAATAAGTTCAAAACATATCTATTATTTATATTTTTGTGATCGTCTTGGTTTGTACCCTCTTCATTTTGATTCCCCACTCGACGGGATTAAAGAATATTTTTTTTTTACAATGCACAGAATATATCGCTTAAAAGCCGCCATTTTGTTTTTTGTTATTTTCGATGTCCCATTGTCACTCGGGCTGTTAAGACGAATCTGACGACGTATCATGTATCAAAATCAGTTCATCCGTTTAGTAGTTACGAGGGAACATATACCTATACCAAGTTACAACCGGAAAAATGATCGTTTACATACATCGAGGTACATTTTGTTAATAAGTGTTATTTTTGAAAATTATAAATGTATATATTCACAAGTGTTTTCTATGTTTAAATTAGATTGTCATAAAGTGTGGAAGGAGTTTTTTGATGAACGATCGAAAACAAAAGGCATCTGGTATAAAACATTACAAAGCGAACCTCCTCGTATACCATGGTTGGTTTGTAAATAATAATTTAAGTAGAGGGAAGTTTGCCTATCTGATGAAAATAGTAGATACACCTAATTGTGAAATATGTGGAAAAATTGAGGATGTATATCATCTTTTGATGGAATGTGAGCGGAACCAAGTACAAAGACAACAATAGGGTATTTTACTGTTGTTGAAATGTAGATATTTAATGATGACGTTAAAAAATATTGCAATTACGAATACCAAATGTGAAAAAATAATTTGAATCTGTTTTATAATAAAAGAATTATAGTCTGTTTGATTTTGACTATAGCTGTCTCTTTCTAAAACGAAATCTTCTATGGCGTGACTATGACGCTACTAACCCACTGACGTCACTAAGATAGCGTCCTGTCCTTGTCTAATTATAAAGTTTGAAGTCCTCTATCTTTGAAAATATTCAAGATAATTCAAAATGAAAACTTGTTTTGTGTAGCTAATATTTCGAAAAACATTTTAAAGAAATAAAAAAAAATCAGTAAAATACCGTATTTGTAACTAAATTTAGAATAAATAGGCTGGATGTAGGGATCGTTCAGAGCATTCTAAGCAACCCTGAATCTGAGGTCGCTTTGGGCTTGTGTGAGTTAGTGGCCTATTGCCAGTAGACTACAGAAGGACAGAGCTTTGTATATTAATAAATATAGATTTAAATAGATTATAAGACTCATATTGTAATTTTGCCTCGATGGAGCTGGCATGTCATGAGACAAAAGCTCCAAAATAAAGATAAAAAAAAAATTAAAAAAAATGTATATGAGTGTAGATACAGTAGGTAGACACTTGTTTGTGTAGGTATGTACCTAGTGTATGAGACTGCACATAACTCGGTATTAAAACACTCGTGGGATGCTATTAAAAAATCTCGCCAAAGCTCGTTTTTTAACCGACTTCAAAAAAAGGAGGTTCTTAACTCTCAAGTCGACTGTATTTTTTTTATGTATGTTTTACCATAACTTCGCCAGTTGTTAACCGATTTTAATAATTCTTTTTTTATCTGAAAGAAAATAGTTTAAGTGTGGTCCCATGAAAATTTTAAAGTAGGTAGTCCGTTCAGTCGTTTTTTCACAATCCTAAAAAAAACACAGTTTTCGATTGGTAGTTCCTGCTTTACACGTCAATATATCTTCGCGAACTATTGACCAATTTCAATGATTCTTTTTTTATTCGAAAGAGTATATAAACTCCTGAGGTGGTCACATTGTTAAGTAGGATCTGATACTGGAATCCAGGGGAAATCGAGGAAAACTCGCAAATTTTATAGGTAGTTTACGTGATTTACAGATTTTCTAAAGTTTTTTAAGTATTTGCATCTGGTAGTCATCATCTCATGCTGATGAGCTGGTGATGGAAGGTACAACTCCTCAATGGTTAAGAGTTAGAGGAAAATTCTTTAAATATCGTTGATACGTAAACATTTTTAGTTGTATTCTCTCAGTTTATTTAGGTGAGCTGATGGTGGAAGGTTAAAAAACTGCATAACAGTTAAAAGTTGTAAAAGACCGCCTTAGGGCGTTTGTGCACTACACTGAATTTTACCGATCGATCCGGAAAACGGTGCACATACGCCCTTATTCATTAATGCACTGTTTTTTATTTAGATACTAGCTGACCCAGTGCGACTTCGTTCCCGTGGCCCTACCCCCTACTCCACCCTACCCTACTCTACCCTACCCCTACCTTACCCCTACCCCTACCCTACCCCTAAATCCTTCCTTGGACTTCCACGAACATTTCAAGACCAAAATTAGCCAAATCGGTCAAGCCGTTTTCATGTTATGTCGTGACAACGGAAAACGGGTTTCATTTTTACCACACTTTTATTAGCTTCACTTGTAACTAAGTCACAATGTAAGAATATCTTGGAATTCAATTTTAACCTACTTCTAATAGTCGTATTGATTTGAAACTTTGCAAGTCTACATGAATCCGATGACAATACAATAATTTGCTACCATCGAGCTGATGTGATGATGGAGTCAAGAGGTGGGCAATAGAACTCTTCAATGGCTGCTAGGAAACCCCTCGAGGTTAGGCTCATTTGTATTGTTTCGATGAGACCTATTCACTACATTTGATGGTGAGGGTCTGATGATGGAGCAGGGAGGAAGCCAGTGGCACTTCATAATGACCACAAGGAAACCCCTTGAGTTTGGGCTCACTTGTTTCGTTCTGATGAGACCTATTCGCTACATTAGATGGTGAGGGTCTGATGATGGAGCAGGGAGGAAGTCAGTTGCTCCCCTTAATGACCAATAGGTAACACCTCGAGTTCTGGCTGATTTGTTTCGTTCTGATGAGATTTATTCGCTAGACTAGATGGTGAGGGTCTGATGATGGAGCAGGGAGGAAGCCAGTGGCACTCTTTAAAGCCAATAGGAAACACCTCGAGTTCTGGCTCCTTTGTTTTGTTCTGATGATACCTATTCGCTACACTTGGTGGTGAGGGTCTGGTGATGGAGCAGGAAGGAAGCCAGTGACACTCCTTAATGACCAATAGGAAATCCCTCGAGTTTAGGCTCATTTGTTTCGTTTTGATAAGACCTATTCATTACACTTGGTGCTGAGGGTCTGATGATGGAGCAGGGAGGAAGCCAGTGGCACTTTTTAATGACCACTAGGAAGTAAGGGTTCGGCTTGCGCATCCGGTAACTAATAGAGTGCACTTGAATTTGTAAAACTACCTAAATACATACAATCACGCCTTTGAGTTATAATGTTTACGGGGTGGGCAGACACATGAATGGACTGTGAAATCCATTACCATCCGCCATTTATTAAACTAAAAAGTAAAAAATAAATATGTAGTAGGAACAGGCTAAAAAGTACAAAATAACCGTCTATTCAGTTACTGAAATTAAAAAGCGTGGTGCGCCCTTTGCAAAGCATGCATTTCAAGTAGGTACTTAATATTGACAACGCGCACCACGCTTTTTAATTTCAGTTACTGAATAGACGGTTATTTTGTACTTTTTAGCCTGTTCCTATAAAAGTGTGTTATTTTAGTTTTTTAAACTACATATTTATTATATACTAGCTGTTGCCCGCGACTTCGTACGCGCGGTGTAGTGACTTTTGTGTTAGTTTAGTTTATGTGTGTTTGTTGCTCAGATTTCATAACGCTCTTCTTGAAGTCCTATTCTCTACTAAAAGGGTCTAAAGAATATCGAATATGCAGGCTAGGGTATGAACATGGTATGTTGTTATCATATGCTGCATGAACATAGTTGAGCCCTCATTCAAAGATCTGTCCGTCTGTCAAGAAACTTTTTCTCAAGTATGCGTGGGAGGTATCAAGCTAAAATGTATGTCAAATTAAATACTGAAGTCTGCAATCCCTTAGAGGCGACAAAAAAAACAAACTTCTCCTCTTCTCTTCTTCATAACTCAAAAGGGCCACTTGGATCTCGATTTTCTTTTAAATCCCATTTAGCTACTTGTTGTTACCGATCCCGATTTAAATTTAAACCGCTATCTAGGTCGGTTTAGGCTGTCAAATCTCGATTTACCGTAAGTTGTGATAACTTATCTATATTTTCATATGGTTTTTGTACGCAAAAATGCATGTATCACACATAACAGTGTGTAATGATAACGATTATTTTGAACAGCCGTTCTTCGTTCTTCGACGTTGCTTGCTAGCGGGCAATAGATCTATTCTACGCGAGGTTCATAAGACTGAACCACACCAAACGATCCATCTTGGATTGGCCAACCACGATCTAAGATTGGGGATCATGGATCTAATTTGTTCTCTTGGTGCTCTTGGATCGCACGAGGCACGTCCGCTCCGACCACTACTATGGAGCTCCAGTGGTGAAGCGCACTCTTGCCGCGCGCGATTAGAGCGCGTATTATCGTTTTGCGCATATGCGCGCTTTCACGATTCAAACAGAAGTTCTTACTTAGTAATGCATAATATCAGGCCAATCATATTTTTACTATAAAATGAAAAAGAGATTGTGTGTATCCATACTAATATTATAAATGTGAAAGTGGGTTTGTTTGTTTGTCCGTCTTTCACGTCAAAATTGGTGCAACGGATCGATGTGACTTTTGGAATGGGAATAGTTTGGCAGCTGAAAAGTGACATACTTAGGCAGCCATTAGACAGTCAATCTGGATCAATGATCAATGATCAATGATCGCGATGCAGATTGACTGTGTACGAAGGTGATTGACGGCTCGCGATCTTGATCGCAAAATATCTACAAAGTAAATCTCGATCGCGATCAAGATCACGATCAGTGATCGCGATCTGGATGTAATGGCTGCCTTTGGCTACTTTTTATCCCTGAAAAATATCACATTCCCGTGGGATAACGTCGTCGTTTAGTCCGAGCGGGCGAAGTCGCGGGCGGAAGGCTAGTATTTTGATATGGAGACATTTCTTCTTTAAGTAACAGGTATAAAATGTAATGATATACCATTTAATTATTTAATTTTAATCAATCATCACTTATGTAAGCTTTCCTAGTAAATAAATGAATAAATAAGTTAGATAGAAAACTATTTTTAATATTCCTTTATTTTATTGGATGGTACCTACGGCTGAAGGCCTAAGTAGCCAGAGCCGGTTAAATGACATAAAAATGGTAGGTATAGTGCGCCAATCTTTTCTGTTCCGGTGATTATCTTAGGAACTAAAACAGTTTTCATACGACAGTCCATTTTGACAGCTAATTTCGTATTGCAAGTGGCTCCTCTGTCACGACTGTCACCGGAACAGAAAAGCTTGTGGCTGTAGGTAACAAACAACGTACTGGCCACTGAGCAAATTTTTCAAAACTACATTGCTGACATTTTGTCTACATTGCGACAAACTTATTTCACACAGTGGTTATTTTTTGGTACTAAATATAATGTTGACTGCCGGCAGTCCATTTTGACAGTTAATTTTGTATTGCTAGTGGCTCCTCCAGGACCACTGTCACCGGTTCAGATATATTTGTGGCACTATACTTACTGTAGCGACATCTAGCGTCGAGTGGAAATGCGAAATATAAATTTTACATCAATAGGGTGAGAACTTCAGTTTTGGCCACTGCCCCGAGTGCTTACTTAGCTTAAAACATTTCGTTAATAACTTTTGCTTGATAATATACTTTTTATTTATGACTTTTAAGTCATAATAACAATAGTAATAATTCTTTATGACATAGGAATATTATTCAATAAACGCCTTTCAGTTTACATCAAATTAGATGTTTCTTTTATTTTATCTAAGTTAGTTAAGTATTGATTTCGCGATGTATCTTTTAAAATTTGATTGACAAAAAACACATCAATCAGCACCCTTCGCACATTTTAAGTTTTTAAAAATAGGTTTTTAATTGACTAAAATAAAATTAAATTTCGTAAGTATATGAATACTTAGTTATATGTTTTTACTATGTATGTCCACGAATTTCTCGAAATCTAAAGGCATATCGAGATGATTCTATTTGATTTAAATTAGGTGTATTCTAACTTTGGGAACAGACTAAGATTCATCAAAATCGGTTTAGTAGTTTTCGTGGGTATGTTATTGTACAATATACACTAAAACTTAGGAAATAAATAGTAATTTAAAAAAATAAACTGACTGGCACCGACCTCAAAAAGGTACCTTAATTATAATATATATTATATTTTTCCTTTTCAGTTGACAAATACTTTTTGGAGTCGGTTAAATTTTTTAAGTAGTTTTTTTGTATTGTAAATTTAAAAATTTAAAGAAAAGTATAAGATACATTCTTGACAATTTTAGATACCTACTTAAGACCATAGGCGAAAGAAGTGAAAAAAAAATTAAAGTGGCAACAGCGGGGGCTTTCACCCTACTTAATATAGATAATCATTCGAATGTACTTTTGTGAAGGTATATCGTAATCTTACTGACTTCCCGCGCCATCTATTGTTTAGTAGTTATGATGCGAAAGAAGTGAAAAGCATCTTAAAGTGGCAACAGAGGGGGCTTTCACCCTAATTAATATAATCATTCGAATGTTCTTTTGTGAGAGGTATATCGTAATCTTACTGACTTCCTGCGCCATCTATTGCTTAGTAGATATAATGACGTAAATAACATGAAATTATTTTTATGATTTTATGTGAGCCTGGATGGGTTTTAATTTATATTATGTTTTGAAGCAGGTAAAAAAAAATAACATGATTCATTATTAATTGAGACAGCGATTAAATATAACGTATTTTCATAATCATGTGGCGCCATCTATTTTAGTAAGAATCTGTTTTTGTATTTTCCCGAAGGAATAAGGGCAATCCCGCAATAAAAGGTACCCTATATGTTGACCCGGGTTATAAGCTATTACTACACAAAATTTGGTAAAAATCCGTCCAGTAGTTTTTGCGTGAAAAGCGAACATACAAACAGACAAACAGACAAACAGACAAACAGACAAAAAAATTAATATCTATCGTTTTGGGGTCTATATCCTGTACACATCACATAGTAGTAATATTTTTTTTTTATATTTCATGTACAGACTTTTTGTCCGTTTCTGTTTTATTATATGTATAGATACTAGATTAATTTGCCACAGGGGTTTACTTTAGATCAAAAAGATACTGGCTGAAAATAAAAATCGGCTGAATAAAACCGGGTTGGTGAAAAAAAATTAATTGCGCGCATTTTGTACTTACCATTGTAAAACTTTGATACCTACCTATATACCATATACCTACCTACTTTAAATTTAGCAAGAAAAGTTTAAAAAAAAGGGTAGATTGGTAGTTGAAAGAAAAGTAAGATTAAAGCGGAAATACACGGTTCACTTTTGCCTTTCAATTTGGATGAAGCAACAATGTAAACGTAAAAGTGAAGCCTGTGTTTCTGCGCCTTTCAACCAAAGTTAATCAATTTGGTTGAACCGTGTAATATTAGCATTACAAACCTTGCTAAGTGCTAGTTCAGACTTCAGACAAAACGGCGGGAACCGCGCGCGGTTAAACACGCGATTTGTTCTACACTGTTCGCTGATCAGCGGGGTCAGAAACTTGTGAAATATTGACAGCAGTGTAACCAAAATCGCGTGTTTAACCGCGCAGTTCCCGCCGTTGTCTGAACTAGCACTAAAGTGAGTACCTAATTAATGCACTCGTGTTAATTTAAGGTACGCGCACATTATGTCGGGGCGCAGCGGGCCGGGCCGCTGCGCAAAAATCCGTCCAAATCGCTCGTATGTATTTTATATGAACTATCGCACACTATGCCGGGGCGCAGCGGGCCGCATCCGCATAATCCGCCGCGGATTTTGTTGCGTGCGTGCGATGCGATGCGGCCCGCCCCGCCCCGCTGCGCCCCGACACAGTGTGCTATAGCAAGCGGATTTTTCTCGTACTACACGGTCAGATAACATGACACCTACAAATTATACCCGTCTCTTTCACTCGATTCTGTCATGCCCGGAGAGTGAGAGGGACGGGTATAACCGCAGGCCCGGACTGGGACCCGAAACCGGCCCGGGCATTTTAGAGACGGTCGGCCCTCCACTCTCAAGAGAAAGGAAAACTACTTATGTAAATTTTTAATCATATATTTTCAATTTTAACTATGGCATAGTTAATCATTAGTCAATGACTTCCGAAGAAGCTCGCTACTCTACGAACTCTCGGCTACTTTATCAGTTATGTCGTCGTTAACCAAGTTCTGCCGGCCTAGCATGAGCGGCTTATAACGCGCGATATGATATGGTACGGCATGCCGTCTTGCTTACACCTTAGTGGAGTAAGCAAGACAACTTGCCGTACCATATCATATCGCGCGTTATAAGCCGCTCATGCTAGGCCGGCTGGTATATATATATATTATGTATAGTTGGTACTGGTGAATTAGCACCAAAGACAGTCCTACGCAGCAGTGGAGGGCATAGTGGTGTTATCTGTTAGGGGCTCGAAATTTAAACAATTATAACAAACAAACAAAGCAATTGTGGACAGTCAATTTTATCATTTAATATTTTCCAGGAGAAACGGATATCAGCCAAATCGCTACGACAAACCAAAGATAGTATTTTAAAATGATTCAGTCTATTTGCATATGAGGTTGTTCTAAACTGTTTTGAGATGCTGTTAGCGTAAGCTATAACCACATAAATCTTTTCTGCATCCGTTCTAACCTTAGGTAGTGCGTTGCAAAGTGCGCCCTCCATACAACACTTGCGTGCTCTAGAATGCTACGAACTAAGCTGTTATACAATTGAATTTTGACTTTTGCTTGCTACGAAAGACCTTAGCATTTCTAATAACAAATCCTAACATTTTATTTGCCCGCGTGATAATACTGTCCAAGTGAGGAACAAATGTTAATTTTCTGTCAAAGCTAACGCCCAAATCTTTTATTTGCTGCAATTCTTGAGCCACTAGATCTCCGATACGGTAGTTCCAAGGGACTATTTTTGTTTAGCGAGAGTACTTGACATGAAAGCATTTAGATACATTGAGAGTCATTTGGTTCGAGGAGCACCCAGCGCACGAGGTTATTAATGTCATTTTGTAGTTCAATGCAGTCATCTGTAGAGTCTATTACTTTGCATAACCTCAGGTCATCAGCATACATAAAAGGTTCCGAAGCCTTCAAACAATCCGGCAGGTCATTTATGAATAAATTGAACAGTACTGGTCCCAGGTGAGAACCTTGCGGTACTCCTGATTTGATATTACGTAACGCTGATCGAAAACTGTTGACTACCACAAAAAATTACCTATTTGGGTCAGGCCGTAGATTTTGCCACATTCGAGGGTACAAAAGTCTCCGCCTCATATAATTTTAAATATAGTACTCTTAGAAATTTCTCAATCTTATCATCGTGTTTCCTAAGAAATAGCAAACCAAGGCAGATATTGATATTTGGATAAGTTTATAGATTTGGAAAACTATTTGACATTTCCCTCCCAAAAGTGACGGATTTTTTATAAAAACCGCGAATCCGCATTGGTAGGTGTCCAGCTTAAACATCGATAAAATTATCATTTTTTAAGTTATTGATGAGCTGTTTGATTTGACGTTATAAAATAATAATAAGGTTGCCATTCCTTTAATATTTTTGCGTATTTCCTAAGAAAAAAGATAAATTTTCGGCAATAAGATTTTTTTTTTGAAAAACCATTTCTTTGCGCTACTTATATTGCGCAACCATTTTGACCCATATTATGGTTTTAAAACATTTATTAAGATTTTGTTTGAGTGCTGGCATCACCAAAGAATCGTATTCTATGGTCAATGCAGCGTTGACGACCATATTTTTTGACATTTCGGTGTCAACTCCGATCAAAGTGAAAAGTGTCGCCTACTTTGCAGAGTTCATTTTTTGAGATTTCAAGGTAAGTTTTTGATTAAAACTTATAATTGTTGTTGCGCATGGTTTAATTAGATGTGTGTGATCTGTATATGTTAAATTAGCCTTGTAAAATAGTATATTTTAAGAGTTATAATCGATTTCATTTGCGCCTCGGTTCCGCAAAACTGCCTTTATGCCACTTTGCGATACCGGTTGCGTAGAAATTGCGCCACTTATTTTACGCTATTGAATAATAGTGCATGCACACAAGGTTTTCAAGTGTTTTTATTATTTTGAAATTACTTTTAGCTGTAATTCCGCTAAAAAACATGACTAGCATTACTATTAATTGATTTGTTAGATTTTATTAATATTCTATAAGTACAGGGTGTTCGGCAGAACGTTAATACGAAAATAGGGGTAGGTGCGGTGGTCTGCTACCTAACCAGCCCCAAAGATTTTACCTAGGTCCAAAGTTTTTTTTTATTTAGTATTTTATAAGTTTTGGAATTTCGTCACTTTCATACTAACTTTTAAACCCAACTTTTTTCTTTATTGACAGATCTATTTTATTTTTTTATTTTTGGCATCTTAATGGTTGGCAGGTCCTTTTAATAGTGATACTTCAAGCAGGTTGTTGCTAGAGTCAAAGTAATGGACTCTCAAACATTGAAAAGAGTTGAAATAAATTTTAAAGTTGTATTATATTATATCCATCCATACTAATATTATAAATGTGAAAGTGTGTTTGTTTGTTTGTTTGTTTGTTTATTTGTTTGTTTGTTTGTCCGTCTTTCACGTCAAAACGGAGCAACGGATCGACGAGATTTTCGGTATGGAGATAATTTGAGAGCTGGAGAGTAACATAGGCTACTTTTTATCCAGGAAAATAAAAATGGTAATTTTGTATAGAAAACCGTTAAACTGTCATACAGTGCCACAAACTTTGCTGTGCCGGTGGCCAATATGTGAAACTAACGTGATTTTTTAAATGTCATTTTGCTGCCAAGTTGATGTCCAACCATAGCGCTGCTGGCGGCTAAAGTTCTTAGAAGTCAGGGCCGGTTAAATTACTACAAAAAAAAGAAAAACGTACGTAGCGCCGCTGTCACCGGCACAGAAAAGGTTGTGGCACTGTACTTGTACTTCACACAAATGTCATTTCTTAGCCGCTCCCAAAGAGAAGGTATGTCAAAGAGTATGTAATCACTGACATTTTTGCCGCTTAGGATTTTTTTTTTAATAAGTGACATTGTGTCAGGCATGTGATACGAAGTTCGTGTCCAATAAAATTTATATGGCAAAGCAACGTTTGCCGGGTCAGCTAGTTTATACAAATAATTAATAATGAATAATACCAAATACCTCCATCTAACAAATTAAATGTATTGTTTTTTATAAATTGAACAAATCATACATACTTACTAGTTTTTGTCATCCTGTTTAACTTTTCATTGTGCGCAATATATAAAAAAGAATTACTCATAGGTACATTATTGTTAACTAGCTGTTGCCCGCGACTTCGTACGCGCGGTGTAGTGACTTTTGTGTTAGTTTAGTTTATGTGTGTTTGTTGCTCAGATTTCATAACGCTCTTCTTGAAGTCCTATTCTCTACTAAAAGGGTCTAAAGAATATCGAATATGCAGGCTAGGGTATGAACATGGTATGTTGTTATCATATGCTGCATGAACATAGTTGAGCCCTCATTCAAAGATCTGTCCGTCTGTCAAGAAACTTTTTCTCAAGTATGCGTGGGAGGTATCAAGCTAAAATGTATGTCAAATTAAATACTGAAGTCTGCAATCCCTTAGAGGCGACAAAAAAAACAAACTTCTCCTCTTCTCTTCTTCATAACTCAAAAGGGCCACTTGGATCTCGATTTTCTTTTAAATCCCATTTAGCTACTTGTTGTTACCGATCCCGATTTAAATTTAAACCGCTATCTAGGTCGGTTTAGGCTGTCAAATCTCGATTTACCGTAAGTTGTGATAACTTATCTATATTTTCATATGGTTTTTGTACGCAAAAATGCATGTATCACACATAACAGTGTGTAATGATAACGATTATTTTGAACAGCCGTTCTTCGTTCTTCGACGTTGCTTGCTAGCGGGCAATAGATCTATTCTACGCGAGGTTCATAAGACTGAACCACACCAAACGATCCATCTTGGATTGGCCAACCACGATCTAAGATTGGGGATCATGGATCTAATTTGTTCTCTTGGTGCTCTTGGATCGCACGAGGCACGTCCGCTCCGACCACTACTATGGAGCTCCAGTGGTGAAGCGCACTCTTGCCGCGCGCGATTAGAGCGCGTATTATCGTTTTGCGCATATGCGCGCTTTCACGATTCAAACAGAAGTTCTTACTTAGTAATGCATAATATCAGGCCAATCATATTTTTACTATAAAATGAAAAAGAGATTGTGTGTATCCATACTAATATTATAAATGTGAAAGTGGGTTTGTTTGTTTGTCCGTCTTTCACGTCAAAATTGGTGCAACGGATCGATGTGACTTTTGGAATGGGAATAGTTTGGCAGCTGAAAAGTGACATACTTAGGCAGCCATTAGACAGTCAATCTGGATCAATGATCAATGATCAATGATCGCGATGCAGATTGACTGTGTACGAAGGTGATTGACGGCTCGCGATCTTGATCGCAAAATATCTACAAAGTAAATCTCGATCGCGATCAAGATCACGATCAGTGATCGCGATCTGGATGTAATGGCTGCCTTTGGCTACTTTTTATCCCTGAAAAATATCACATTCCCGTGGGATAACGTCGTCGTTTAGTCCGAGCGGGCGAAGTCGCGGGCGGAAGGCTAGTATTTTGATATGGAGACATTTCTTCTTTAAGTAACAGGTATAAAATGTAATGATATACCATTTAATTATTTAATTTTAATCAATCATCACTTATGTAAGCTTTCCTAGTAAATAAATGAATAAATAAGTTAGATAGAAAACTATTTTTAATATTCCTTTATTTTATTGGATGGTACCTACGGCTGAAGGCCTAAGTAGCCAGAGCCGGTTAAATGACATAAAAATGGTAGGTATAGTGCGCCAATCTTTTCTGTTCCGGTGATTATCTTAGGAACTAAAACAGTTTTCATACGACAGTCCATTTTGACAGCTAATTTCGTATTGCAAGTGGCTCCTCTGTCACGACTGTCACCGGAACAGAAAAGCTTGTGGCTGTAGGTAACAAACAACGTACTGGCCACTGAGCAAATTTTTCAAAACTACATTGCTGACATTTTGTCTACATTGCGACAAACTTATTTCACACAGTGGTTATTTTTTGGTACTAAATATAATGTTGACTGCCGGCAGTCCATTTTGACAGTTAATTTTGTATTGCTAGTGGCTCCTCCAGGACCACTGTCACCGGTTCAGATATATTTGTGGCACTATACTTACTGTAGCGACATCTAGCGTCGAGTGGAAATGCGAAATATAAATTTTACATCAATAGGGTGAGAACTTCAGTTTTGGCCACTGCCCCGAGTGCTTACTTAGCTTAAAACATTTCGTTAATAACTTTTGCTTGATAATATACTTTTTATTTATGACTTTTAAGTCATAATAACAATAGTAATAATTCTTTATGACATAGGAATATTATTCAATAAACGCCTTTCAGTTTACATCAAATTAGATGTTTCTTTTATTTTATCTAAGTTAGTTAAGTATTGATTTCGCGATGTATCTTTTAAAATTTGATTGACAAAAAACACATCAATCAGCACCCTTCGCACATTTTAAGTTTTTAAAAATAGGTTTTTAATTGACTAAAATAAAATTAAATTTCGTAAGTATATGAATACTTAGTTATATGTTTTTACTATGTATGTCCACGAATTTCTCGAAATCTAAAGGCATATCGAGATGATTCTATTTGATTTAAATTAGGTGTATTCTAACTTTGGGAACAGACTAAGATTCATCAAAATCGGTTTAGTAGTTTTCGTGGGTATGTTATTGTACAATATACACTAAAACTTAGGAAATAAATAGTAATTTAAAAAAATAAACTGACTGGCACCGACCTCAAAAAGGTACCTTAATTATAATATATATTATATTTTTCCTTTTCAGTTGACAAATACTTTTTGGAGTCGGTTAAATTTTTTAAGTAGTTTTTTTGTATTGTAAATTTAAAAATTTAAAGAAAAGTATAAGATACATTCTTGACAATTTTAGATACCTACTTAAGACCATAGGCGAAAGAAGTGAAAAAAAAATTAAAGTGGCAACAGCGGGGGCTTTCACCCTACTTAATATAGATAATCATTCGAATGTACTTTTGTGAAGGTATATCGTAATCTTACTGACTTCCCGCGCCATCTATTGTTTAGTAGTTATGATGCGAAAGAAGTGAAAAGCATCTTAAAGTGGCAACAGAGGGGGCTTTCACCCTAATTAATATAATCATTCGAATGTTCTTTTGTGAGAGGTATATCGTAATCTTACTGACTTCCTGCGCCATCTATTGCTTAGTAGATATAATGACGTAAATAACATGAAATTATTTTTATGATTTTATGTGAGCCTGGATGGGTTTTAATTTATATTATGTTTTGAAGCAGGTAAAAAAAATAACATGATTCATTATTAATTGAGACAGCGATTAAATATAACGTATTTTCATAATCATGTGGCGCCATCTATTTTAGTAAGAATCTGTTTTTGTATTTTCCCGAAGGAATAAGGGCAATCCCGCAATAAAAGGTACCCTATATGTTGACCCGGGTTATAAGCTATTACTACACAAAATTTGGTAAAAATCCGTCCAGTAGTTTTTGCGTGAAAAGCGAACATACAAACAGACAAACAGACAAACAGACAAAAAATTTAATATCTATCGTTTTGGGGTCTATATCCTGTACACATCACATAGTAGTAATATTTTTTTTTTATATTTCATGTACAGACTTTTTGTCCGTTTCTGTTTTATTATATGTATAGATTATTAATTAAACATACTTACATACCAACATCGTGTTTCTTTTTCTAGTTTGATGCAATACCTCTTGTTAGTACATGTTTGTTAAATAAAATCACATTAATGTACGTGCTCCTTAATAATTTTGCGCTACCATTTCGCGCCACTTTGTGCGACCGACTCGTAGAAAATTTTGCGTCACCATTGCGCTATTTGTGGCAAAATCTACGGCCTGACCCATTTAGCAGATAAGTTTCTAACCAGTTCAGGGAAATATTCGAAAACCCATAGGCAGGTAGCTTTTGCAACAATATTCCATGAGGGACACAATCAAAGGCCTTGCTGAAATCTGTATAAATGATGTCCACTTGTTTATTGGAGTCGAGCGCGGCAATCAAAGTCTCAGTAAATGTGACCAAGTTAGTACATGTTAATCTTGATTGAACGAAACCATTATGTTGGCTCAAAGAAATGTGTTGCTTAACGTGATTTTGAATGTAAGAACAAACCAGTGATTCAAAAATCTTAGCAAAGATAGATAGGATGGATATTGGCCTGTAATTTTTTATGACTTCCGGAGCATCAGACTTGTGAACGGGGACGACTTTAGCAGTCTTCCATTCCGCGGGAAATACTCCAGTGCGCAATGATAAATTGAATATCGCTGATAGTGGTCTCACCAAATAATCAGCACATTTGACTATGAATAATGGAGTGATCCCATCTAGACCAGCTTTGCGTGGTATCAATGCTCTTAAGTTTTTTTACCAAGACTTCATCATCGATAACTCGTAAATTAAACTGCTGGTTGCTGTATCGTAAATGATGTTGATTATAGGAATCTCTAAATTCTAAATTACAATCATAATTATTATCTTTATGGACTGAAAAAAATAGGACAAAAAAAGCTCGCTTACTTTGAACCATCTGACGTAGTTATTAGGTCATCTGTCATTGTAATCGGATATGAACTATGCCCACCTCGTTTTGTTTAACATGTGACCAAAATAATTTAGGATTATTTAGGAGAGTTGATATTGTATTGTATGGTTGTACGAGTAGGTATCGTTCGTTTTATCGAATCGATAGGCATATAACGCGTGACCTTGAGTGAGTGATGGACGCCTGTCAGCCGGAGTGGCAGGCGCCATCTCTTATGCTGCTACATTAGCGGACGATAATTCTCGACTGTCCCTTTCCATACGCCACTACCGGTTAGTTAGAAAGAGAAAGATATAACGATACTTTGCCGCAGCCCGTTATTGTAGCCAAAGCATTAGAAAAAGAAAGTACTATTATTACTAGAGATAGAGCCCAACGAGATAACGTAAATTAAGGTAGAGGACGTAGGACGTTATTCTATTCGAATGTAAGTATTGCGATGTTTTTTTTAAATAGCTTAAGAAAGTCGACCGACAATCGGCCAGACCGGCCCATCGGGCATCCGGCCCATCGGGCAATTGCCCGATTTGCCCATATGGCCAATCCGGGCTTGCCGGCAGTAGTAGAAGAAATTGGATGTTTGAATTTGGTTGTACTGAAAATCCGTCAATGCGCTGCGGCCCGGCCCGTCACTATGTGCTATACTCAAATCCGTCAATGCGATGCGCTGCGGCCCGGCCCGCTGCGGCCCGACATAATGTGCGCGTACCTTTAGGGCGTTTGTGCACTACCACTGAATTTTACCGATCCGGAAAAAATCGGATGCTTGTATTTTAATAATTAATCATTTATATTAGTAATTAATTAAATACAAGCATCCGTTTTTTTCCGGATCGGTAAAATTCAGTGGTAGTGCACAAACGCCCTTAGTGCCCTCGCGCTCGTGCATTGTAATAACTCACTTTGCGCTCGATGCAACAATGTAAGAACTTACTATTTTTCCTTTAAGAGCGTTAACTCAAAATGCGTCGCGTCGAGTTTAGGTAAAATGAGCAAATTTCACTCGCATCAGACATGCGCTCAAGGTCAAGCGTGCGGTGTCGTGCTATAGTCAAACTAATCACGTTGATCCTTTTAACTTAAGTTTAAATATTATTTAGTGTGTAGTTTTTATATTATATCCTTACTTACCCTTACATAATCATAATAGGGCATAAGTGTATGCTGTAATCTAATGGGTTTACTACATAGACAATATTTTATTGTTTACATAAAGTAGATTTTTTAAAAGTTTACCAACTAATTCTAATAAAGTAATCCCCCCCAAATGTGTATGTAGGTATGTAAGTACATACTTACTCATCTTATGTAAAGTGTTAACATAAGGTCCTTCAAGTATGACCGACCATTCGATACGTAATTTAGAAATAAAATACCGATTTCAGAATAGGTACCATTTTTATTACCTGATGTAGACCTAGGTATACCACAGGGTAAAAAAAATACTACTACGTATTACAGAGAAACGACTTCATAGAACGGTGCGAAATTATTACACTACTACAAACATGCTAGGAATGTGTGCGTGTCCACTGGCTGCTTGTCACTGGCGTTAAAAAATCCAAGATGGCGCCCGAATTTTTTGTTTGTTGACCGCTTTCGATGAAACTCGTTTTCTAGTACTATTTTGACAAGAAAATAGCAATGCAATGTCCAAAATGTGAAAAAATCTAAGATGGCGCCCAAATTTTTTGTTTGTTGGCCGATTTCTTAATATTTTTGACATTGCGTTACTGTTTTCTTATCAATATAGTACTAGAAATCGAGTTTGATCGAAATCGGCCAACAAACAAAGAATTAGGGCACCATCTTGGATTTTTTTACAATTTTGACATTGCATTGCTATTTTCTTGTCAAAATAGTACTAGATATCGAGTTTTATCAAAATCGACCAACAAACAAAAAATTTGGTCGCTATCTTGGATTTTTTTACATTTTTGTCATTGCGTTGCTATTTTCTTGTCAAAATAGTACTAGAAATCGAGTTTGATCGAAATCGGCCTACAAACAAAAAAATTGGGCGCCATCTTGGATTTTTTAATATATTTTACCTTGCGTTGCTGTTATCTTGTCAAAATAGTACTAGAAATCGAGTATCATCTAAATCGGCCTGCAAACAAAAAATTTGGGCGCCATCTTGGATTTTTTCACATTTTTAATATTGCGTTGCTATTTTCTTGTCAAAATAATACCAAAATCTAAGTTACAACGAAATCGGCTCACAAACAAAAAAGTTGGCCGTCACATTGGATTTTTTATATTTTTAACATTGCGTTACTGTTTTCTATGAAAATAGTACCAAAAAAATAAATTATAAAATAAAATTTATAAAAGAAACTTAGTAGAGTAAGTAATTTGTAAATAAATATTTCATAATACCTAATAGAAAGGTAACAATTTTAACTTCTTGTAACAACCCTACCAAAATTTTGCACGCTCTATGAAGTCAAAACTCTGATAGTAATCATGTGCCTATACACCGTTTATAGTTGAAGGTCAACATCCCATTTGGGTAATTCAGTCATTTACGCCATGGGTTCGCAAACCCTAGAACAGGAGACCTTGAAGAAGAACCGGCAAGAAACTCGTCAAGGTAATTTTTTTTCCTCCTGACTGATTTATTTCATACAGAGTCGTCAAATTAAAAAATGACCTTCATCATTTCAGCCGTACGACGCCCACTGCTGGGCATAGGTACATTACTATTTGTAAGATCATTTTCAGAGTCAGTTTCTATTACAATTACATATTCAATTATGTTAAATACAATTAGGTGTGTGAGTGAATTAATGATCATAGAAGTAAACAATTTTCAATTACCTATCTAATGAGTGTACTAAGACGAAAGTACTAAGACGTGTCGGTTGCGCTTTAAACTATACCAGGCCACGCAGCACACTGCAATGGTCAGCGAACGGCAGACGGCAGAGCACCGAGCGATACGTCCTCCCTCTGAAGAGCCTAGCGGCGGACTAATTTGAAATGTTTTGCGCAGAGTGTTATATAGCACTTTAAAAAAATATATATAAAATAAATTATGCATCATTCATTATATAGGTTTTTTGTAAGTATTCAAACTTTAGATAATATGTTCTTATTTTACGTTAGACTATAACTTTTTGTAAAATAAAGTAATTTATTGGTAAATTTTGCATGTTTACCAACAGTGATTTCTTTATAACTTCACTTTATTTGGATTTTAATATCGTATGAAAATAATCACAAATTATACTAATTTCCTTACTAACTATTTGCGTAATGATATGCAGATATACATATAAATTTTTGTTTCCTATTTTTTTTCAATGGTATTAAAAAATTAGAGCTTCAAAATTGATGTTAAAAGTGAAGTTTATAAAACACAGTTCGGGAAAATTGTCAGTATTCACAAATACTCCATAAAAAGAAAAATGTTTTTTACAAACTTTTTGGACAAAGTTTACAATAATTTGTAATTAGCATGTTTCTAAGATTACGTTTTCATGGAAAATATCTCGATCAAAACTGCCTATTTTGAGGCAAAACGGTGTTCGACCGCGTCAATGCTCTTATGTAGGCTTATTAAATAAAAAAATAGGAATCGGATTTGTCTCTTTATTTATGTCAAGACATAAATGCGATTGCAGTCTATTAAAAAATATGTAAGTAATATATTTGTCTAATATTTGTGTATATTATATATACTTACTTACCTATATTATTGGGAACCTAACAGAATTGATCAGAAATATTTAAACATTTTTAATGTTTACGTTAGAAGTTATTCATCAAATTGCAATATCACTTGATCACTTCAAATTTCTATAACACTTACATTAGCGAAAATCTGTTTGAGGCACTGTGAATGAATGACAAGACAATTTTTCTTTCAATATAGATTTATAATACCATTTGTTAACTTCTCTGATCAATTCTGATAGGTTCACTTTATTTTTCTAAGATATACCTTACCTACAACTAGAACTTAATTACTTGTCGATGTAGTGAAACTAAGCCTATACCTGCCTAAGCAAACAAATTTGGTTTTAACTCATTGGAATCCGTTACAAAATTAATTTAAAAAAATATTGCACCTATAAAAACCATTTCTTCAAAACCTACATAATTAATTATCAACTAAACTAGACTGGTATTATCACACCAGCTGGCGCTCATTTAGACAATATTTATATAAAAAACTTAGTGACAACACAACATTTACAAACTAATTTCTATGTCGGAAAAGGGGGAATTGTTGAGCTGAAACAAACCAATCATTCAACAATATTAAATTCAGCTGATATCTTTTAACTGGCATTCAGTTAGATCGAACTCAGAACGGTATGGCGAATCACCCTTCGCCGATGGTACGGTTCGCCGAAATCACTCTTTGCCGAGACGGTTGGTTCCACGAATAAACCATCGCCGATAGACCTATTCGCCGAAAACACAGTTCATCGATGGTCGCTTCAGCTATATAACACCTTTTACCGATTGAATGGGTTGCCGAAATACTTCGAACACAAATAATTTCACATCAGCTTCTGTGTAGGTCTTACTCTTACATAACATACAGTGATTTCCTCTTTAAGATATGCACAAGATGTAACTGGCCCTTTTGTACTTGAAAAATAAGTTTATTAATTACATTAATTTATAATATAAAAGTTTGCTCTGAAGAGCTTTAAATAGAATATAACTATTTCTTAGCTAGTGATTTTTAAATTATAACTATTTCTTATTTTTTAAGTACAAAGTTTGGGCCAGTTGCATGTTGTACCTAAATATCCTAAAGAGGAAATCACTGTATGTTATGATAAGACAAGACCTACACCACGAAGCTGATGTGAAATTATTTGAGTTCGAAGTATTTCGGCGACCCGTTCCATCGGTAAAAGGTGTTGTAGTTGAAGCGACCATCAATTAATGGTGTTTTCGGCGAATAGTTTTATCAGCAATGGATTTATTCATGGAACCAACCGTCGACTTAAGCCGAAAACAAATTATCGGACGCGGCTGACGGACGCGGCTGACAGTCGCGACTGATAAATGTGCACACTCTTTTGGGACGTTGCTTCGGCTGACAAAAACATCCAGCGCACCAGATTGCTATCGGACGTCCGATGACGTCATATTAGTCTATGGTTGCGTCCGCGACTGACGTCCGATAGTCCGCACACCTCAGTGTATTTTCATAGTTCAGATAACTATAAGTCGCGGCTGTCAGCCGCGTCCATAAGCCGTGTCCGATAATTTGTTTAAGCGCCCCACAGATGGTCAGTTCGCCTGCCGGTAACGGCCTGTCAGTACCCCCTAATATCAGTTGATTTATACTGTCAACGTTTACGAAAAATCGGATGAACTGCTCATGTCGGTAAAGCAGTCAATGGACATGAAAGAGATAGAGCGCACCGTACCATCGTCGAAGGGTGATTCGCTATACCGTTCCGAGTTCAGTCAACCCTTTCTCACATATGGGTTGTCCCACCTTACATTTATGCTACACAGTGGCATCCTAAATAATAAAGATAACATAATTCCTCTGAAAGAAACTTCTTCTTTTAATGTTACAATTAGTATGCTGAACAATATTATTATTTTTATAGATAGTCTCTGTCATATTATCGCATATTGTACTGTCATGTCACAGATATTTCAATGAGACAATAGGAACTATCTTGGACTTGGGAAGACTTGGATTTCTCCGACAACCTATTCCCAGTAATATACAAAAATTCGTATGTTAATTTGCAGATACATACTACTATTATGATTATGACCAAACTAAGAGTTGAAAAGCTAGACATTTAATTTATATAAATATTAAAATGAATTCAAAGTGAAAGACTGCTTTATTTAGGCGGAAGTTATCCTGCAGCTGCCGCACTATAAATTTCGCATTGTCTTTATGCAGCAGGCTAATCAAGTATCCTTACTTTTGAAGACTAGAATATTTCGCAATGTGTAGGCTCATTATATTTTTTATTTACTTTTTAAATCTGGGAATAGTTCATAAAGATTTCTCACTATGTTACTTGGTGTACTGTCACTTTCTTTGGCAATATTTTCTTACTTAATTGGTAATACTCTATTTACAAAAAATATCTGATATTCTATGTATACTGTGATATTATTACGCAATAGGACTAATCAGTTTGTTCTTAAATTATCAATAGTATTTGGCACATATCTAAATCTTTTGGATATCTAGTAATATTAATTATTACTCAGCTTGCTCTTATCAAAATTAGAACTTCCAGGCAATAATATATTGCATGAGTTATGTCTTGTTCTCCTAGAATTCTCCATTTCAGCTTCATTCACAGCGGCCACTGATGTCAACGCAACAGTTTTCTCAAAATCAATAGTTGTATAACCAATAGCTGCCAGGGGAATAGAGGTAGGCCCTGTTGATGACTTCTCTACACTAGTTTGAGATATTAGTCTGCCTCGTGGCTGAGAAGAGCATGAGGCAGTACTTTCATTTCTAGAGCTAGTATAGGATTGACTTTCAGGGGACATAAGATCCCTAGAATTTCTAATATCTTTGTTACAATCTATATCCAAGATAGCATAGTTCACTTCCAACTCTTCAACTGGCGACATTGAGGTAAAAGTGTCTGATTCAGAAAACTTTTGATTATATTCAGAAGTTCCATTGTAATTTAACATTTGTTTAACATTTTTTACACTATCCCCCATATCACTTAGTGTTAAATTGGCATATGTGTTCATCTCTAGCTTGATTCCTACAGGCAAATTACAATATTCTACTTGTTTCTGAGTTGGTGATGATGGTTGTACTTGTTCAGTTTTGCTTTTGTCTGTCTGTTGTTGCAAGTTTGTCTCACTGGAAGGAATATTTACATATAACCGAGCTGCTTCTTGTTCTTGCACACTTAATTGTGCATAATGTTCACTACTATTGCTTAAAGTAGGCGACAAAAGACTTGCAACTTGGTTGTTATTATTATTGGGTACATTTTCATTTAAGTACCTTCCTTCAAGAAAACGTGTTTCGTCTTCTATATCTCTCATGGTATTCAAAGCAGTTTCTTGCCGTAATGTATTTCTAAGAATTGCTAAATCCCTCGAGAGATCATTACTGTACAGATGATGAGAATCAGCAGCAATAGGTATTTCGCGTACTTGATTATTATTGTTGTGTTCGCGTTTAAAATCTCGGACTTGATACAAATTAGTAACATGATTTCCATTTGTTTGGGGACGAGGATACAAAGGCATTACTTCTAGAATATCTGCACTTGATGGAGATCTTGATGCCTGGGTGACTGGTCTTGGTATATTGGTTGCCAAACTCGAAATATTGTTATTGATTGTAGATCTAGCAATGTTCTCAGGTTGACCATTGTCTATGGATGATCTATGAACAACACTTGCTTGTAAGGTTTGTCGGCCATGTGGAGGTGGTGTCATACGGGACACTGGGTACGGTACAGAGTCATGAATGGCATTTCGTAGTTGAATCTGTTGTTGTAAAGTATGAAATAATAAGGAAGCCCTTCGACATCTGAATGCATATATACCCTCACCAGTTTCACATCTCCTACCTGAAATATTTAATGAGTTGTTATGAAATAAATCAGATCAATGTGTATGATGTGAGATATTTATTGTATATTAATTTACTAGCTTAAAGCCCGCGGCTTCGCTCGCGTGCTATTCGGGGAACGTAAACCCCCATGTCATCACCTTACAGGCTGAATTTTTCAAAATCCTTTGATCCTTTCTTAGCAGACACTATTGTTATTATATTATCCTACATTATTATCTCTATCTGTGTGCCAAATTTCAGCTGGATCCGACCAATAGTTTGAGCTGTGCATTGATATTGCTAAATCAAACAAGTGCTTCTAAATTTAAATAAATCAATATGGTTTAGTTGTGGTCCTTCCACTTTACAAGGTACATAAGTTAATCTAAATGAAATATAAAAAATAACCACCTGATTCAAAACTGAATATTTCTCCTTCGAATCCATATCTTCTCAATGAATGTAAAGGCCATACAGTAGTATCTCTTCCTTCGCGAATTAAAGTTATGTCAGAGTCTGAAATCTCGAGCTGTCCGTAACATAATTCCGCACCATTTTCGTCAATGTTTACAACCCGATAAATCATGGGATGAGCGTCCGAAGACTCCTTTTTACTATGGAAGCAACCCATTAGTCCATTACGCGATCCCGATTCCCGACACAATAGCTGAGAAAAATTATGTCATAGAAACGATACGATCACTATTGACTGATGATTAAGTACATAATAATTTTTACTTTGGTCACAGTGGTTTTGCTGTAAATAAATACGAACGAACGAAGAAAGAATGGGAGATGGGAGATGGGAGAGTTTCCTGCAGTTATTTTTCGATGCACTAGATGGCGCTGTAATCAGGGTTGCCAACTCAATACCACAAATTGGTGCTAAACGTCATCTAAAATAGTGCTAGATAAGTATGGATTTCGAAAAATAGTGCTAGATAATTTAAAAAAACAAAATTATAAAAAAAAAATTTTTTGATTGTGAATGACGCTTATTTCGATTATTTTAGCATTCATTTCTGTTTTGCAAAATATACACATTGCTTTCAAGCTATTACCGAGTGGTCTATCTAAGCCATTTCTTGTATTTGGGATCGAACGATCCGATCCCACTTTTTTCTGAAACTTTGAGCATACCTGACTTTTTTGACTGAATATCCATTTTTAGAAGCAAATCATCAATCAACAAACAAGACAAAGAAAGACATAACTATCTTAAGAAAGAAAATATAGTCAGGCAGGTCAAATTATATCAGATTGCCGTTGCATAAAGCGTTTTGTTACTGACCGCGTGAGTGCATTTTGTTCTGCGGTAACCAGAAAATAATCAGCATGAGTAGGTACTATTTAGTGCTAGATTTGGTGCTAGGTGCTATATGCCGTTTTTTTGTGCTGGACTTATGAAAATAGTGCTAAATCTAGCACCGAAAGTGCTAAGTTGGCAACACTGGCTGTAATCCTAAATGGCCCCATTTTTTTTTTTTTTTTATTAAGATTTTTGGCTTGGATGCAGGTCCTTTAAGCCATGTCTTGACGTCTACTCGTCTCATTCACAGCTTTTCTACTGTAGATTTTATATAATTGTAAAGGGGCACAAAGTTTTTGGCACTTTTTAAATAGTCATGTAAGCGGCGGGTTTCGTTATTTACATTTTCACTAGCACTATTATCACTGGTATCACTTTCTTCCACTGACAGTTCGCACGCCAATAACAGACGCTGGATGTTGAACTGACTGCATTTAATATCAAATGTTGAATGTCACCAACTTGATCACGATTGCAGTAAGTGCATAAATTGGATGGTATTATCTTGAGTCGTCCCAAATGTGCAGGAGTTTTATGGTGGCCAAAACGTAGTCTATTCATGGTTGTAATGAAGTCTCGGCTAGCTGCTATCTTCAACTTAGCGTACCAAGGCTTTGCAGGTATTCCTTCTTGTATGCTTCCGTACCATTTGCCTTTAGTTTCTTTATCTTTTTTCCAGATATCATCCCATAATATTAACACTTCTTTTCTTATTTCAGAATAGCAATCAGTAAATGGGATCTCTGTTATGTACCTTACATCTAAAGAGTTTATTCCTTCATATGCAGTCTTATCAGCTATTTCATTACCAGTGATTCCTTTGTGTGAAGGAATCCACAGAAAGGCAACTTCAATACCTTTTTGCCTCAAGTTAAGTATAAGTTCCTTTATATTATAAACAATGAAATTGGTTTTAAAATGAACAGTGTAATTTTCTAGACATGTGAGTAAGCTAAGAGAATCAGTCAATATAAGAAAATATTTACAACTATTTATAGTACAAATACGTTTAAGTGCTTCAAAAACTGCATATGCCTCTGCCGTAAAAATACTACAAGTAGAATCAAGTGTAAAGCTTTGGCAAAACTTTATCTGGGGATCATATACAGCACTTCTGACATGTGAATTAGTTTTACTACCATCTGTATATAATGTATAATACTTGTTCTCATCTAAAAACATTTGTAAGTCTAGATTATTATTTATCTGTGTTTTGACAATATTTACTTCATTGATTAATGTGCAAAACTGTTTGGAGTAGAATGGCCACAAACAGTCTTTTTGTATTTTTTGGTATTTAATTTCCAGGTCAACAAGAATATGGGGTAATTTTGGAAATTTATGACTAAGCATATCGGAGGCAGTGGTTAATGGAGTCTGAATTGGTATTGGATAAGGTACTATCTTTATAATAACTTGTTGATTATTTGTAGATAACAGTTTTACACAGAATCTTTTTATAAGTAATAGACGTCTAAGTGAAAGTGGCATTATAACTGTTTCAACTTCCATAGCTCTAATGGGAGTAGAACACATGGCCCCAGATATAGTCCTCAAAGCCTTATTCTGTACTATGTCTAGTTTATTTACATATTTACTATCATGATAAGCAATACAGCTATAATCAAAATGGCTTCTTACAATAGCTTTATATAGTATGGAAAGGGTCAGTGGGTCTGCACCCCAAGATACTCCAGCTAAACATTTGATAATGTTTAGCCCTTTCATTGCTCTTTGTAAAATATAATTAATGTGTGGTTTAAAGGATAAATCTTTATCTATTATAATGCCTAGAAACTTATGTTGGTTAACAACAGGAATAGGCAGATCATTATACATAACTGACGTAGAGGGAAAATCTTTGCTAAATATCATTGTACTACTTTTGCTTGGATTAATTTTTAACTGAAGTTTATCATAATATACTTTTAAGTTACAAAGAGCAGAATTTACATTTTCAATAGCAGCATCAATATTATTATTTACACTATAGATCACTAAATCATCAGCAAATTGCAGAATATTTACATTGTCAGTATTTACATATTTACATATTTCAGCAGTGTATAGATTATAGAGTAGAGGGGACAATGTAGCGCCCTGCATTGTGCCTTTAGAGATGGTTCTAGGGCCATGTAAGATATTATTGAACTTCACATATAAGATTCGATTAATAAGAAATTTGTAAATCCATTTACAGAGTAAACCAGGTATACCTAACCCTGATAACACATGAACTAAGATATCTGGTTGTACATTGTCAAATGCCCCTTGAACATCAAGAAAGGCACATGCTACACTCTTATTATTTTGTTTTCCATTTTTCAGATCAGAGATGAGACATGTAAAGCTGTCAGCACAACTTCTACCACGTCTGAAGCCATATTGAATATTAGGAATAATATTATTAGATTCAGCGAAATGATCTAAACGTAGTTTAATCATATTTTCAAATATTTTTCCTAAACATGAAGATAATGAAATGGGTCTGTAGGAGTCACAATTATCAGGAAGTTTGTCGGGTTTAAGAACTGGGATAACACATTGAGTTTTCCATGATTGTGGTATTATTTGTTTGAGCCAAAGATTATTGAGGATATTTAAAAATAGTTTCTGAGCTTTAATATTTAATTTTTTAATTAAAATATAAGGAAAATCATCTAAACCAGGAGTAGTGTTTTTCCGAGATTCTAGACTAATCAAGAATTCGCACCATGTAAAAGGTTCCAATAAATGTTTTGATTTAATATCCTTATTGTGTAAATTAAAAAGAGTGTTTAGATTATCTGTACTTTCACAAACATTACCTGATAATTTATTTATAAATTGTGGAATGAATTCGTCACAATAGGATTTAGTATTTGTTTTAATTCCTTTAAATCTCTTAATATTATTCCAAATGGTTGAAATGGGTGTCATCCTATTAAAACTGTCACACAAAGATCTCCAACTATTCTTTTTTTCCTCTGCTATAGTTCTCTTTTTTAAGGCATCTGCTCTCTTATATGCAATATAATTTTCAATGCTGGGAGCACGTCTGTATAATTTTAAAGCCTCTTTTGATCTAATTACACATTCCTTGCATTTTTCATTCCACCAGGGTTTTGGAGGTCTACTTTTGTGCTCTGAAGTTTTGGAATATTTTGGTACACACTCTGATTTCAGGGTGGCAAGTGTATTACAAAAAGCATCATAAGAACTAAGAGGATTGTCTAGACTAGGGATAATATTATCAAAAGAAGTTTTCGAAAGTTCATTATATTTGATCCAATCAGCTTTACTATATAAAAACTTATCCATAGGAGGATTAACGTTATAACGATCTATAGCAAGAGTTATTTCAGTAATTGTCGGAAAATGATAACTACCCATGTTATCATCATGGACTGTCCATTTACAAAGAGGTGTTATAGATGGACTAGCCAAAGAAATATCAATAGCAGATGGATTACGATTTGGATAGTGCATAGTAGTTTTGTCACCTTCATTTAATATGCATAAGTCTATGTCATCAATAAGAGTATACAAATGCTCACCTCTACTTTTGTTGGATAAGCAACCAAAAGCTATGTGGTGAGCGTTAAAATCTCCAGCCACGAAAATAGGATTCGGAAGATTACAAATAATGTTACGCAAGTTATTAGTACGTAGGGGACCTGAAGGAGGGCAATAAACGCACAGAATAGTAATGTCGCCACGAGAAGTAGATAGAGACAATGCCACAGTTTGTAATTCTTCATAAAAAACAGTTGTAAGAGGTTTATATTTTAGAAATGGTTTAATAAGTATGGCTACTCCACCATGTTCATTCGAAGCATTTTTAAACAACATGTTATAGCCAGGTATTCTACAAGGCTTACCATCTTTTAACCAAGTTTCATTTAATAAACAGATATCAATATCTTTTTCTCGAAGCAAATTAATTAAAAGAGGAACTTTGTTATAAATACTTTGTATATTATATTGAGCTATTCTTAATACAGACGCTTTAGGACCGCTATTATCCATTAAGAAAGATTTTTTACTAATAAATCTTTAATTGAATTTGAATTAATTGGCGTATCGTCCCCTTTGTTAGCTATAGCAATAAGAGTGCGAACTATTGCATTAGTAATTTCAACGTTATTAATTAACTGGCTTTTCAATTCATCTAATGACAGAGATTTTTGTGTAGCAATTTTAACAGTTTCATTCTTATTTACATTTTTTTTACATGAACAGCAGGGCGTCCCTGCTCAATGTTCATTTTATTTACATTATTATTATTAATATGTACAAGTGCTGGGAATTCATTATCGTACTTTTTTTCGTTTGTAAAGGCAACAGTGCTTGCGTAAGTAACTTTATTTTTCTTTTCTTGATTTTTTTTAATTTTAACAGGACATAAATTCGATATTGCTAAATGTGGTCCACTGCAATTAACACAGTTTAAATCATTGGGTTTATCACATTCTTTATAATAGTGTTCTCCCGAACAAACGCTGCAGCGCTGTTTGCCGTTACAAACCTTTGCTGAATGATTGAATTTGAAACATCTAAAGCATTGCTGCAGAGGAGGAATGTACTCAAATACCCGGTAAGAAAATAAGTCATATTGTACACTGTCAGGTAATGAATTGGCAAGGAAAGTTATGCTGACTGTTTGCAAAGGGACTTTTTCATTGCCAACTTTTTTAATAAAGCGTCGCACAGCAATAATTTCATAAAGGGACGTTAATTTATAATACAACTCTTTATTGGATATGTTAGTTGGAACATGTCTGATTATTCCAGTTTTTTCTATTTGAGCTGCTGGGATATAAGCCTTTAATTTGTATTTCTCCAGAAATGTAGAATTCATTATAAAATTGTTAGCAGTGTTGTATTGCTTGAATACAACCGCAATTTTGCTCGCGTTGACCCTATGTATGGCCACCACTCCTTTTACATCAGTTGTAAATATGTGATTCAAGTAAATGGGACTTTTATTGCCCAAACGATCAGCACTATTGTCGCTTTCAACGAACACTTTAAATTCATAGTTTGTAGAATTTTCTGGGTATAGTCTTTTATAGTTGGGTTTAAGAAAAGGAAGAAAGTTTAAATTGTCCTCACCACCGCCGCTTACATTTTCTTCTATCATTTTTCTAGGACGTTTTCCCGATGAGCCCGGGCCTTTGGTGGCCGGGGGGATTTCACCCCCGGCCTCACCGCCTAACATCTTGTTTATTTACAAAACAACCAAATATAGTCTATTTACAACAATTTAAGTAAAATTTGCAATTATAATAAAACTTGGAAAAAGATTTCCAAACCAGAGAAAATTTTTCGCCCTTTCGCTTGAAATTCCCGCCAAAGAATCCTAAATGGCCCCAGTACAGGTTGGCCCACAGAACAGAAAAAATCCCTTTAAAGCGCCAACTATTGTGTAAAAGCTTTAACATGCTAAATAAAAGCAATGATGTCTGTAACGCCATCTTGTGCTCAGTGGCGGGTACTAACAACAACGCTATCATTACGCATAATTTACTTGTGTGAGTTGGGTGTACGCAGGTTTTCATAGGAGATGCCGTGTCATGCGACTTCTACTCTTTTTTTCTGTTCTGTGGGTTGGCCGACCATGGTCGGCGACACAGAACAGGCGACCATGACCGGCGATCATTTAGTGATAGTGTTCACACGATCGCCGGTTTCATTCTGCGTTGGTGCTGCGTTGGACTGGCCGTGAGGATGGATGTGTATACAATGACGGCTTATGCAATTTACATTTACAGCGCTTTTAATTTATTACGAGAATGATTCTATATTAATAGAGTCTGGATCTTGTATAATATGTCTAGATAAATGTAATTATGCATTAAAGTAATAATAGACATATTTATCATAACACCCAGACACAGAAAAAACAAATACTTACATCATATCAATACTTCTTGGGCGGGGATTAAACCCAGTATAATAATAATAATGTATTAATAACGTTTTATTCATTTTATTTTTATTTACTTAATTTTAGCTATCAAAACAGAATACTCCTATATATCTTATGAATTTAAGTGTATTTTATTATCATTTGAATAAAAAATATATTTTATCAAATATATACAACATCAAGGATGATTTTGACAATGTAATATGCTCCACAAAATGGCCTGATTGCGAAAAAAAACAATAAATCTAAAATATCCTACACGTCAGTCAACGCAGAAATATTCAGATGAACTGAATGATCGGCCAACGTGTGAACGCTGTTTGTGGCCTGCGACAAACTCCCTTTGAATCGTGCACGAAAAACCGACACGGGACGGATCGCCGGCGATCATTGCTCACAGTCACCAATCACACGCAAACCGGCCCAGTACATGATGGCCGATCATGGTCGGCGACCATGACCTATACATCGTACATTGACACTTTTGAAAGAACCTTTTTAAATTTGTTCGTTCAAAAGTGTCAATGTACGATGTATTGGTCATGGTCGCCGACCATGATCGGCCATCGTGTACTGGGGGCTGCCTTTTTTCAGCATTTATGGCAAAGGATTAGTTCATTGAGCCTAAAAAAGACTTGTGTGTCGGTCGGTTGTACTGTCAAATTAATCTGTCTGTGCTAAAGTTTTTCTTCTGTCAGATCTGCGGATTGCTTTGCTTCTATGCGTTGGTGTTGGTGGTGTTTTGTGAGCGTATTCGATTTTCTTGATAATTTGATTGAAACCTGGCATTGAATTCTGGACTTCGTTATTGGCGTTTTTGTGATTGGAGTCCACTTTCTACCTAATCTGTGGGATAATAATGTACTCATAAAATAAATAATCATCGACCAACGATGATTAATTATTTTAAGCGGCCCATTCACGGCAGGCCGCCCCGCCGTCCGTCGCCTCACGCAGGAGGTTGCAGGAGCCTCCTGCGACAACATTCTAGTCCGATCAACGAGGATATTCGTTGTATGGAGACGTCCGGAAAATTCCCTCGTCGCTCAAATTTGGCACGATTGTAGAGTAAGTAATGCTGATTAAGGATCTGCAAGAACCCAAGAATATTTCCAACGTCAAGTTAGTCATTTTTGACGTGCCGTGAGCGCGTGAAAATCGCTTCTAATTTCTTTGAGAATGGTTCCTTAGCCTCATTTTTTTCTGTATGCGTACCTATTACTAGGTGGAATAAGTTAATAAAGTTAGAAAATAACATTTCTTGCTAGATGTTGAGATTTTGACCGAAATGTGAAAATATAAAATTGCTTCTAATTTCTCTTTTAATGTTTCTTTAGCCTCAAATACCAACTGCATACGTACGTATTACTAGTTAGAATGAGTATATGCAGGAATCCAATAACATTTCTTACTAGAACTTGAGATTTTTACCTAAACTTGAAAACGTTAAATCGCTTCTAATTTCTCTGTTAGTGGTTCCTTGCCTCATTACTTTCTGTATGCGTACCTATTACTAGGTAGAATAAGTTTATAAAGGAATTAAAAATCATTTTTTGCTAGAAGTTGAGATTTTTACCTACACGCGAAAACATAAAATTGCTTCTAATTTCTCTGATAATATTTCATTACCCTCAAATACTTTCTGCATAACGTATTACGAGTTAGAATGAGTATATAAAGCAATCGAAAAACATTTCTTACTAGAACTTGATATTTTACCTAAACGTGAAAAAGTTAAATCGCTTTAGAAGCGATTTAAACCTCTGTTAATGTTTCCTTAGCCTCAAATACTGTGTGTATACGTACGTATTAAGAATGAAAATATGAAGGAAATTCAAAAACATTTCATAAAAGAAGTTGAGAGTTTTACCTAAACGTGAAAAGGTTAAATCGCTTAGTGTCTCTGTGAATGTGTCCTTAGTCATAATTCCTTTTAGTGTTCGTACGTATTATTAGTCAGAATAAGTATATAAAGAAATCAAAAACATTTCTGACTAGCAGTTGAGATTTTTACCTATACACGAAATCGTAAAAACACATAATTATTTCTCTGTGAATGTTTCTTTAGACTCAATCGCTTATTATTTATCTGTGAATGTTTCCTTAGCCTCAATTACTTGCAAATATTACTAGTTAGAATAAGTATATAATAGTACATTACGATATTTGTGCGTTAATATGGTTATAACATGCGAGGCGGAATTTCAGCCCGAGCCGAAGGCGAAGGCGGAATTGAGCCGCAGGCGAAGGCGGAATTTCAGCCCGAGCCGAAGATGTTATAACCAATACGCAAGTATATCGTACGACGTTTTTAAACACATTTGCGAGGAAACAGAAAAAAAAACATTTAATATTTTGTTAATTTTTAGTCTCTTTAAAAATGCAATGAGATTTGTATATAAATTAATATCGACACCATTTTTCATCTTGAGGGTACTTTTCAGCATAGAATTATGTTGTCCACAACGAGCTAGGCTTATATTTACTAGCTAGTTCATTAAAATACGCCAAAACTACATTTTCGGAAATGACTTGGCATTTTTCATGTTTTTCCACTTCAAGAAATTTTCATACGTGGTTATGTATCTGTCCTTGGATATTGACGGCAGCAAGCTGTCGCATTCGCATGCGGTTCGCGCTTCTGTTAGTATATCCGGTGGAGTTGAAGTAATATATTGCTCATCTTCATTATTGAAAGTTGTCATTTTTAGATATTCACAATACAAGTACAAAGAAAATAAAATTTGAGAAAAATGGAGCGAGGATTATTTTCTGCCGTGGCTGCGTGAAAATGTTGGCAAAGACGCTAGAGCATGCAGCCAAGTTTGTAAATTACCGAATAAACTTTTTTTTTAATTTAAAATAAACTTAATCTGTGAATGCACACTGTCTACTGACTGGCGCCGCGCGGCGATCAGTTCGAAATTTGAATAGCAACAGCGCGCTGCTCACTAGCTGGAGTCGTGCGGCGGCGATCAGTTCCATATTTGAAATGGCAAATAATACTGTTATGGAATTTGTATGGACTATAACTTAACTATTTGCTTTGGTAACACACGCATTTTTTATGACCCGCTTTACATATTTAAAACCGGTGGAATTACATCAGCTTTACTAGCAAGGGTGTTAAAAAAGATATTTTATCATCAAGACCCTATGCTATAGTAGTTACCTTCAATATGCAGACGACACGAAAATATATAGAGACATCGATTGTGTAGAGGACTGTCTGCGATTGCAGGATGATTTGGATTCGCTCCAGGGAGCCAATTCTGCTAACGTTAAATCATAATCGTGTCTCAATCGTGTTTCAATTGTAGTTCAATTGTAGTGCTCTTTTACACACTAGTTACAAGAAATAAGTACTTTTTTCACCATAATACTGATGGTCACACCACACACTACATTCACATTACATCATATTGTCATAATTCTTGTAACTAGTGTGTAAAAAATCACTACAATTGAACTACAATTGAAACACGATTGAGACACGATTATGACTTAACGTTAGCAGGCTTGGCCCCCAGGTGTATTGTGGTGAAAATCAATTGTTCCTTAATGCCGAAAAGTGTCACGTGATAACATTCACGAGAAAACATGCACCAATTTTGCATATGTACAAGATTGATAACGTGATGTTAAAACGTGGAGACGTGATAAGGGACTTAGGAATAATAGTTTACAGTTGGGACTTTCCTTCAATTCACATTTTGAACAAATAAAAAAAGAGCTTTTCTCTATCTTTGTTTTATAAGTAGGGTCTCAAAACCGTTCAGTAACCTTTTAACTTTAATAAAACGTTTTTTTTTAAATGTAACCGTGTTTGAAAAGAAGTTTAAAACAAAATTAACAAACACTAAAAAACGAAAAAAATAATTATAATTTTTAATTCAAAGGACGAAAATGCGCGACTTTTTTCAACTTATCTTGGTACTTACTGAACTGTTTGAAGTCGGTGCCAAGTCTAATAGGTATTTAAGGTAAATACGTCCTACACCTCACGCTTGGGACCGTTTTTTTATGTTTGTTATTTCACTCAGTATAATTCGTTCTTATTCTTTTTGGATTGGCACCGACTTCAAAATCGGTCAAGTGCGAGTTGGACTCGCCCATGAAGGGTTCTGTACCCACTTAACGTACCTATTGCTTAAATCTAGCCAAAATTTCAATATAATTTTTCGTCAGCAAAATATAACTTTGTTCTTATAGAGTTTGTATGAATGACAAAGTTACATTTGCGGTTTTTGAAATATGTTATATCTCAAAAAGTACATACCTACTATATCTCGTTCAAACCAATTTTCGTTGGAAGTTTTTATTAAGATCTACAGCATATATTTTTCTTTTCACTCTTTTATTTCAAAAGTTAGAACCTTTATGTCATTTTTCAAGACCTATCTATCTATAGACACCCTACTCGAATATGTTTGATTAAAAAAATATTTTTAAGTTTCAGTTCTATGTATGGAGAGCCCCCTTTAGTTTATTATTTTTTTATACATGACGAATCTATAAGGGTTCCGCTTTTTGCCATTCGGTTACGGAACCCTAAAAAGGTGTGATTCTGATAGATCTTGCGTTCCTTAACATTTATTATTATGGCACCAAAACTGTTACTTCATTTTTAGGGTTCCGTAGCCGAATGGCAAAAAACGGAACCCTTATAGATTCGTCAAGTCTGCCTGTGTTTGAACGAGATTAAGCACTTTTTGAGATATAACACATTTTCAGAAACCGCAAATGTTACTTTGTCATTCATATTAACACTTAAATTTTTTGCTGGCAAAAAATGAAAGGGTTATTTTGGTTTAGTGTAGGTAATAATGTAAGAAAATGATGTAAGGAAGTGATCAGTAAATGGTATAGAAATCAGCTTACGATGTGTAACGTATTTTTTATATTGATATCAGTAGGTACAATTTGATGATAATGATGTATGTATGTGCCTGTCTGTTTGTTAGTCTCTCTGTCCCGCAAAATATACTTCATCATTTCAACCGTACGACGCCCACTGCTGGGCATAGGCCTCCCCCAAGGATCTCCACAACGATCGGTTCTGCGCTGCCCGCATCCATACTTAGCAACACTAATATAGCTGATACATCGGAATAACACGTAGCCTACTACAATTTATAAAGATTTTGTGTAATTATCATTCAAATGAATAACTTAGGAGTTACCGCAAAAAAATTACTTGGTTTGCCAACAAAAAATAGGGCAGTTAAAAAAAGAGAAACGGGATGCCAATTTTAGTGTTCGGTGTTTTAGAAGTGTGCCACGTGTTGCAATGGATGTCAATTGGTATTGACCTTAAAACCATTGTGTTATGTTGAGCTAGGGTAGCAATAACAAACCTTTATTATTTGTCACTTGTTTTGATTTATTTTCACGTTGTGCCAAAAACTACGGTCTTTCTGTATGGAATGCGCGAAGAAAGATTTCTGTTATTAAATACCTGTTCAAGTTGATCCAAGGTCATATTGATTCTCCAGAAATACTTGAACACACAAAATTCACACTTCCTCGAAGCGGAAGTAGGTTGCACAATCGCAAATTCTCAATACATTCACCCTCACTTTGTGTAAGTCAAGACTCGGTCATCACTTGCCACTGTATCGTTCGTATGTGTCATACATAACTCCATCAGATTCAATTTTGATGTCTTTAACGGTTCTGTGGCCTAAGCAAAGAAAGCCTTAAAAATATTTTCTCATAAAACTTTTACTTTTATTTTATAGTATAATGTTTAGTTAGTAAGGTAATTTTATAATTGTTTTAGTTATAGCTGTAACGTACTTCCCAAGCCGGAAATAGTCAGTGTTTTTTATTATAATCTATTTTACGTTATTATAATCTATTTTACGCATGTTTTGCTTGCATTGAGTAGGTTTCAATATGTAGTGCAATCCATACTAATATTATAAATGTGAAAGTGTGTTTGTTTGTCCATCTTTTACGTCAAAACGGAGCAACTGATCAACGTATTTTTTGGTATGGGGATAGTTTGAAAGCTGGAGAGTAACTTAAGCTACTTTTTTTTTACGGAAAATTGTAAAATAAAATCGGTAACTTTGTATGGAAAATAGTTTTCACTGTCGTACCTACGATACAAAACTGTAATTTCTTCCATGGCCGCTTTCGCGTCTGCGCGCGGTCAAAATCGAATACTAATCTTTTCCGTAAGATAAGTAAAAAACCATGTACTGTATTAGCGTCAAAAATGTCCCAGTCGCGCATGCGCGCAGACTTATTGTTTAAGATTAATTTTATTAATTTTATACCTACTCATTTCTCTTAAAAAAACAAATATTTGCACGCCGACATTGTTAAGGCAAATACTGTAGTGCATTACGTACTATCCATATTTGTAAACTAACACCTTGTACCTACTCAGTATTAGCAAATAAATATTTCTATTTCTATTTCTATTTCTATTTCTATCTGTCACGTACCTATAAAACTTCTTCATGATTATTTATTTTCATCTGTCTCATATTGGTGAGACCTGACCAAAGAGCTTAGACTAAATACTGAGGTGACTGGAGTTTTCATCCTGAATAAAAAAGTGTGTTCAGCAAATTTGTCATTTAGTACGTAGTGGCTGTCAGTTGTCTCATATGACCATACGTATTTTTTCAAAGTGTAGGTGAGACGGAAGACAGCCATATTGCCACAAAAAAGTGTTAGTACTGCACTCTCCAGTTACCTCAGTACTTAGTCTAAGCTTTTTGGACCTGACAGTCTAAGGAAACATTTCCATAGAGTTTTGAGGCAATTTTATGTTTTCACGGTTAGGTAAAAATCTCAACTTTTAAAAACTACTTTTGTTATACAACATAATAATACAAACATTCACATAAAAACAAGAAGCAATTTTACATTTTTACGTTTAGGTAAAAATCCAACTTCAAGTGAGAAATGTTTTTAAATTTCTTTACATACTTATTTATTTTAACTAGAAATACGTACGTATACAGAAAGTAATTGCGGCTCAGGAAACATTCACAGATAAATTATAAGCGTTTTTACGGTGTCACGTTTAGGTAAAACTCTCAACTTCTATTATGAAATGTTTCTGAATTCCTTCATGTAATCATTCTTATTATAAATACATACTTATATACGTATACATACGTATTTGAGGCTGAGGAAACATTAACAGAGATTTTAGAAGCGGTTTAACGTTTTCACGTTTAGGTAATAATATCAAGTTCTAGTAAGAAATGTTTTTCGATTTCTTTATATACTCATTCTTACTCGTAATACGTTATGCAGAAAGTATTTGAGGCTAGGGAAACAATAACGGAGAAATTAGAAGAAATTTTATGTTTTCACGTTTGAGTTAAAATCTCAACTTCTAGCAAGAAATGATTTTTAATTCCTATATAAAGTGATTTTATCTAGTAATAGGTACGCATACAGGAAGTATTGAGATTAAGGAACCATTAACAGAGAAATTAGAAGCGATTTAACGTGTTCACGTTTAGGTAAAAATCTCAAGTTCTGGTAAGAAATGTTATTGGATTCCTGCATATACTCATTCTAGCTCGTAATACGTACGTATGCAGATGGTATTTCAGGCCAAGAAAACATTAACGGAGAAATTAAAAGCAATTTTATGTTTTCACATTTAGGTCAAAATCTCAACTTCTAGCAAGAAATGTTATTTTCTAACTTTATTACCTTATTCTACCTAGTAAAAGGTACGCATACAGAAAGTAATGAGGCTAAGGAACTATTCTCAAAGAAATTGGAAGCGATTTTCACGCGCTCACGGCACGTCAAAAATGACTAACTTGGCGTGGGAAATATTCTTGGATTCTTGCAGATCCTTAATCAGCATTACTTACTCTACAATCGTGCCAAATTTGAACGACGGGGGAATTTATCGGGTTACATATGCCCCGTTGATCGGACTATTCACCATCCTGCATAAGGCGACGGACGGCGGGGCGGCCTGCCGTGAATGGACCGCTTTAGTCTACCTATTATAGCCGCTACACACGTTCCGATCCGACCGCCGATTTGGTCTGCTCCAGACCAAATCTGGACGTGTGTAGCGTAGTCGTCCGACCATATTCGTGTTTGACGCGGTCGACCGGATTTGGTTCGCACGAACTTCACTTCCTACCAAATCGGAACGTGTGTAGGCTTCCGACCGGACCAACTTGGCAGTGTTGACAATTTTGGAGGTTTTCCCCTAGATTTAGGGAGAAAATATGTAAAAGCGGAAATATTTAAAGCAGGTAAATTACGTTTAAGGGATTTTCAGAGGATTCAATTTAATGCTCGTTCATGAGTTTTACGTAGGACTGAACGAACGAAAGGTTTAAATATGGCCATTTATGAAAAGATTCTATTTATCTAATTGTTTTTTTAGAATATTTTGTTTAAAAACTAGCAATTTGTCGTAAAACTAAATATATATAAAAAGGGCATAACACCTCATCAATAAGTGCTGCTTTTAGTAAATATTTAGCATGTTTAGTATTTTAATGAAAATAACAGAAAATTAATAAATAATGAAATTGTTTTTTTTGTAGTAATAAAACATTAAAAACCGATAATATTTTTCTTATAGAAAAATGGAAAATGAAGTATTTATAATAAAAAATGCATTGTAAATGCAAAAAACAAAAAAAAATATCTTTCTTTTTAATTTATTTATTGCAAGCAAATTGATGTTTTCAGTATTTATAAATAATAATAATATTGGGAGATTAGCAGTGGCTGGCAACACTGCAACAACGGCTAGAGGTCGGCCAGACCAAATCGGAACGTGTGTAGCGCCGACCGATTTGGTCTGGCAGATTTGGTTTGAACGTGTGTAGGCGCGGATCAGATCTGCAGTGAAGTTCGCCCGCACCAAATCGGTGGTCGGATAGGAGCGTGTGTAGCGGCTATTAGGCGCCCATTAGACGGTAGGTTTTGCTGTCAGTTTGCTATCACGATTCTTTTAGCCAATCAAAATGAACCATTCATAACGCTGCCCGAAGTTAGATAGTCATGACTGAGTGATGGAATTGACCGCCTGGCCACGGGACAGCGAATTACGCATCAGTTGGTGCGTTTCATTGACTTATTTGATTAGACGTCTGGGCTCTGGCGCGAGCGCGCAATGATTGCGCAATTCGCTGGTCGCCGCCGCCGCGCTTTCCCGTGGCCAGGCGGTGACTGATGGTTGCATGACCGTCTAATGTACGCCTTACTACTACAGACAGACTATTTTCTTTGCTATTTTCTATTAGGTACTTTTTCGTTTACTTCTTCAGAAAAAGTTAGGTCGCTATAGTGGGGTAGCGCCATCTAGTACAAATTTTTGAACTAACGATGAAACGTCAAAAAAAACTCCCTCATTGGCTATTGGCACCAAAGAGCATGTAATCACTTGATTGGCACAATCACGGCACAATCTTTCTTTCTTTTCCGGGTTTTCCGGTGTGACCACAAATTATATAGACTAGTACAGTCAGCGTCAAATTGATATAAGCGTCTAGAGTAGTCAAAAAGATCTGAAAAACATAAACGCAATTTGATCTAAGCAGTTCGAATCATCATATTGTTGTAAGCGCGCAAGGTGTTCAAAACATCTAGGCACTCATTGTTTCATATTTATATGAGCGGTCAGAGTGTTCAAAATCATCTAAGCAAACAAAGCTATCAAAATATCTGTGCACTATGGTGTTGTACATTATGCACAGTAGGGCTAGCACAACTTGAGCGCGACTCGAGTTAGAAAGAGTCGCGGGCACTTTCAACCAATCAGATCGCTCGTAGATAGCGGGCGTGAATTAAGGCGACGTGCTGATTGGTTGAAAGGAGCGCGACAAAGAGTCGAACTAAGTTGTGCTAGACCTACAGATGTTTTGATAGCTTTGTTTGCTTCGATAAATTTGAACACTCTGACTGCTTATATAAATATGAAACAATGAGTGCCTAGATATTTTGAACACCTTGTGCGATTACAACAATATGATGATTCGAACTGCTTAGATCAAATTGCGTTTATGTTTTTCAGATCTTTTTGACTACTCTAGACCTCTGAGTACTGAATCCTATGGAGATGGCATACCTACGAAAAATTGAAGCATACACACACACACAAGCACACATACCGAGAAACCAAAATGGCGCCTTTCCGTAGTGCTGCCCTATTTGTACATCGATATATTTATTGATGAAGTTATTGATACAAGTATTTTTGTGACTACCTACCTATGTCACCCTATATTTTATAAAAGCAGTTTCGTAATCACCTCGATAATTTAAAACGGAATTATAGTGTATAGTTATATACCTAGTTTTTTAGAATAATAAAACTTAATAATGTGCTTAAGTTATACCTACGTTTGCACATAATTAACTTCTTTATGACAATGACACAATGTGTATGTGTTTGTGCATGTACGCACACAATCATTGGCCCGACCGCGCGCGTGAGACGCAACAACTGTAAAGCCCCCAGTACAGGATGGCCGATAATGTTGGCCGACCATGATGGGCCATCGTGTACAGAGGCGTTTTGCGTGTGATTGCCGTCTATATTTTATCGTGATATTCCCATGGGAACGAGTACCATGCGGGTAAAACCGCGAGGATCCGCTCGTTATTATTAAATTTATTGCTTGTTAAGTACATAATGTATCAAAAATTCAAACGCAGATACAGATTAAAAAAAAGGTCCTGTAGTTTATTTACAAACTAACCTTAGTAAAATATAGTTCATGTTGCAGTAGTAGTAGATAAAAGACCAACCTACTATATTTTACTGAGGTTATAGTTTGTAAATAAACTACACGACCTTAGCTTCAATCTGTACGACTGTAGATACATTAATACTTAGCGAGCAATAAATTTGATTGAGGGCGCCCCACTTGTCGGCCTTTACTTAGAAACTGCAATTTTATGATCAAATTTTTTATGTTTTCCGTGTCACGCGTCTATACACATGCGAGACCTCCATAGAATTTCAGATCAAAGGTCGCGAGAACCAGTTTAAGTAAAAAAAGGTAATGAAATAAAACAAAAAGCTCCATATTGTAAAAATCTATTATGTTTATACAACAAACAAGGATTGTTTTTTTTTACATAACACACATTACAATATAAATCACAAAGGAGAATGCCTACTAGGTACCTACCCACCAAAGAAAAAAAGAAATGTCTCAAAAAAAAAACAAGCATTATTAAGTAATAAAATAATAAACAGTTTGAATCGAGATCTTTACTAGCAAGCATATTTTTTTATATATTTAGAATAATAGTGAAGCGACATCTAGTGGTAAAAAAATATACTTACTTTTAATGTGCCAGAATGAATGTAAGTTGGACAACAACTTTACAGCAAAATGACATTTAAAAAACACGTTATATATAAGTATCCAGTTTTTGGCAACCGGAACAGAAAACGTTGTCGCACTATAATTTCGATTTTGCCAGTGGCCTAATTTACGTCTTTTTCATAACTTAAACTGTCGTTGACGTTTGAAACTGTTCTTCAAAATGAAAAGAGCACATAAAAATAGTTTTCGTACGAGTCTTTAAATTTTCCGTTCACATTGTATCCAGCCATATTTTTCTTTTTTTGTTATTTTTAGGCAACCTAAAACAATAAAAACAGTTTAAAATTAATACACTCAATTTACACTCGAACTTTGAAAACATCGATAATTCGATAAGAAAAATGCTATAAGGGCAACTCTAGCGCAAAACAAACAGATTTATATTTTCTTGAAATACACCAACAAAACTCACCAAAATAAGTAGTAAGCTACATTTGGTATGAATTCTAAGTAAACTATTCACAGGAAAACCAAAACACAAGGCATTTAATGTATTGTTTTGGTGTTTTTGCAAAATAAATAGTACGTACCGGTGTAATGTAATGTTTGGACGATTTTCACTTTTTTTTGATGTCACAAACTACCACACTGCAATTAGACATGTTTCTTGTTGCTTTTTCTCACTTATTAATACCTTTTATTCACATGAAAGTCTCAAATTAAAAGACTTTTATCACAAAACACTGCAAATACAACTCGCGTTGACAGCTCACATACCGAGAAACCTAAATGGCGACCGGCTTCAATCCTCTGAGTACTGAATCCTATGGAGATGGCATATTTTTCTATATGAACTATCGGTTATACAAATATGAGCTAAATCGACATTGTACTCATAAACCTGTAGCCATCTTGTTCTATCTTACCTCCAATACTTCATGTAAAAAGAGACAGCAATATATTTATTCGACCTATTTTTTGGCAACATTGAAACGTGACGTCATCGTAATGCATGATTGAAGCCGGTCGCCATTTAGGTTTCTCGGTATTAGTACATGGAAATCGTACCAAATAAGTGGTGTTGCCTTGCATTAAATGAGGTAGTTCTGATTTTTTTATATGTTAGTAGTGATGAGATAGTAATGACAAATCCAAGTTTTCCACCTCGAAAGCCCTCCGGATCATTGTTAAATATTTAAAAATCCAATAAATTTTCAGATTTTTTTCAGTTTTTGTAAATTTTTACCACCAAGGATCTGAGTCACGGCAAATGTTACTATGCACGCTTTAAAGTAGCCTAAATTTGCAATAAAAAAAGAGTAATTGGGTTTTTGTAAGCCAAATAGTTTTTAAGATACGGCTATTTAAAAATTTGCAAAATCACAAAAAAGGAAGAATTACAGTTTTTTTATTTTTCGTCAACTTTGACCCCCTAGTAGTGCGTTTATGGCAAAAAAAAATTATTAGTTATTAAAGTCCATTAAATTTCCAACAAAATGAGATTAATTATGTCGATTTACACCAAATAGTTCCTAAGACACAGCTGTTCAAAGTTATAGAGGTAGGTAAGTAAACAATTATGTAATAGAAGGCTTTGCAAAAGGTAGTAAGCCCTAAAGGAAGAAGGATCTGAGAGACGTTCCTGTTCTACCCTGTTAATGACACGCAAACCTTAATCACCTTGAAAGCATACCAAAGATGTAATGTTGTACCAGCAGATGTGGTTGCAGGAAAGCAGAACTCAAATGTTCGGCTGTTTGCAGCTACTGCATTGGCCAATCATGCGAGAACATACCAGACCTGATGTGTGATGACATTGATGAACCATTGATTGATAACCCACCATCAAAGGACGATTTCGACCTTCCTGAGCAGTTCGATGAAGAAATTATACCTCAGCAAGCTGCCCCCAAAAAGTGTGCTGTGGATTCAGAGGACGTGCCTGGTCTATCAAAATTATACATACAATGTACATAATTGATCCCACCACCTCCTCCTTCCTTCCTTTATGGCGTACTTCATTTTGCAAACCCTTCTATTACATTATTGTTTACTTACCTCAATAACTTTGAACAGGTGTCTCGGGAACTATCAAGTGTAAGTTGATATTACTAATTGGTCTCATTTTGTTGGAAATTTAATGGACTTTTATAACTAATAATTTAACTTTTACCATAAACCCACTACTATGGGTCAAAATGTCGAAAACTAAAAAAAACTGTAATACTTCCTTTTTTGAATTTTTGCAAACTTTTAAATTGTCCCATCTTAAAAACTATTTGACTTACAAGAACTAAATTATTCTCTTTTTATTGCAAATTTAGTTTACTTTAAAGCGTGCATAGTAACTTTTGCCGTAACACAGGTCCTTGGTGGTAAAAATTGATAAAAACTGAAAAAAATCTAAAAATTTATTGGATTTTTAAATATTTAACAATGATCCGGAGGGCTTTCGAGGTGGAAAACTTGGATTTGTCATTGCTATCTCATCACTACTAACATACAGAAAAATCAGAACTACCTCATTTAACGCAAGGCAAAATGTACGATTTCCATGGACTATATGTGAGCTGTCAACGCGAGTTGTATTTGCAGTGTTTTGTGATAAAAGTCTTTTAATTTGAGACTTTCATGTGAATAAAAGGTATTAATAAGTGAGAAAAAGCAACAAGGAACATGTCTAATTGCAGTGTTGTAGTTTGTGGCATCAAAAAAAGTGAAAATCGTCCAAACATTACATTACACCGGTACGTACTATTTATTTTGCAAAAAACACCAAAACAATACAATAAATGCCTTGTGTTTTAGTTTTCCTGTGAATATTTTACTTAGAATTCATACCAAATGTAGCTTACTACTTATTTTGGTGAGTTTTGTTGGTATATTTCAAGAAAATATAAATCTGTTTGTTTTGCGCTAGAGTTGCCCTTATAGCATTTTTCTTATCGAATTATCGATGTTTTCAAATTTCAAGTGTAAATTGAGTGTATTAATTTTTAACTGTTTTTATTGTTTTAGGTTGCCTAAAAATAACAAAAAAAGAAAAATATGGCTGGATACAATGTGAACGGAAAATTTAAAGACTCGTACGAAAACTATTTTTATGTGCTCTTTTCATTTTGAAGAACAGTTTCAAACGTCAACGACAGTTTAAGTTTTGAAAAAGACGTTAATTTGGCCACTGGCGAAATTATAGTGCGACAACGTTTTCTATTCCGGTTGCCAAAAACTGGATACTTATATATAACGTGTTTTTTTAATGTAATTTTGCTGTAAAGTTGTTGTCCAACTTACATTCATTCTAGCACATTAAAAGTAAGTATATTTTTTTACCACTAGATGTCGCTTCGCTATATTCTAAATATATAAAAAAAATATGCTTGCTAGTAAAGATCTCGATTTAAACTGTTTATTATTTTATTACTTAATAATGCTTGTTTTTTTTGAGACATTTCTTTTTTTCTATGGTAGGTAGGTACCTAGTAGGCATTCTCCTTTGTGATTTATATTGTAATGTGTGTTACGTAAAAAAAAACAATCCTTGTTGTATAAACATAATAGGATTTTACATTATGGAGCTTTTTGTTTTATTTCATTAGGTACCTTTTTTTACATAAACTGGTTCTCGCGACCTTTGATCTGGAATTCTATGGAGGTCTCGCATGTGTATAGACGCGTGACTCGGAAAACATAAAAAATTTGATCATAAAATTGCAGTTTCTAAGTAAAGGCGACTAGAGCCGAGAAGTGGGGCGCCCTCAATCAAATTTATTGCTCGCTAAGTATTAATGTATTTACAATCGTACAGATTGAAGCTAAGGTCGTGTAGTTTATTTACAAACTATAACCTCAGTAAAATATAGTAGGTTGGTCTTTTATCTACTACTACTGCAACATGAACTATATTTTACTAAGGTTAGTTTGTAAATAAACTACAGGACCTTATTTTTAATCTGTATCTGCGTTTGAATTTTTGATACATTATGTACTTAACAAGCAATAAATTTAATAATAACGAGCGGATCCTCGCGGTTTTACCCGCATGGTACTCGTTCCCATGGGAATATCACGATAAAATATAGCTTATGTCACTCGGAAAGAATGTAGCTTTCTAATGGTCAAAGAAATTTCTAAATTAGTCCAGTAGTTTGGAACCTATTAAATTCAAACAACAACCAATCAAATCTTTCCTGTTTACGATATTACTATAGATGAGGAAGCACTTGGCGGCTCTTCTCGCCTTGAAGCCCCCAGTACAGGATGGCCACTCATGTTCGTTGACCATGATGGGCCATCATGTAAAGGGGCGGTTTGCGTTGCTCGCAGGCGGCAATCACACGCAAACTCCCACACCGGGGGCTTTAAGCCCCCAGTACAGGTTGGCCGATCAAGTTGGCCGACCATGTTGGCCATCGTGTACAGGGCCGGTTTGCGTTGCTCGCAGACGGCAATCAGACGCAAACCGGCCCTGTACAGGATGGCCGATCATGTTGGCGGGCCATCGTGTACAGGGCCAGTTTGCGTTACTCGCAGACGGCAATCACACGCAAACCGCCCCTGTACACAATGGCCCATCATGGTCGGCCAACATGATCGGCCATCCTGTACTGGGGGCTTTACAGTTGTTGCGTCTCACGCGTGCGGTCGGGCCAATGATTGTGTGCGTACATGCACAAACACATACACATTGTGTCATTGTCATAAAGAACTTAATTATGTGCAAATGTAGGTAAAATTTAAGCACATTATTAAGTTTTATTATTCTAAAAAACTAGGTATATAATTATACACTATAATTCCGTTTTAAATTATCGAGGTGATTACGAAACTGCTTTTATAAAATGTCGGGTGATATAGGTAGGTAGTCACAAAAATACTTGTATCTATAACTTCATCAATAAATATATCGATGTACAAATAGGGCAGCACTACGGAAAGGTGCCATTTTGGTTTCTCGGTATGTGTGCTTGTGTGTGTGTGTATGCTTAAATGTTTCGTAGGTATGCCATCTCCATAGGATTCAGTACTCAGAGCTTCAATCATGCATTACGATGACGTCACGTTTCAATGTTGCCAAAAAATAGGTCGAATAAATATATTGCTGTCTCTTTTTACATGAAGTATTGGAGGTAAGATAGAACAAGATGGCCACAGGTTTATGAGTACAATGTCGATTTAGCTCATATTTGTATAACCGATAGTTCATATAGAACAATATGCCATCTCCACATTGAGTTATAATGTACTAACGTACTAGAGAAGCTATCCCAAACAAAAATCTTGAAGTATTTTTGCTAAGCTAAGAGTTAAAACTAAAGTTCGCTTGCAGCGCTTACAATAATTCGCCGTCTTTTCAAACGATTCAAACATACAGCGCTAGAGCGCTTGTACAGTGTTGTTTCCTCGCGACCAATCGAAAGCGCCCGTGCAGAAAGCGGCAACCAATAGTAGTGCAACAGACATAGGGTTTGCGAACCGATGGCGTAGCTTCTATGACGTTCACAAGTATTGTAAATAGGTAACAATCTAAATTGAATAAACAAATTTGAATCTTGAATCTTGAATCTTGAATAGATCAAACATTGCAGAACAGACGTAGCTTTTGTGCGTGTTTTCTGCCTACCAAATTTTATGAGAATTCACATTTTATTGAATTAATTATTTTTAAGATTAAACATTGACATCGTGAGAGAAATACTTACTATTTTTGGTACTTATATACGTTTAAATACATGAATACTATTAATTATTTAACATGCGTTTATTTAACTTGCAGTATAATTATGTAAGTTCAATGTTCAAATGTTCAATAACAAAAAAACATCAAACTTCCATCAAAACCTGAACCCAAGTAATCACCTAAAACCTAGTACCTAAAACGTTTAAACTGTCACTTCTGCACCACAAAATAATCAATTTTGTTAATCTATGACTCTATCGAAATATGGCCGTCGCTTAATTTTTCGGCGACCTAATGAAATAATTACTCAGATTAGATACTTTAGTGAGTGCTTACTAGTGAAAAGTAATTCCTTGGGCTTTATTAGTATTTTTTGAGTTATTTAAATAGTACCTCAACCCACATATCGGCATTTTTTAATAAAATAGAACAGAGTACACACACGTGTTGTTGCGTCTATCGCTTGCCACAGACTAAACTAGAAACAGTTGCAAAAATTCTAGTTGAGATGTCTCCTCTATTTCTTTTATCTCAATGCATCTCCATAGGATTCAGTACTCAGAGCTCTAGACGCTTATATCAATTTGACGCTGACTGTACAGATAGGAATCAAAGGGAATCAAGCCTTATGGCCCCAGTAACTTCATATTTTTATAAATAAAAAATATGAGTAGGTATGGGCTTCAACTGTCATTTGAATTCCTTATTTTGATAGATTTTAGCTGCTTTGTTCTGTTGAACGCATGAAGCTCGACTTAATACTGAGGTAACTGGAGAGTGCAGTACGAACAATTTTTGTCCACCACAAATTACACAGTGGCTGTCTTCCGTCTCACCTACACTTTAAAAAATACGTATGGTCATATGAGACAGCTGACAGCCACTACATACATAAATGTCAAATTTGCTGGCGACACTTTTTTATTCAGGGTGAGAACTCCAGTTACCTCAGAGTATTAAGTCCAATCTATGATTAAGTCGAGCTTCATGGTTATACCCGAAGCTCAGAACAATAAAGGTAGAAACACATTTCGCTGGCGCAGCGCAGCGCAGCGCGATCGGTTTCATACATTTAGTATGGCTAGAAACACATTTCCCTAGCGCAGCGCAGCGCAGCGCAGCGTTTCCGCCCGGCTCCGATTGCGCCAGGCCCCCCACCACCTTCTAGCATTGTATCGTCAGATGGCTCGGTTGCGGACTGCGCAGCGGAGCTCTGCATTTTGCTTTTTTTTTACTACTTATGTTCTCCGATTTCTCCGTCAATAATGGGCCAATTAAAAAAAAATTTTTTTTGTTTAGAAGAGTAACCAATTCATTATCATGTAGGGTTGTTAATTATACTGTTAAAACAGTACCTATTAAAGTGTTTTTAGTACACTATACTTTTTAATTTTATAACAAAAAGAATGTATAATTCTGATTTGAAAATAAAATACACTAAATATTTCTAAAATCGGTTCAGTATTTTTTGAGTTTATCTATTACAAACAAACAAAGTGTATTTATAGTATCAGTATAGATATAAATTGCATCTCGTAATCATTCATCATCATCTTATCATCGTAATCATCAACATATTTTTTTTTGGATTTAATATGTTCAAGTAAGAACAGAAATTGTTTTCAAAATTAGAAGAAAATATAATGCAGATGTTAGCTCGGCAACGACTCGATTGACACTGATCAAAAATTTCGTCAGGAAACGCTGCGCCACGCTAGTAAAGTGTGCACACCCGGGTCGACGCTGCGCTGCGCTGCGCTGCGCTGCGCTGCGCCAGCGAAATGTGTTTCTAGCTTAACTAAAGCTATAGAAACCGTGCTAAAATAACAACAAAATACATTAGTTCGTACTCTTTTATCTTATGCAGTAGTACATGTGTAAGAAAGAGATAGTATACAGTCTTATGTTTCTTAATTTATAAGGTTGTCACAAGTTATTTTTACGCCAGTGATGCAACGTCATCGACATTAATATCGATAAATTAAAAACAGATTTTATATAGGTATTTACATTACATTTTTAAAATCTCTATGTATGTCAATGACACTAGTAAGTACGGTATGGTAATGTGTCGACGCACACGTATTACAAACAACCACACCACATCGAAGCGACAAAATGTGGTGTCGATGCAGCTTTTTGCAGTTGCGTTGTGGTTGTGCGACAAAATGTCAATGTGATTGCGTTGTCGCTAGTAGTTGTGATGTGGATACGTCGTATGCGGTGTGGCCGGCTGCTATTTCACAGCGTCGTCGCTGGTGGTGGTCGGTATTACTTACGCACGCGGTCGATACCTAATGACGGCAAAATGTAGTACCTACGTGTAAATTGTACGTATTCATTTCCAATACAAAATACACCCCGCCCACATGTTGTGTGGTTGTGGTACGTGTGAGTACACCCAATAAATAATTAAGTATAGCACCTGCAATATTATAAATGCAGTACCTAAGTACCACTTTCTTTTATAAAAAATTGCAGTCTTCAGTAATCTATACTAATATTATAATAAAGCTGAAGAGTTTGTTTGTTTGGTTGAACGTGCTAATCTCAGTAACTACTGCACTGATTTAGAAAATTCTTTCTACTATTAGAAAGTTACATCCTTCCCGAGTGACACAGGCTATCTTTTATCCCGGGGACGGGTACCACGTGGGTTCCTTCCTTGCTGGTTCCTACGCCTAATTTTATTGCGAACATTACAGTGAATTAAGCTGAAAAGGAAATTAATCAATTAACTAAAATAAAGAAACCATTTTTTCTTTTAAACACATCTTTAATGTTCTCATTTGGCTTAAATGATTGTAGTCCAAAATGTTACGCATAACGTGACTGTTCACTTTTGCTGTCCAGTTGATTTTTGAAATACGGCGTATCCAATCGTTTTTAATAGTTTCATCTTTGGGAAATCTGAAGAAAGAAGTAAAAATTGTTAACATGGATAAAAAAATCACAGCACTATCATAACCTTAACAACTTTAACAGAAATGCAAGAAAATATAAAAAATAGACCAAAACTCACGTACATATCTATTGATAATATTCATTTATTAAAATTTTCGGATAATACTGATGTTAAATTCTCAAAAATATTTGAATTTTGAAACAAAACTTACCGATATAATGATTCAATCTCATCCGAATTTTATTTCCGTGATATATTAGACTAACAGCCTAAAACAACACAAACCATCCTTTTTTTTTTTTTGTTCTCCCGGGGGAAAATGCCGTCGCCAATGCCGTCGTCGTAGAACCCACTAAAAACCCCCGGGTTGTTCCCTCGTCGCGTGGGCGGAGGCTACGGGATCAATGTAGTAGTCGCCGCGCCTTCCGCCCCGTGTCAGCGTCCGTGGTCGACGCTACAACCATTGGGACGACAGAACGTCCCACCTCCGGTGTGGCGCGCCGGGAACAACAGGCGCGCTCCTCCACCACGGGGGCCTAGGTGGACGACAGAGTTCCCCGCTCCGCCGTCCGGCCCCGCTACCTATTGCGCCGCTTCCTGACGCTGCCTCTCCCTCGAGAGGCGTGTGGAGCGGCGAACTACAGGGCGCTGTTCCCTTGCGGGTTGCATCTCTATATGTTCCGGAGATGCCACCTCTGCGGTCATCTCCCTTTCCTGTGCGCTGTGCGCGGACCGACTGCGGTCTCGGCGTTCACAGTTTATTCCGTCTCCTTCGGGTTGACCCACGGGCAGACTACCCCTCCTTTTTTCGGACCCTTCCGTATCCGGGCGTATACCTTTTGTCAGCGGTGGCTCGCACCGCCAGCTCCCCATTATATGCCTGGCTGGTCGTCCGGCTTCGACGCAGACCAGGCAGTTCGGTTCAGCATCGCAGGCGGCCGATATGTGGCCGAGCTCCCCACACCGGAAGCAGAGGCTTCCTCTATCCGGCCCGCCAGGGCACAGCGGTTTAGTATGCCCCACCCCCATGCACCTAAAACAGCGCAAAGGCAATGGGGCAAGCAGTCTTACTTCGGCAGCACTCCAGCCGATGTTAATTAAGGCCTCCTCAGCAATAGCCTTCGCCGCGGCAACGGGACACCTGAGCCGGATATACCAGTTGCCATAGTAGTCTCGCCTAATATTAGTCGCCTTGATAGCACCCGGCTTACTGCCGCACTTGGCAGCAACCACTTCTATTACGTCTTGTTCGTGGACCGAATCCTCAAGTCCAGTGATCTCAATACCGGCCGTTTTTTCCGGCCGTCCAACAGTCACAAGGCTGCCCACCACCCGCCGGAGTTCGGCAGCTAGGGCGTCCGCTTTCGATCCGTCTTCATCTTTAAAACTGAGGACCTTGGCCCCCGTCTGGGACAGTCTCATACTGAGCCCGTTGTTCAGTCCGATGTCCGCAAGGGAGATTTCAGTTTTCGCCTTTTTTATTATGTCGGCGTAGGTGATACCCTGCTCTCTTGCGGTAGGCAAAAGGGTTAACACCACCGCCGCAGTGGTGTGGGGAGGCATCTTTGGACTTCGATGGGAAGGACGTCTTTTGTTTTCTACCGGCTTTTTGGGTGCTGAAGTTAGCGGGCTGGCGGCATTTGCTAAAGGCGTCTTCTTCCCACGGCGTACCACGTCCGTCCAGGCGGTCTGCCCTGACGGAGCAGGAGGTGATGGGGCACTCGTCACTACGGGGGCGGGAGCTCCGCTCTTTGGCAGCAAGTTGGGCTGTTCAGGCGTCTTCGATAGGCGTTCTTCTAACGCACCCAGGCGCTGGTCCACTCCTCGTACCGTCTCAAGAAGAGAGCTTTTCAACTCTTCCAAGATGGGCATTAGGTCAGTCGTCTGTGTGGGAGGGGGAGCATCTCTGAGCTCGTTTATCTCCTCTCTCAGCAACCGGTTAGAATCCCGGAGCGCTCCACCGATGTCTAACATCCTCTTGTATTTCTCATTATGGTTCTTATTAAGGGCCTCTTGCGCCTTTTTAAGATCGTCTTGTTTCTTTTTGAGGTTATTGACCTCGATCCTCCTGTATGTCACAATCCTGCTTAAAGACCTCTCCAAGGACTCAAGGGCCGCCGATGCCCCCCTGGAAAAAGCTTCCTTGGAGATAAACTTCTTAAGTCCAGTGACCTTTCCTCTAAGCACGTCAACCTCATCCTCCACAGGTGGGATTGCCTCGAAGTCAGATTCGTCAGTCTCAGTTTCATCAGACTTCCCTGCCTCTTCTTCCATCCTGTCGTCATCACCAGCAAAAATCGGTTTGCGTGACAACTCGCGTCTTTTTGACTCTTCCGTAACATTTTCTCCAGCCAGTCTTTGGCTCTCACGGTCTTGCGACTCCTCTTCCGACTCAAAAGTTTTAAAGTATGTATGATCCATCTTGTACCCACGAGAATGGGAGAAAAAGTCAGTCCACCCGGGCAGAGATCCCAGTACCCGGGTAACCCTACATACACTGGGGGGGCGGGAGGTACCCCAGGTTCGTTCGGTAGTTGGCAGACACCTCTGCCTGCCACCTTCAGGCGGTCCGACGCCCACGTCCCCGACGCCGGACCTTTGAGGATTATTTTATAGTGGTTTACTCCACGCGGCCCCCGTGTTAATACAACGACGGCTGTCGCGATATGCATCTAAATACATTAACATAAGATACGTAACGCGAGCAGTGGGAACTTGCGTCTGGGTAGGATGCTATGAAGTGTCGACCGTGAAAAATAGGATATTGTGCCCGTACGGGAATCCATACCTGAAATTACTCCTTGGCGTGCCGTGCGCTCCGGGTGTCATGTTGCCTCGCTTCGCTTGTCATATCTTACAGGTCTCATCGTGTCTGCTTCGCATTCCACGATCTATAATTATAAAAGGTGGGTATGATTCTCCTGCACGGAATCTCTAAGCGCCCAAGGCGTTTACATGAACACATAACAATGGATATCAGCACATTAGGTACGGGATGTCTTAGACGTTGCTCGACTAGGTTCCTAGAACTTCGCGTCCTTACTCGCTACTACTCACTGAACGGGAAGGCCCGCTTCTTACGTGGCGTGATTCGCCCGAGGTGGCGTCACGTCTTCCTCTCTTGGAGGGCGTGGGCAGTCCCACGTCTTACAGTCACTGAACGGGAAGGCCCGCTTCTTACGTGGCGTGATTCGCCCGAGGTGGCGTCACGTCTTCCTCTCTTGGAGGGCGTGGGCAGTCCCACGTCTTACAGTCACTGAACGGGAAGGCCCGCTTCTTACGTGGCGTGATTAGCCCGAGGTGGCGTCACGTCTTCCTCTCTTGGAGGGCGTGGGCAGTTCCACGTCTTACAGTCACTGAACGGGAAGGCCCGCTTCTTACGTGGCGTGATTAGCCCGAGGTGGCGTCACGTCTTCCTCTCTTGGAGGGCGTGGGCAGTCCCACGTCTTACTATACCGTCATACATTACATGAGGACGCGACTCAACCCGTGACGCACGATAAAGCGATCAAGTCTGGGAGCTCCCTAGGACATGCACTACAAGATCCTAATTTCTACGTTGGTACTCATTACTCCCTAGGCACTTAGCTTTCAGTCCAGGCTCTGCGGGATCCAAGCACTACACTTCAGGGTTACATTAAGCTCACAGGCCAAAATGGCGTGTCACATCTCACAATAGAAAAAAGGCGGAAACGGGAGAGCTACTAGTATTGGTAATAGACAATATTGGCTTACCAGTATCGCATCCGGTATGGCTATGTACAATATTTACATCTCGCGGTAGTGCCGCGACAACGGCCCCCGTTCCTGTACTACGTGCAGGGTTACGGTTTGATCTTGCATTTTTGAAGGGGTTTCGCTCCCCGCGGCTCCCGTGACAGAACACAGCAGCCCCCGTTCCTGCACTACGTACAGGGTTACGGTATAATCCTGGTTTTGGTTCGCGCCGGCCGAAGCCCGGTAACCCCCTTCCACCGGGGGCCGTTCCCCTATCCACCACCTGGGGGACGCGCTCGGTCTCGGATCCAGTTGTTTTATCACCGAATTCCTTGTAAATCTATAAATTTTCACTTTAGCTGCCAGCGAAGCTGTTCGACCATTGTAATACGTTCGTATTAAATTGGTCATACCTCAGAAACTACGTAGTTAACTTTCCGGAGCGTGGAAATATCTTTTTAAAAACTAACTTAAACACGAGTGAGTCCAACAGAGTTGGATGTCGAACTGCCCGATCTACGGTATTAAATAATAAAGAAACAAAATGTTGCATCATCTTAATTCTAAGGATCGACAGATTGCTTACAGTGCGTCTGTCATCCTTCCTGTCCGAGGCATTTCACAGAATACTGTTACAATGTAATTACATTGTGTTGACTGTGAAGTGCTTCGTCAGTAGTTCTTACAATATAACTCCTCCGCCCTTAGAATGAAGTTTATCTGAAAAACATAATTTTTCAGGAAACTCATTGGAAACTTTACCTAATTTTAACAATTTAAACTTTGTTTTTAACTAAAATAATTACCTTTTTAAATGTATCAAGGGTATCTCATTTACTTGATTAGGTGAAGTTTCAGGGTTTTCCGTTTCATTGTTAACTTCAGAAGGAGTTTTCTTACATAATTTTCTTACAATTATTTTACGTTTTAATACAATGAAAATTAGAATTAATACGGAAAGTATTACATATAATACAATGGTAGCAACACTTTCACTTGGTTGTACACTGTCACTTTTCACACTTTTCATTCCTTTTTGCAGTACATAATTTAAATGCTGAATGTCGTCCAGATTTACTTTCTTCAAATTCACAGGTTCATAGTTCGTAGAATTTTGTTGCTGATTTTCAGGTAAATGGGGTAATGCTATTACAGGTAAAGGTTTGTTTTTCTTGAACATGGAGTAATAACGTTGTCCTCGGATTTCTATTCCTTCTATGGATACTATACATCTATCTGGTATGGTTAGTATGTATGTTCCTCGTATCTGCCCATGGATGATGTTACTATCACAGTTTTGTGAGATAATTTTGTTAAACTTGGAGAATAAAATCCAACTATTTGCTGTAATCTTTTGAAGTTTCAGGTCTTCCACGTCGACTGATCTAGGTAAACACGAAGATGGATTTGGACAATACGTCATCAGTTGTTCTATGCAGGTTTTATCGGCGTAAAGTGCGAGGTCGTCTTCAGTACACAGGTAATCTTTGTCTGTAACTTCTTTACACGGTTTGGCTATCGGTAAGTATTTTAATCCTTCTACGAGTAGGTAAGGAAAGTCAGGGATTATAATATAGGTTAGGTTTATGGAGTTATAGAATATGGGAAGGGAATACAATTTAAAATAATTATATGTAACATTATCAACTAAAGGTATATCTATAATAAATCTTATAACATTATTAGTAATGTAAGTTTTTACAGAGAAAGTTTCTTCCAGGTTAATCAGATTTTGTTCATTTACGGTAAACATTAAATTATCATGTTGAGCTATTTCTAATAGTAATTCTAATAATTGATTTGGGTTTAAAATACTCTTATGGAGAACTGATACTTTACTGAGCGCTAGAGCAGTTTCTATTTCACTAAGTTGAATATACATGGTTCGAAAGTTAGCAACGAACATGTTTAGAATACCAATAAGATATGTAACATAACCGAGTTGATTTTCTTTAACAGAGAGGTCACTAAGTTTTGTTTCAATTCGTACAAGACGCTCATTCATAAGTTGCGTATTTTCATCAATAATTTTTGTGGAATTGAGAAAATGGTCTAACATTTCAGATACTATGGTGATTTTATTGGAGACTTCCTGTTCGTGGGTTTGTATACTTGCAATAAGTTTATCATATTTAACGGCATCGTCGTAATCTAAATTTCCTGTAATTAACTTGATAATTGAACCGATTGGGTTAATGAGTCCTCGTTTTACTTTTCTTGAGGGGCTTAGTTGTTGGAATTTTTCAATTGTTTCATCGCGTAAGTACTGTACTAATTGTTCTAATTCCTTAATTTCAAACTGATAAAAACTATTATTGCTATAACGATTAGTAATATCATTCAATTCCGAATATTTTTCAATGTTGAATAAAAAATCGCGTTCGAAACCTTCTAAATCTATTGTTTTTATAATGGACCACTGATCGCGTTGTAAAAATGCTTGACCTTGTTGAAAAGGTAAGATTCCCGGATTTTGTTTAATTTCCACCAGTTGAAGTCCCTGGCTGGGGAGAGTTTGACCTAGGAGCCGTTGCGTTATCGACGTCCATATCAGTAGGTTCAACCACCTCGTCCACCACCTGCGAAGGACGTTTCACATTTTTAATTGGTACCTTCGTATCGCGGTCGTTTACTTTAATAGGTAAAATATTACGTTCTGCTTTGCCCGTGACTATAGCCTTTTGATATTTAGGTTTGTCTTTAGATTGTCGCTTATTAACTGCTTTGGCGAATACGGTTTGTCCTACTTTTAATTCAGGGCCTATCTCTCCACCTCGTTTATCGATTACCTTTTTCTTTAATTTTACTGCATTTTCCGATAAATGTTTATATAATTCGTGAGTTCTTTTTCTATGATCTTTAATAAGTTGTTGTTGATAATTTTTCTGGAAATCTGTATCAAATGTTGTATTTAGTTCGGTATGACCGAAAACTACCTCAAATGGTGTTAAGTCAGTAGTACTATGGATGGTGTTGTTATATGCCATAACTGCGTATGTCATAACTGTGGCGGCATCGGTATATTTTCTTTCGTACTTAGCTATTCGATATATTTCTATTAAAGTGGAATGGAAACGCTCAACCAATCCCATGGAATTCGGGTTATTTGGCGTCCCAATATGCAATGTTATTTTGTGTAAATCTGTTAGTTCTTTAATTAAAGCATTATTAAATTCGGTTCCAGGATCTGAACTAATTTTTTGTGGTGTTCCATAAAAAGAGAAATATTTAACTAGTGCTCTAACAATTTCTGGTGTTGATCTGGATGGGATTTCTATTGCCTGACCTAATTTACTAAAAGCATCGATAATTGTTAGATATGTTTTTGATTCAATTGAAAATGTATCTATGAATATTTCCTGGAATGGTGCATTTTGCGTTTGTGTTAATTGTAAAACTGGTTTGATGGGCTTTCTATCATATTTAGAAACTTTACATTGCTCGCAAGAGTTGATGACTGCTGTCACCATTTCATGCATGTTTTGCCAAAAGTAATTTCTTTTAATTCTTTTAACTGTTTCAGTAATTCCACGATGGCATGTTTTTCCGTCATGTATTTTATTAATTATTGCTCGTTGTTCCTGCTCATCTTCTACGTAAACTACGCGTTCAGTACATTCAATAAAATTAATAGTGCCCTTTTTAAATAGTTCGATAATGATTTTACTAAATCGTTTCCTATGTTCTGGGTGTTCAAAGTAAATAAAATGCTTGATTTTAGGCTTAATGTATTGTTTCAGAAAATCTTTTATTATTTGATCGTTTCCTAACGGTAAGAAAACTTCTATCACTTTTTGCTTATCGCGGGATACATCTGTTACTTGCATATCTTGACTAAATTTGTAAAATACTAATATCTGGTTTGGCTTGGTATCGATTGCTTCATGTAATATTGGTATACCTAAAGATTCTGTTTCTTGTGCAGAATGTACAGTTTGAATACTACTTGAATTATCGGAACGAACTGGATAGTTAGTTGGATCGATATCTATATCGGAACTAATTGAAGCTGTTTCCTCAGAATCGGAAATAGTTATGGTGTCTGAGTTATCGATCTCAGGTTTTGTTAAATTAGACGATTTTTCTTCATTATCGTCCACGTTAACAATCATGGAATCGTTATCCTCATTACCTAATGCATTGAATTGGAGGCGTGATAACGCATCCGCATTTGCGTTCTGTTTTCCACTTTTATGGATAATATTAAAATCATATTCCTGTAAACGTAAACGCCAACGTGTTAATTTACTATTTAATTCTTTTAAATTGCTAAGCCATATCAAAGGTCTATGGTCTGTATATACTGTGAACTTGTTACCGTATAGATATGGTCGAAAGTGTTTTGTGGCCCAAACAATAGCCAGCAACTCACGTTCGATCGCACTATATTTCTTTTCTGTATCTGTTAACGTACGACTAGCGTATGCCACAGGCTTATCGCTGCCTATACAGCCTTGTGACAATACTGCGCCGAGCGCTACTTCAGATGCATCTGTTGTTAGAATGAATGGCTTGCTCATATCTGGATATTGTAAAATTGGAGCATTTATCAAAAGTTCTTTACATTTCTGAAATGCTTCTGTATATTTGTCGTCTATAATTACCTTTTTGCCCTTTTTTAGACATGCAGTTAAAGGTTGACATATTTTTGAAAAGTCTTTTACAAAACGTCTGTAATATCCTATGAATCCTAAAAATCGTTTTATTTCAGTCTGTGTCTGCGGAATCGGATAATCCATAACTACTTTAATTTTGTCGTCATTAGGTTTCAGTCCGTCTTTTGTCAATGTATGTCCTAAATACTGTACTTCCTTTCTAAGGAATTCGGATTTATCTAATTGCACTTTCAAGTTAGTCTGTCTTAGTCGATCAAATACTGTACGTAATTTCTGAAGGTGTTCTTTTAGTCCATTCGAGTAAATTAAAATGTCATCTAGGTAAACAAGGCAATGTATTCCTTGTAATCCTCTCAGCACGTTATTCATCGTTCGTTGAAACGTTGCCGGAGCTGTCTTCAGACCAAATGGCATTCTAAGGAACTCATAATGACCATTTTGTGTAGAAAACGCGGTTTTTTCTCTATCTGATTCTGTAATTTCAATTTGATGATATCCAGAAGCTAAATCTAACGTTGTAAAGTAATTGCTTTTACCTAATTTGTCAAATAAGTCACATATGTTCGGAAGTGGAAATCTGTCGTCAATAGTAATCTCGTTTAAACGTCGGTAGTCTATGACCATTCTATATTTTATTTCACCTGAAGCATCTAATTTCTTGGGAACTAAGTGGACAGGGGCACTCCATGGAGAATGCGACTCTTGTATTACGTTATCCTGCAGTAATTTTTCTACTTGATCTAATATTTCCTGTGCTTGAGCTGGTGCCTGTCTATAAGGTTTTATATAAATTGGATCTTCATTTACGGTTCTGATTTGGTGTTTAACCTGATTGGTAAAGGTAAGTGGTATGTTTTCGCAATAAAATATATCTTTATATTCCTCACATAGTCGAGTGATTTCTCTACGCTCTTCTATGTTGAGATGGTCTAAACGAAGCTTATTTAAGTTGTCGGTCAATAAAGTGTCTGTCTCTACGTTTGTATAGTCATCGTTATAGTTAGTCTCAATTTCGTCATAAAATTGTGATACCTTGAAGGGTGCTGTAATAACTAATTCTAGTAAATTATTTGTTGCATTTTGTATGATGGTTTCAGCAAAATAATTTTTACAAGAAACTAAGGCAGTAGGCTTACGAATGTCTTTACAAAACTCCTTAAATTCGATAATTGCATCGCCGTTTTCCTGATTGACGGGTAATTTAACGCGATGTTCAGATCGTGGTTCTAATATAATTTTGTAATCACTTTTATATACTATTGGAATATTTGTTTTGTCTGTTTGTAACATCATATGGTTATAGGAAATATTTGCTTTAAGACGGGACAAAAGATCACAACCGATTACTCCATCGTATCTTTTATCTACATCGTATATATAAAATTTATGTGTAAATGGTTCCTTAAAAATTGAAAAAAGTGGAATATTAACTACGTCATTGTGAACACTGGATGCATGCGTACTAGTTACCATAAACGGCTCGTAGCATCTATAGTTATTGAAGTATTCATTAGCCTTAGATGTACTAACAAAAGAACGTGTGCTTCCAGAGTCTAACATAAACTTAGCATCTATATCAGGTACATATATATAAGGTAATTTAAGAGTATTGTCTGAATTTATTTCGATTACCTCGGGCTGGTTTGGAGGCAATTTACTTGAAAATTTTCCATAGAATCTACTTTTTCCTGATTATTTTCTAATTGTGGATTATCATTACATTCATTTTCACAAGAATCGGGATATTGTTCTGCATATGCATGCATATTTTCATTATAATAAGCATACATGTTTTCATCAAATTCGGTTTCGCAATAATAGGGGTTATTATAATAATCAGTCTCATCAGTAGATATTTCATTTACTGGAAACTGTTGCGGTTTTACGGGTGCGGTTCTCATTGAAACGTCATTAGAGAAATTAGGAGGACGGTAACCTTGATATTGTTGCTGAGGCCTATATCCGAATTGACCTGGCTGTGGTCTAAAACCTTGTGTTTGAGGTCTATAGCCGAATTGACCTGTTTGCGGACGGAAGCCAGTTGGTTGAAATTGTGTGTTTGCATTAAATTGGGGTCTCGCACCAAACTGTGGTTTTGCAAAATTATTAAATTGTGGTGCTGTTGGTCGCTGTTGGTTAAATGCATTTGTATTTAAAGGTCGATTACCGAAATACTGATTTGGTCGGAAAAGATTATTGGAATTTCCCGGAATGTCGAATTTAAATTGATTTGGCGGAAGTGTCGGAATACCAAATTTAAATTGAGCATTCTGCGGAATTGGCGGTTTAAATATATTTTGTTGAGTGCTTGATGGTCTATTTTGGAGCATCTTTGATCGAAGGTTATACTGTTCCTGGAAATTAACCTCTTCTAAAACGAAACTTAATGCCTCTTCTAGGGTGGTCGGATTTTTAATTCTAACTATTCGCACCATGTGTTCGGGTAAATTGTACAAGAAAACGTTTAGGGAAGTATGATCATAAATAATTCGTTTTGCTTCTTTTAAAGTAGCTGACGGATTCTGATTAACTTTTGAAATAAGAATTGCTCTCACGTCCTGGATTCTACCACAAAATTCTAGATATGATTCACTGTTTCTAATTTTTAATGTTTCTAATTCGATCGCTACACATTCCTCACTTCGCGGGTCTCCGAAATGTTGAATTAAAATTTCCTTTATTTCATCGTAAGTCTCAAATTCGCCTCGCTCGCTGATCAGAGCAGCGGCTTTCCCGGTTAATTTGCTAGTTACTGACTGAATAAGAAAATCGTTAACGTTTGCTGCACCTTGGTATTTGGCTATAACGAATTCACATTTCCTTAAGAACAAACTTAAAGTTTTTGTGTTCCCGTTATATTCAGGTATAAGGTTTAGCATTTCGCGAGGGATGTGTGGTGCCGGATAAACAAGTTCGTCTTCCATTGTAAATAAAATGTAAAAATATAGTTAGTATAACACAAGCTTAAAATAAGGTAGTTAATATAAAGTAACCGCGAGATTCTATCGCGTAATACTTTATCGTAATCTAATTAAAATATAACTTTTTAAAATTAATTTGCGAGATTTTATCGCCTATTATCTAATTAAAATAATATTTAAAGCAAATCGCGACATTTTATCGCGTAGATACCTTAAATGTTTAACTTAAATTCGTTTACTTTATATTCACTTTTCAAAATTAATTTTCACAATAACACTTTCTTAAATCTAACACTAGGATAAAGGATAGGAAAGGATGTAGAAGAATTTTACAACTTACATGCCAGTCTGCACCTTATTTTCGCACATTACCGATTTTAGGTAAATTACTCCCGTTAACAAATTTATTTGGTTCGAGGATAGCCTATCCCGGTGTTGAAACACACGAACTGCTGCACACACGCGAACTTCAGCGACGATTTCGGATTTTACGAAGCTTCGAAACTGTTTTCCCGGTTTTTCCACGATGTTAGCGTACTTTTCCGAGAGTTTTCCGCGTATGACAAACAGTCAGCTATCCTACCGGCTGCGCCAGTTAACTTTCCGGAGCGTGGAAATATCTTTTTAAAAACTAACTTAAACACGAGTGAGTCCAACAGAGTTGGATGTCGAACTGCCCGATCTACGGTATTAAATAATAAAGAAACAAAATGTTGCATCATCTTAATTCTAAGGATCGACAGATTGCTTACAGTGCGTCTGTCATCCTTCCTGTCCGAGGCATTTCACAGAATACTGTTACAATGTAATTACATTGTGTTGACTGTGAAGTGCTTCGTCAGTAGTTCTTACAATATAACTACGTTCTCAACAAAGACGTATTTTTATTTTGGTAGTATTATATTACAACCAATTAGAACCAGTTGACATTTGTACTTTACGAGCTTGTGACAATGACAGACACAATAGAAACTCACAATGATTGTCTATTTCACTCTTACTCATGTATGCTCAATTACTTAAAGTGAGTACGATAGCTGATACACAGTTTTTATTTTAGTACGGTTTCTATAGCTTTAGTTATTTATTGTTCTGAAACCCGAAGTCAAAAAAAGGGAAGGGAGGGGAAAGGGACTTATAATGGCTACTTTTTTAATAAAAAGTAAAATAAAAATAAAAATAAAAATAAAATTGTCTTAAAGTTCCAAAAAACGTATGGTTCATATCCATAAAGTTACGCGGTAGCCCTCCAGGTAATGAGCGATTTTCTGAGAGGCCATTTAAAAAAAAAGCTTCATTTGCTTCACTACAGTCGTCACAAATTAAGATGCCCGTTTTGACACATGGTAATGACCCTAGAATGTAACTTGTTACGAAAACCAAAAAATCAAATATATGCTGATTACTTATCAAAGGTGTATGAAAATAATAGGTTACATTTTTTAACGCATCATAAATTAAGGCAAAGTGTATTCCGCGTATTATTTTTGCGTTTATTCTAAAGTAAACGCAGATTCGATTAACTACGAAACGTCTCGAAAAACAGTTACGTTTTCAGTCTTTATTTTTTTAAATACTAGTGTTGTAACCGTTGCGTGCAGAATTTTTCCAGCTTCATTCAATTTTATCGAAATAATCGTTATAACCACTTTAATAGATTAATTTGTAAAATTGATCTTTTTCGTGTGAAAACTAGATTGGCACTTAAAGCATTAGTGAAATTATGAATTGGCAACAATGATTTTGATAAAACGGTTTCTAGGCAAACGCAAACTTATCCAAGGAGAACGTTTCGAATGAACCGAATGAAATAAAAATATTCTTTAAATAAAAACTAGACAACCTTGCACGCCTCACCATGTCGAATCGTCACGTTCACCGTTCCAGAGATTTCTTAAAACACGTTTCGTTCGGCTTGTTCGAAGCGTTCGCATCGGACAAGCGTGCGTGCGTTCACCATAAGCGGCCTACACGTTGGTCCAACCACTGGCCAATACATCGTACATTGACACTTTTGAACGAACAAGACGTTTAAAATGGTTCTTTCAAAAGTGTTAATATACGACGTATTGGCCAATGGTTGGGCCAACGTGTACAGGCCACTATAATAAGTAATGTAGCTACTCTATGACCATGTCTATGCTGTGAGCTTTAGTTAAAATATTTGCACTTTTAGAGCCATCGCGACTTGTGATTTTTAGTCGACCGATAGTTTAGTCGGAATCGTAAGACGATCGTGATCAAACTGTCGGCCGATAGTTTGGTTTTGAGAACCTGCGAGCACTTGTGATTTTTAGTCGACCGATAGTTGGTCGATAGTTTAGTTGAATCCGGGCGCGCGCTCACATAGTCCTTTATGCACAGGGCGATAGTTGTCCGATAGTTGTATAACTGTAACTATAACTATAGTTGTAGTAACTATTGGCCAGTCATTTTCGATAGTTCGATACTGAATGCGCAGTGTACCGATAGTTGGGCGATCGTTTAGTTAAATCCGGGCGCGCGCTCACATAGTCCTTTATGCACAGGGCGATAGTTGTCCGATAGTTGTATAACTGTAACTATAACTATAGTTGTAGTAACTATTGGCCAGTCATTTTCGATAGTTCGATACTGAATGCGCAGTGTACCGATAGTAGGGCGATAGTGTAGTTGAATGCAGTGCGCGCGCTCACATAGTCCTTCATTCACATTACCGCCCGGCCGATAGTTGTGCGATAGTTTGATCGTACAACTATCGGCCAGTCATTTTCGATAGTTTGATCGGTCGATAGTTTAAGCGCACTGACGATTGCCACTGCCATATAACTCTATACTGAATCCGAGAACGACCAAACTATCGCCCGATTAAAAATTACAAGTGCGCGTTCGCTCTTATATAAATTATGCAATTTATGTGGATTCGTTTCAAGTTTATATAACATAAAAGGTCAATTTATACTTTAATAATATGTTTATTAAAAGTATATGTACATATATAGTAAGTTTAACATTTTATAATAATAACTAGTCTTAATCCACATAAGTTGCAAACCTACTATAATCGATTAGTTACTCAGAACCTTAATCGATTAATCGCGAGAATCGATCACAGACTCGTATGGTTACATGCCTAATCACGTCACTTTAGCATGTGTCAAAACGGGCATCTTATTTTGTGACGACTGTAGATGGCGTTGAATAAGTATGTACATGTCTATGGTATATTTTGGTATGAAACATATTTAAATTAATTACTTTTTAAAAACCCAAAGGAAACTAATAATATATTAAATAAGTACTACTGTGAGGAACAGAAACGAAATAGGTAAATTTAAAGATTTAGGTAAATAAATAACATCTGTCTGACGTTCCGTTTTACGTAAAAAAGTCGCGTCAAAGTAAAATTTATAACGTTCCGTTCCTTCTAACTGCATAGGTGGGACAGCGCCATCTAGTGACTGAGCTTTCAGAAAATCGCCCATTGGGCCGGTAGCCCCCCAGAACCTCTGGTAAAAGTACTGGGCCACTATGCTCCGCGCGAGACTTATACTCTCAACGTTTACGAAAACTCGGATGAACTGCTCATGTTGGTAAAGCAGTCAAAGGGCATGAAAGAGATAGAGCGATAGTTTTCGATTACGAATACAGTTTGCCAAACTCAAACGATCGATCTAGGCCGACAGGCGACCTGACCGTGTGTGGGCTCCTTAAAGCCCCCAGGATGGCCGATCATGGTCGGCGACCATGACCAATACATCGTACATTGACACTTTTGAAAGGACCTTTTTAAACTTGTTCGTTCAAAAGTGTCAATGTACGATGTATTGGTCATGGTCGCCGACCATGGTCGGCCAACCTGTACTGGGGGCATTAGAATCTGTGACTGTCAGTGCCAGTCTGTCAAGGCTACGTTCCGTTTTGCGCATGAAGTTTGACTTAATACTCTGAGGTAACTGGAGCTCTCACCCTGAATAAAAAAGTGTCGCCAGCAAATTTGACATTTATGTATGTAGTGGCTGTCAGCTGTCTCATATGACCATACGTATTTTTTTAAAGTGTAGGTGAGACGGAAGACAGCCACTGTGTTATTTGTGGTATTCAAAAAATTGTTCGTACTGCACTCTCCAGTTACCTCAGTATTAAGTCGAGCTTCATGGTTTTGCGTCAACAGCGATAATATCACTGATATCGCGCTCACACATCGTTCCGATTTGTTGTGAGCGCGACAACGAAAGCAGTAATTACGTCACGGATGACGTCACTACCGCCGCCATTTTGCGATCACGGTGATATCGTTCTCAAGCATGAAGTTCGACTTAATACTGAGGTAACTGGAGAGTGCAGTACGAACAATTTTTTGAATACCACAAATAACACAGTGGCTGTCTTCCGTCTCACCTACACTTTAAAAAAATACGTATGGTCATATGAGACAGCTGACAGCCACTACATACATAAATGTCAAATTTTTTGAATACCACAAATAACACAGTGGCTGTCTTCCGTCTCACCTACACTTTAAAAAAATACGTATGGTCATATGAGACAGCTGACAGCCACTACATACATAAATGTCAAATTTGCTGGCGACACTTTTTTATTCAGGGTGAGAGCTCCAGTTACCTCAGAGTATTAAGTCAAACTTCATGTTCTCAAGCGTTAGCACTGTGAGCGGGCTGTCATATTTGACGTTTTGTTGTCAAACGTCATTGTTTGTTGTGGTTTTGTTTGAGTAATCTCTGCGTTTTAGGTTTTATTTAGGTATTTTATTTGTTTATCCCGAAGCAGAAAGCCAGAAAAATGATAGTGCTTATTAAAGATGAGACGACGGGTAGAGACATTACTCTAAATTTAAGCACGGATCACTATCATCATCGCTGTCCAATAAAACGTTTACTAATTGACGAATATCCATACTAAACCGGTGATTATTTACTTACAAATTCAAATCAAAACAACGCTCGCTCGCGATGCTTGCAAATAGCCGTTCCGAATTGAAATCGCGTCAACAGTGCTGTCAGCGCGATAATCAAATCGGAACAGCTTTTAGCGCTCACAGCGCCAACAGTACTATTGACTCAAAACGGAACACGGCCCAAGTCAGCTGCTGTCATTCATTTCCATCCAGCTGGTGGCCTACCACAAGCTCTTATAGCAGTTATAGCTTGTGGTAGGCCACCTGATCCCCGCTGGTACATTATCATAATTTGTGTTGTGATCAGTGCTGCCAACTGCGGGGAAAATCCCCGATTTTCGGGGAATTGAGGGTTGACGCGGGGAGAACGCGGGGAATGACAAAAATCGGGGAATTTCGGGGAACCAGGATATTTTTTTATTTAATACAATCCTAACGATTTTTGTAGGTATTTGATAGTTCTGAACGCATCAACGCATCCTTGGTTGTCATTGAAAATACAAATTAACTCTACCCTTCATTTAAAAGTATTTAAATGTTTTCTTGACGCCTATGTACCGGTTGAAATTTTCAATAAAATTAAGGAAAACCTGTTAAAAAGTGCAGCTACTGTTAAAAAACATGTAGGTAAGTTGCTTGTTCTGCGATAAAAACAGTGTTTTCATTCCAAAAATATCATTTAAAGGAATTTGTGAGAAATTAATCAAAGAGAGCGGGGAATTTCGGGTAATTGGCATAACTGATGCGGGGAATGGAGATTTTTTTATTGGCAGCACTGGTTGTGATCCTTGATTGATTGTTATGTACCTACAATAATTAATTAGATTTTTTGCTGCAAAGAAGATGTTAAATTATTAGAATGTCGTGTGAAGTTGAACAAATTGGTGACTGTGGAGACACAGCAACTTTAGGAAGAGCTCTTTTCATAGCGGATAAAGAAGGTATTCGACTTTCTATAAACAATGATTTTGGCTGTTGTTGTGTTACAATAAACAAATTGCAAGCAACAAAAGACTTATGGGCTAATAAAGCAGTTCCAATTTAATTACAGATACTAACTGGCTTGCACATTGTTCTGTTTCGTTATCACCATGCGGTAACTTACTAGCTGTTACAAGAATCGACTTTGTTTGCTTACAAGTCAATGGATTAGTGCAACAGACAGTAACACATATTTGATTTCGTGGAGCGGCACATTATCTGCTGATATATCAGTTGTCCTAGTGTTACCAATATGCCCATCACAGCAATCATCACAGGTGAATTAAAACTTTAACTAAATTCATAGCTTGTCTATAGGTTGAAACAAACTTTATTGAAAATATTTTAGTATTCCTTTTTACAAACTATGATTAGGTAGGTATTTTAAACAGTAAGTGATAACATAGGCAACTTTTTGGTCAGTGTGTCGCAAAGGGTTGGTAACTGCACATACTAAAAAGTCTTAGTTTGGTCTTATTGTAGTTCAAATAGTTTTCTGGCGCTTCACTTGCTCGGCTCACTAATTCTAACCTAATGGAATATATTACATTTACTTGTAATGAGTGACAAGTCCTTGCACACTCAGTCGGTCACTCCAACCAAGGTTTTTTAAACTCTATTTATTATATTATTATGATAAAATAACTATTGATTGATCAAGCTTAGTCATATTGTATGATTCACAATTCTTAATTTTTATTGTTCTCTTAGGAATTTTTATCAAATATTTTCTAACATAATTATCTTCCTTAGTTTAATATTTGTTAAAGGTAGGTATTATTATAGTTAGGGACTTTATATTGTTCCTTTGATTATTCACTTACATACATAAAAACTAACCCCTGTAAAACTATTTCAGAATGGACCTGATTGGTTTTGTGTAATAGTTGGTTTCAAAAGTGGCAATGTTGCATTTTACACTGATACAGGGCATTTACTATTATGTGAGAAATTGGATGAGAAACCTGTTATGAAACTCACTTGTCACACTGGTACTTATGGTACACTGCCAGATGATATACACATCTTGTATCCAACCTGTCAATGTATAATTTCTGGGCCGAATTTGTTCCAAACATTAAGAAATGCTAAGTCACAGCTAGCTAAAGGTAACAACTACTACTTTAATAGCTTTTAATTAAAAGATCCTTTGTTAAAAATGTTGATAATGATTTATAAGTGCCATACTACACGGACGTTTCTCCCGCCGCGGGAATCCGCTTCGAAATCGCACTAAACACTTAATGTGGATGTTATTATGCTGCATACTACACTGCGCGGTTTCCCGCCGTGGATCTCGGACGGGAGAAAATCGACCGCTACATGCGGCGTCAAACCGCCACTGCGAAAAACCGCTCTTTCACATTACACGGGCGGTTTCCCGCTACTGCGTTATTCTGAGCGGGAACTGCGAATGCGTTCGTTGTGCGTGGGTAGTTTTGTGTGAAATATGTATATAAACAAAAGACAGCGGTAAACCGCAATCCGTGTAGTTTGATGTTCTGCGGCAGCTTTCTCAAGTGGTTTCCTGTGGCAGGAGAACAGCCCATGTAGCCTCAGCCTTAATACTACCCTTCCGCCCGTCGGAATGTGATATTTATCCGGGATAAAAAGTAGCCTAGCCTATGCCACTCTCCAGCTCTCAAAGTATCCCCACATTAAAAATCAATCACATCAATCAATCTCTGTTTTAATGTTAAAGATGGTCAAACATATAAATAAACACTTGCACATTTGGGTATAATATTAATATGGATAATTATTATTTTTATTATTATTATTATTATTCAGGCAAGCAGTTCTTGCAACTGATACTGCCCGTATCCTGATCATCATACAATATGGTTTCACTTTATGTTTTTCATGTGTACATCAAGTCTATTTTTAAATTGGTTGGTGTTGGAGGCTGAGACAACCATGTGGGAGCTTATTCTATTCATTTACAGCCCTGTTGGATAGAAAATGTTTATATGGGTTGCTGTTAGCAGCACGGGTGCATAGTTTAAAGCTGTGACCTCTGAGGTGTGTATTCTGATTTCTATGGAAAATCATATGTATGTCATAGAGGTCATAATGCCCATTTAATATTTTGAAGGTTTCAATTAAGTCACCGCGGCTCCTGCGGTCTTGTAAGGTTGTGAGATTCAGCGCATCCAACCGTTCCTCGTATGTGCGTCGTTTCAGCGATCTGGGTGTCTTGGTTAAGCTTCGCTGCACTTTCTCCAGTTTCTCTATGTCCTTGGCAAAATAAAGACTCCAGATCTGAAATGCGTACTCAAGAAAGGGTCGGACAAAGGTTTTATAAATCTTCAGCATCATTTCTGGAGTCAAAGCACCAAAAGCTTTTCTGATTAGGTACATCAAACTTTTAGCTTTCTTTGCTATGGTGGATATATGCTCCTCCCATTTTAAATCTTCCGAAATCTTCACTCCTAAGTCCATTGGAGTTTTGACTTCTGTAAGCTTAACATCATTTAGGGTATAAGATAGGTGTGGATTTCGGTTCCCTATGTGCAAAACAGTGCATTTCGTGGCGTTAAGGGTGAGAAGCCATTTCTTTGACCAGTTCGCTATGGCATTCAGATCGGATTGAATTCTGTCGTAATCAAGCAGCGGGTTTCCGAATAACTTTGTATCGTCTGCAAACATACTGATATGGCACTGTACGGACTTAGGAAGGTCGAATGTGTATATAATGAATAGTACTGGACCAAGAACCGAGCCTTGCGGTACACCACTGAGTACTTTACGCTGGTCAGACAATTCTTCGTCTATTTTGACTTGAAAGGTCCTTTGTTCCAAAAATGCCCTTATCCAATTGAGAAGTTTACCGCGTATTCCTACATGTGCCAGTTTATGCAGTAGCCTTTTTATGGGAACTTTATCAAACGCCTTTTCGTAGTCAAGATACATTACGTCTGTAGGTTGTCTAACATTGTATTGTTCTACCCACAGTGACATACATGATAACAGGTTAGTCACAGTGGAGCGGCGCGGACAAAAACCATGTTGGCGCTCAGGAATTACTCTGTTTTCGGCAAGAAAGTTTCTGATGAATTTGACTATGATCTTTTCCATTAACTTGCAGACTACACTAGTTAGACTTATTGGTCTGTAATGGAGGGATCAAGTTTGTTTCCTTTTTTAAATATTGGGGTTATAGAAAAATGGAAAATGAAGTATTGAGAAAAAATCGACCCGTCTCACAACTAGCTCCGATGGGACTCGACCCACGACCTTTCGCTTTCCGGGCGACTGCTCTAACCACTGAGCTACGGAGTCGTTACGAGAAGCGTCGAATTTATCCAATACTTCTTACTCGCTGTATAGTCAGCGTTAATTTCATCAATGTGGAGATATTACTACCCTCACACGCGAAAGAAATACCTTTCCAGGTATTTGGCAATCGCTAAAGATGAAATTACTATTGCAAGTTATTTTAATTTTTTGATTTTTGCATTCACAATGCAATTTTTAATATAGAAAAATGGAAAATGAAGTATTGAGAAAAAATCGACCCGTCTCACAACTAGCTCCGATGGGACTCGAACCCACGACCTTTCGCTTTCCGGGCGACTGCTCTAACCACTGAGCTACGGAGTCGTTACGAGAAGCGTCGAATTTATCCAATACTTCTTACTCGCTGTATAGTCAGCGTTAATTTCATCAATGTGGAGATATTACTACCCTCACACGCGAAAGAAATACCTTTCCAGGTATTTGGCAATCGCTAAAGATGAAATTACTATTGCAAGTTATTTTAATTTTTTGATTTTTGCATTCACAATGCAATTTTTAATATAGAAAAATGGAAAATGAAGTATTGAGAAAAAATCGACCCGTCTCACAACTAGCTCCGATGGGACTCGAACCCACGACCTTTCGCTTTCCGGGCGACTGCTCTAACCACTGAGCTACGGAGTCGTTACGAGAAGCGTCGAATTTATCCAATACTTCTTACTCGCTGTATAGTCAGCGTTAATTTCATCAATGTGGAGATATTACTACCCTCACACGCGAAAGAAATACCTTTCCAGGTATTTGGCAATCGCTAAAGATGAAATTACTATTGCAAGTTATTTTAATTTTTTGATTTTTGCATTCACAATGCAATTTTTAATATAGAAAAATGGAAAATGAAGTATTGAGAAAAAATCGACCCGTCTCACAACTAGCTCCGATGGGACTCGAACCCACGACCTTTCGCTTTCCGGGCGACTGCTCTAACCACTGAGCTACGGAGTCGTTACGAGAAGCGTCGAATTTATCCAATACTTCTTACTCGCTGTATAGTCAGCGTTAATTTCATCAATGTGGAGATATTACTACCCTCACACGCGAAAGAAATACCTTTCCAGGTATTTGGCAATCGCTAAAGATGAAATTACTATTGCAAGTTATTTTAATTTTTTGATTTTTGCATTCACAATGCAATTTTTAATATAGAAAAATGGAAAATGAAGTATTGAGAAAAAATCGACCCGTCTCACAACTAGCTCCGATGGGACTCGAACCCACGACCTTTCGCTTTCCGGGCGACTGCTCTAACCACTGAGCTACGGAGTCGTTACGAGAAGCGTCGAATTTATCCAATACTTCTTACTCGCTGTATAGTCAGCGTTAATTTCATCAATGTGGAGATATTACTACCCTCACACGCGAAAGAAATACCTTTCCAGGTATTTGGCAATCGCTAAAGATGAAATTACTATTGCAAGTTATTTTAATTTTTTGATTTTGCATTCACAATGCAATTTTTAATATAGAAAAATGGAAAATGAAGTATTGAGAAAAAATCGACCCGTCTCACAACTAGCTCCGATGGGACTCGAACCCACGACCTTTCGCTTTCCGGGCGACTGCTCTAACCACTGAGCTACGGAGTCGTTACGAGAAGCGTCGAATTTATCCAATACTTCTTACTCGCTGTATAGTCAGCGTTAATTTCATCAATGTGGAGATATTACTACCCTCACACGCGAAAGAAATACCTTTCCAGGTATTTGGCAATCGCTAAAGATGAAATTACTATTGCAAGTTATTTTAATTTTTTGATTTTTGCATTCACAATGCAATTTTTAATATAGAAAAATGGAAAATGAAGTATTGAGAAAAAAAAAAGTTGTGAGACGATGAATGATGTGAGAAGTTGTGAGACGGGTCGATTTTTTCTCAACACACTCACACATCCACATTGATGAAATTAACGCTGACTATACAGCGAGTAAGAAGTATTGGATAAATTCGACGCTTCTCGTAACGACTCCGTAGCTCAGTGGTTAGAGCAGTCGCCCGGAAAGCGAAAGGTCGTGGGTTCGAGTCCCATCGGAGCTAGTTGTGAGACGGGTCGATTTTTTCTCAATACTTCATTTTCCATTTTTCTATATTAAAAATTGCATTGTGAATGCAAAAATCAAAAAATTAAAATAACTTGCAATAGTAATTTCATCTTTAGCGATTGCCAAATACCTGGAAAGGTATTTCTTTCGCGTGTGAGGGTAGTAATATCTCCACATTGATGAAATTAACGCTGACTATACAGCGAGTAAGAAGTATTGGATAAATTCGACGCTTCTCGTAACGACTCCGTAGCTCAGTGGTTAGAGCAGTCGCCCGGAAAGCGAAAGGTCGTGGGTTCGAGTCCCATCGGAGCTAGTTGTGAGACGGGTCGTTTTTTTCTCAATACTTCATTTTCCATTTTTCTATATTAAAAATTGCATTGTGAATGCAAAAATCAAAAAATTAAAATAACTTGCAATAGTAATTTCATCTTTAGCGATTGCCAAATACCTGGAAAGGTATTTCTTTCGCGTGTGAGGGTAGTAATATCTCCACATTGATGAAATTAACGCTGACTATACAGCGAGTAAGAAGTATTGGATAAATTCGACGCTTCTCGTAACGACTCCGTAGCTCAGTGGTTAGAGCAGTCGCCCGGAAAGCGAAAGGTCGTGGGTTCGAGTCCCATCGGAGCTAGTTGTGAGACGGGTCGATTTTTTCTCAATACTTCATTTTCCATTTTTCTATATTAAAAATTGCATTGTGAATGCAAAAATCAAAAAATTAAAATAATATTGGGGTTACTAAGGCATTTTTCCAACTGTCGGGTAGAATTCCAGTATCATAGGACGTTTGCATTATATGTGCCAGACTATCGACAAGGTTACATCTTTGCAAAACAGCTACTGTGATATCATCTGGACCTGCTGAAGAGTCTGTATTCATCTCTTTCAGTGCGTTTTTGATGATGTCGTTGGTAAATATGATGTCTGCTACAGAATCTTCAACCATGGAAAATGAAGTATTTAGAAAAAATCGACCCATCTCACAACCAGCTCCGATGGGACTCGAACCCACGATCTTTCGCTATCCGGGCGACTGCTCTAGAGCAGTCGTCCCAGATCGTGGGTTCGAGTCCCATCGGAGCTGGTTGTGAGATGGATCGATTTTTTCTAAATACTTCATTTTCCATTTTTCAACCATAAAAATTGCATTGTGAATGCAAAAAAGTAAAAATTTAAATAATCTTCAACCAGTTGATTAGGATTTAAATCTGGTAGTGAGTCCAATGGTTCTTCTTGAAACACACTCGAGAACTGTTCCGCAAATAGTTCGGCAATTTCGTGTGATCCAGTGACAGTTAGGCCTTGTTTATTACGTAGGGCAGTTGGTATGCTAACTTTTGATGATACTTGTTTACTTAAATATGAGTAGAATTTTTTTGGCCCAGCGTTCAGAAGGTCATTCTCATAAGTGATGCGAGCTGTTTTATTTTGATTTGCTAACCTATTATTAATCTTTCTATATTCATGGTATGTTTTGTCAAGTCCGGTCAACATGTACTTTTTCCATGTGGTGTGTTTTTGGTCGATGAGAATTTTCGTGTCTTTTGATATCCATGGCTTGTCGAGAGCTCCACGTCGAACTTTAATTTTTGGCGTACACTCGTTCACTGCTTTTAAAATTGTGTCCGTAAAAAGTTTATATTGGGTCTTGGAGCAATTCCGGTCTCTCAATGTTTCTAAATTGTGCAGTAACGTGTTCATTCTATCGTAATCAGTTCTTTTATGATTTAATCGGATGCGAGTTTTGGCAGCTTGTTCAACCATTGAAAATTGCATAGAAACAATCATGCAGGAGTGGTCGCTTTTTCCAAGAGGAGTTTGGTGTTCTATGTCTGCAATGAGCGTTTCATCGTTTGTCATAACTAGGTCCAATAAAGGTGGTTTATTTCCAGGTCTAAATCTAGTGTGTCGATCCACTAACAGGGGGGCTACCGCGTAACTTTCTGGGTATGAACTTCATACGTTTTTGGGAACTTTAAGTCAATTTTATAAAGAAAATAGCCGCTATCAGTTCCTTGTTTTGTGACGTCAGGTATAACGATAACTAGCTAGCAACGTTCAACAGAACAAAGCAGCAAAAATCTATCAGATTAAGGAATTCAAATGACAGTTGAAGCCGATACCCATATCCAGATTTCTTAGCCGGTAGCCCCCCTGTTCCAGGTTGCTATCCTTGTACCACTCTATAAAGTTAGTTTCTATTGGGGTTACGTATCCATCTTCTTCATTCAACCACTTTACTCCACCGTAATTAAAATCACCAAATATAGCCACCACGTTAGATTCGGATGCATTTTGGAGTTCCCCCAATAATAAGTTATCTTGTTCCATTGTTGAGTCATGTCCCCTATACAACCCACATATTTAAAAAAATTAGGCTAAACTGTGGGACTCAAAGTTTCAGAGATATGCAATATAGAAATTTAAAATTTTGAGCTTATGAATCTATAAAAGTTACATTTTAGGGGGGAATTTCGAGAGGGAATCCCCAACACTAATGTTATTGGTTGTTACGCAAGGGCTAAGGGGCTGCTCTTCCCTACCCGCAGCGCCGGAGATGTCCAATAACATTTGTTTTAAAGACTCCCCCTCCAAAGGAGAATGCCCATAGACGGTACTCATTTGTGTCATGCTTCAAGATAAAAACATACTAAGTACAATTAATTTCTTAATATTTGACCATTTTTCATGGCCCAGAGTTTTAATTTTGAACAGGGATTTACTTTTTAGGTATTAAAGTAACAGTGTATTTATCAACCACGGAAGCCAGGACACTGCTGTGTGACTGCCACTGTCAGCAGTGTTGCCGTTGCGGGTATTTTTACCTGATTTCGGATAATTTAGGCTTTGAGCGGGTACGTTTACGGGTAGCGACGACTGTCGGATAAATATGGTCATTTTTGTGGCGATCGTGTAGAAAAAGCCAAAATGACAACTACAGGCAGGAACCCAACACTATTTAAAATAGTAACTATTGTGTGTTATTTTTTATGAAAGGCGTAGAAGTTCATATGTTACTTGAAACACTAATTATTAGTTTAGCCTATTCGCCCTAGCCCCGACGAATCCGGGTAATTTCTGATTCGGTTACGGACTTTTTCTAGTTTGATAGGCGGTAACACTGACTGTCAGTCATCGACAATTTCGACCAAAGAGTAATAACTCTGCGCGCGACTAGGGCGTTTTTGGCGCTAGTTACAATACATTTTTTGCTCTAAGGTTATGGGAAATATTAGTATTCGATTTTGACCGCGCGCAGACTTATCTGGCGCGACATTCTCTTTAGTGATTACATACTCTTTGATCGACATCGGACGGAGCATATGAACTGGATTTCTGTTATTTTTATTTAAAAATCGTTGGTGTAGACTTTTAACTTTATTGTGCTACCTATTTGTGAATCGTGATATTTTCTATAAAAATATCGAATCATTCGCGTGGTGCATTGTTATTTGGAAGAATGTTCGGCTGAAACAATCGCTGTTTATACTTACTGTTACATTTTAGGAAATATTTTCTAAACCCTTGTTTTTACTTTCAATATAATAATGGAGAGAAGTAATTAGATATTTTACCTACATAATAAAACAGGTATGGCTTTGATGCAACATTAGACGGCCGTCCATTGCAACTTGGGCATTCTCCTTTGGAGTTTAGTTACAGTTAACTTTTAAAGTTACCTACATTATTTTATTCATAACCTCAAAATTTATTTATTGCATATCTCCGAAACTATGATGGGTTCGATGATGTCACCGAGGGGAGGGGAGTAGTAAGGGGTCCCCCCTCTTCTCCAAATTTTGGTTTCGCGGTTGTACAGTTTTACCAATCTCCTTTAGGTTCCAATATTTTTACTTTTAATTTAACTGTCCTAAATAAACCATGATAACAGAAATGTTTTGTTATTGTTTTATTCATCATCATTATAAGTCATTTTATTGTTCCCCTGTTGGGATGGGACACATGCCTTCCTTATGGATGGATAAGGAAAATGGACTAAGATAAGAACTGCAATATGGGCCCACTATTGATTAGGGGATGTTTATGACAATTAATGCAGCCAAAACCATTTGCTTGACACTTCTTTCAAAGCTCATTGAAGCTTGGGAAGATTAAGTATAGTTCAGAATCTTGTGGGATCATTTCGAAATTTGCTTTACCGCCACAATTGCAAGCTGAGCGCGCTAACCACTGCGCCAGTATATCATCGCGTCGTGCATCATTATTGCTTCTTTTATGATTACCTGAACTATAAATTATTTTTTCTGTTTTAGTTCAAGCTGGCATTCAAGATGATTACAGTGTCGACAGCCGAAATATCAATATCCGAAAATGGAGTTTTTCTGATCAAGAAGTAATTAATGATGCTTCCGTTGTGGGCTTAGAACTGAAGAACTCCTACGATCATTTATTAGCAGCATCGACGTATGGCGGATATGAGACATGGTTAGAAATCATATCTTACAAGTAGTAGAGTTGTAGTATTTCAGGTTTGAAGTATACATAAATGACGTCATGTAAATTTTATTAAAAATTACATATTTTCAGGTATCGGTCAGTGCCTCCAGTAAATTCCCTTATACTTGGAACAGGTGTTAAACCATACATAGGATTCCATTATGCACTCGAAGGTGGAACAACACCTCCTCTTCAAGATGTTGCAAGGGCCGTCGCAAACAAAATCAAATCGGCTTTACCGTAAGATACTACTTAGAGCAGTGGTTCCTAACTTGGGGGTAAAATGGGTTTGTCACGGGGTCATGAGCTGGTTTGGTTGTTGTCTCGAACGTCGAAAGCTCATTACCCCCGCGAATACGTAATACGTAGTGAATTTGCCACGGGCACGGGCCCCAAACGGTATAGTTACGCCACTGGGTGAGTGGTAAAATCCGTGACCCTAGTTAGGTCTTTGTATAGCCAGAGTGCCCGCTCTGGTTGAGCGTCGGGCGGGGCGGGCAGCGTTCATCATTTGGTTGCCGACGCTCCGGCCGCTGCTCAGGACACTACTATGCGTTAGAATTTGTTTATCATGAACGCTGCCCGCCCCGCCCCGCCCGACGCTCAACCAGAGCGGGCACTCTGGCCGTACACTTAAGGGTAGCGGAACTGAAAAGGTTAGGAACCACTGACTTAGAGCAAAAAGCAAGATTTAGATATCATATTTACCACCGGCCGGCGCTTAATTTCACCAATTTGTTTCGATTATAGGGGTTGGCTAGGCGGAGGTAATTCTGAAAGTACAACTACAAATACAGAGCCGCTTATTCGAGCAGAATCCTTGTCTCTGCGTAACGGGTTAGCCGACGCTCAGAGACAGGGAGCCACGGTAACTGTCTCGCCTGACCGACGACTGGCTGCTTTCACCGATAATTTGGGACGTGTTGCTGTCCTTGATATCAAAAAGGGGCATTTGATTAGAATGTTTAAAGGGTGTAGGGATGCAGAGTGCGCATTTGTTCAGGTAAATTGCCAAGCATAAAAACATCTGATCATAATGTTAAGATATACAATTTAACACAAAACTTTTTAAAATACTTGTTGCAGATTTTCAATGTGGATAAAAAAGTACCTCATATGGATGTTGTAAAAGATATTAAAAGAGCTATATTCTTAATCATATACAATGCGAAAAAAGGTCTCATAGACATTCGACTAATGCAAAGAGGTAACAGAGTCGCAGTTTTTACGGCAACCAAAAATGGAAAACTCATTTACAATACCTGTGGGCTAGTGGGAGCAGAAAAAAACTACACTCACAAAAAACTAAACTTACCCGAGTTTCAGTGTGTGTTAATTGATCCTGATGGAAAACTAAAAAAGATTAACATTCCTTTCTTTTACGCTTTGGAAGGTGAACATTCTGAGCGAGCAAAAGATCTACATATCTTACGAGATTTACGTGACTATATAAAGAAAACACAAGAAATTGATGCTAATGATGAAGAAATTATAAAGAAAGCTGCTGAAATTAAAACTTTAGACGTTAAAAGGCATTGTTTAGAAATGCTTATAAAAAAATATGAAATACCTATTCAAATTATTATGTCCTGCTTGTCAATATTTTGGGACAGTGTAGAGGAAGCTCAAGACGAAAACACACAAGTGCAAGAAATGAAGTGTTATTTTGCAAACTTAGCTCTTGTAACTCTATTTTTCCGAAACATAAACAACGAAGACACTGATGACATGCAAGACCTTTGTGTTAAAATACGCGGAGAAAATACATGTGAAGAACTGAATAAGAGACACGATATGTCTCCAGAAGATGTAAAAGACTTTAATCTTTTAGAAGATGATGGTTGTATTTTAGAAAGGTTGCTGCTTTTGGTCCAAGAAAGTAATTATAAAGAACAACCACATTCAAAAGTTACGTTTGCATGCAACCGAGACGGCTCCTACAAAGAATTTGTGTCTTGCTTTATTTTGGATGAGATATCTAAATACATTTCACTCAAAAGTGACATATCTGTGGAAAAATTGAAGAGCCTGGCTGCTGATACTTTTGAGTCTATAATCAAAATAAAACACAAAACAGCGATCAGCGATTTCGTTAGAGCGAGTAATATTGATCCGAAAGACGTAGTCAAACTTATAATCATTCACTTGATGGATATGCCTTTGGGAAAAATTACTATAGACATGATTGAAAAAATTATAGAGATACTATTTTTTGTTTGTTGCGTTGATGAAGAAGCTAAAAACATCTCATATAATGAAGTTTCACCTTGGTGGCAGAAAATCCGCGATTTGTTGGTTGATATGTCATGTCCCCTGCGCAGCCTGGTTGTTGCTATGGCTTGTAAGGCTGTGGGAACAATATTCGAGAGCAAATATAATGAAAAAGATGAAGATGCATGGGAATCTGTTACAACTGAAAACGCTAAATGGGGAATACTTATAGGCAAATTGGAGGACATTTCTATATTAAGTGTTATTTTAATGTTTAAGGATGAATTCAAAGGCAAGGAAATGCCTAAAATACAGTTTAATGACATTAAAATTAATCTTAAATTTATATACACAAGAGGTAAAGGTTCAGTGACGGAATTGATCGCAAAATGGCTTTGCAGTATGGGGGTGCCACCTGAAGCAATAGTTGCGAACGAATTACTGGAGATGCAGGCTTCTAAGCATTTTGACTCTCCCGATGATGCCGACGAGGATGATAGTACAGATTATGTCCTTCTAGAAAACTATCGTTACTTAGTGGATGATAATCCGAAAATATTCAAATGGATTTCTTTATTACGGCGTCAGTTCCCGTTAAGCACAACAGCAGATTACTTAGTAGCGAACATGCTTTGGGAGTACGCAATCGCCTGGCAAAAAAACATGCAGAATACCGATGAATTACAAGCCGTGGTTTCTTGCCTGACTAATATATATCGTTTGCATTTACGACTAGGATTATATTCTATTATTTGGTCTACATACATTAAGCACACCTTTGAAGGGGTATGTCGATTGGTTAATAAAGTGGGACGGTTACCAAAAGATCCGCTTTGTATACAAGATGTTGGATTTAATAATACTAGCATGACAATATTTCTCCAAATTGTTACGGACTTTCTAAGTGATTTTATGAAATGTTCTTCCATGTCCAGCAAAGAAGATAAGAAGGAAGTTAAATACGAAAAAATATGGGAAGAAAGTATGCCATCACTGGTAGAAGTAGCGCAAGATGTTCAAGCCGTCAAATGTGATATACTTAGCCTGAACTATCAAGTTGCGTGTACGATATACTATATGTGCCACTTCAATGTTAAGTGCTCCAAGCCACTTGACACATTATACGATGTAGACTACCAATACATACTTGAAGCACTTGCCGGAAATGTAGATCACCGGGAAATAAGTTTAAAGGCTTCTGAAAAAATAAGAAATCCCAGAATGAAATTTATCACAAAACTAATACGTGCCGCAATTGAGACCGTCACACAAATTGACAGTGAAATGTCTTTGAAAAATTATAACAATGAAGAATGTAATATTTGGATGGAAAAAATATTAATATTAGCGGAACTTTGGAATGTGGAAGTTGATTTTGTGAAAAGGCAACAGGTAAGTAACATTACTCAAATACGCCCAAATAGAGATTTACAGAGCTCGCGTGAGTGTGTTGTGTAGCATAAAATGACGTCCTCATTGCATATCCATAAGGAATGCCAATGTACCAGCCTCGCAGTCTGCGTTTCGCGCAGTAGGTAACAATCTTTAACATAACGCGACGGCAAAGGGTAGACTTTAAATTGTATAGTGCTCTTTAATGCTTTTTGTTCTTTCATTAATGCTCAAACAATGTTCTTTAAAGCTCGCCGGACAAGGTGTTGAATTTGTTTGTTTAATTTATCCTTACTTCTTCCTAATATTATAAATGCGAAAGTTTGTAAACTTTGTAAGTATAGATGTATGTTTGTTACTCTTCCAAGCAAAAACTACTGAACGGATCTCCAGTTCTCTCTGTTATCTCTGTTGCAAAACAAATATAGGCTGGAAATGCTGGAATAACACATAGTACGTTTTAACCCGATATTCCACCGGGAACGGGAACCAAGCGGATGAAACCGCGGGCGGCCGCTAGTATATTATAAACGGGAAAGTCGGTGTGATAAATGGATGTTTGTTACTCTTTCACGCAAAAACTACTAAACGGATTTGGTTGAAATTTTGCACACAGATAGTAGATACCCTGGATTAAAACATTAGATAGGTACTTTTTATCCCGATATTCCCACAACAGTACAGTGAAACAGCGGGCGGCCGCTAGTGTAGAATAAAATCAAACCAAAATCAGTAATTTAATGTTAGGTAACCCAGAGAATAAAACAAAAATCTAAATACTTCCGAACAATCCCCTTTACATTTTTGGTAAATATAATTTAAAAAAAATATATCTTTTTAAATTTCGTTTTTTGAGAGATAGTCACGGATTGCCAGAGTACAAAACTGCCGATAAATGTTTACCTACATTTCATAAAAGATTCCATTCTACAGATCGTGGCCCTGTATCACTTGGGATATGACACTTTGACCAAAACTGAACTGAGCTATGTAAAGGAGCCAGAGCTGGTGCTGCCTCCTCTGCTGGCGATTAGCATTCAAAGGCTCAAGCGGAGTCTGGAGCAGTCGAGTAATCAGCCTGAGTGGATAGTGTCCGTGTCACCAAACCTCTATAAACGCCTTCAAAACACAGTAAGTAGGTTGTGCAATACTTACCTCGGGACACGAAAAAGTTGTTAGAGTGAGTAAGTGGGCGGGGCGCGCGTGGAAGAAAATTCAAAGTCGTTAGAGTGAGTAAGTGGGCGGGGCGCGAGTGGAAGAAAAACCAAAGTCGTTAGAGTGAGTAAGTGGGCGGGGTGCGAGTGCAAGGTAAACCAAAGTCGTTAGAGTGAGTAAGTGGGCGGGGCGTGAGTGGAAGAAAAACCAAAGTCGTTAAAGTGAGTAAGTGAGCGGGGCGCGACTGGAAGAAAAACCAAGGTCTTTGGTGTGACTAAGTGGTCGGGGCGGCCGTGGAAGAAAAATCCAAAGTCGTTAGAGTGAGTAAGTGGGCGGGGCGCGCGTGGAAGAAAAACCTAAGTCGTTAGAGTGAGTAAGTGGGCGGGGCGCGAGTGGAAGAAAAACCAAAGTCGTTAGAGTGAGTAAGTGGGCGGGGCGCGCGTGGAAGAAAAACCAAAGTCGTTAGAGTGAGTAAGTGGGCGGGGCGCGCGTGGAAGAAAAACCAAAGTCGTTAGAGTGAGTAAGTGGGCGGGGCGCGCATGGAAGAAAAACCAAAGTCGTTAGAGTGAGTAAGTGGGCGGGGCGCGCGTGGAAGAAAAACCAAAGTCGTTAGAGTGAGTAAGTGGGCGGGGCGCGCATGGAAGAAAAACCAAAGTCGTTAGAGTGAGTAAGTGGGCGGGGCGCGCGTGGAAGAAAAACCAAAGTCAGAGTGAGTAAGTGGGCGGGGCGCGCATGGAAGAAAAACCAAAGTCGTTAGAGTGAGTAAGTGGGCGGGGCGCGCGTGGAAGAAAACCCAAAGTCATTAGTGAGAAAGTGGGCAGGGCGCGCGTGGAAGAAAATGCCTTTGCTCAAAACAGCAAACCCTCTATAAATTTTACGTTTGTAATACTTTTCTAATTTCTTCTAGTTGTCAGGGCAACTAGCTTGCTTTCGATTCCGCTCTAACTTCAGTTCAAAACACGTTAGTGGGAGCGGCTTGTGGCAAACATGATGTAGATACTTCGTAGTAGAGTTTGTTGCCACTTGTTTCCGCGAGCCGCTCCCACTACGTGCTCCACCTAACCATTTTCTTGGGTTCTTTGGTACCTACATGACAGCAGTGTTCTTTTTTATTTGATAGGATCACTCTCTACTTCATCTGTAAATATTATTTTGGCGTCATTTTTTAAAATAATTACTTTTGATTATCAAGCTATATAAATAAGTTGATCAGAAGCCAGTATCGTAACTATACCATTCTATTGGTAAAATTGACTTAGTTATTCATATGAAACTTATATTCACAGGTACTGGATACGTCTATTCCAGCTCATCCTTCTTTAGCGACTACGAAGTCGGTACTTCAGAAGGTACTTTCACAAGTACAAAAGAAATCATCAGACCCAGCAATAAATCTACAAAATATTAAAATTGCAGAACTTATTATTGAAAACTGTGAAGTGTTAGAAACACGCAAACTGTAAATTCTGATCTTTAATAGATAAGCATCAGTGCAATAATAGTAGTTTATCTACACTCATGTTATAATATTGCTGATGACTCATTGGACATATTTGCTACAAAATTACCACTTTTTTTTAAAAAACTTTTCTTAGTAAAAATCGTATGGTTGTCTGATTGTTTGTGTGGGATTGGTTTTCATTAACTTTTTTTATATATATTAATTTGTTTAGTTATTATTATTATTAATTCTTTTAGTTCCTATTTTAAGTGCTGCACTTTATAAAAATTGAATGCTGGGTGTACCTGTCATTAAAGTCATGCAAAGGATTTAGGTTAGAAAAATGTATATTTTATGACTGTTTGTGTATGAACTTTGTTGGTATACTAAATAAATAAAATAAAATAAAATATTCGAATTATGAACTCTTACCTGAATGTATCACATCACACATTTTATACTATAGTCAACTTTAAAGAAATTTAAAAAATAATTGCACAACAAACAATCACATAAAAGTTTATGTGACTGGTGTATAATGAGGGTGCACACTTCACAAATAATAGTACCTTATTGGCTGTTTGAGTTTGTCTAATGTCACACGAAGGAAATTAAAAAACTAATTACTTTTCACTCCCTAAGGAGCTTCCGCTTCTTAGCGCTATGTTGGCGTACTTTTAGAGCATGAGAAGTGAAAATTACCATTATGATAGATTGTTTTATTTTTTATTTCTTTAAAGCTGACTACTTATAGCATAAAGTGTGTCATTAATTCATTATACGTTCAGCCTGCCTAGCATGAACATCATTATATCACGCGATATGATATAGCACGTCATTCTGTCTTGCTTAGTGGGGTAAGCAAGACAGAATGACGTGCTATATCATATCGCGTGATAAAAGCCGCTCTGCCGGCCTAGCATGAGCGGCTTATAATGCGCGATATGATATGGTACGACAAGTTGTCTTGCTTACCCCACTAAGGTGTAAGCAAGACAGAATGCCGTACCATATCATATCGCGCGTTATAAGCCGCTCATGCTAGGCCGGCATGCTAGGCCGGCTGGTACGAGTTCATAATTCAAATATTATAACATGAGTGTAGATAAAATAATATTATGTTACGTACAGAAACTAATATCCTTATCATCAAAGTACAATTAGGAGTGGGCGAGTGGAAATGTTATAATATAGATATTTTATCTCACGAGCGCGGATGAGCCACGCTTGTGTCTCCGCTAGGAGTATTAGTGTTCTGTGCGCTTGTGTGTGTAGACCGCAGCCTCCTTTTGTCATACCAACAGAACTGTCTGTCAAACCGTGTATACATATGTCACCGGAAAATAACAAGAACCGCAAAGGACATTTTTCATTTTCGGCTAGGACATTGTACACTATTCGTACTAATAGTAAAAAATATAGTAAAGTCGAATAAAATATTAAAATTCTCATTGTCTTTCTGGATAAATGGTACAAAAATAAACTTTAAAATAAAAATTCTTTGCCATCCATGGTCACACTGGCAACCATATTTAAATCACATTCGGAAACTTTGATGTTTCTGTACGAAAAAACGATGACATTGACGACTGATGATAATTTGTCAATGTGAACCTTTTTTTTAATGTTAGTGTGACATTTTACCGCCATATTGAATCGGGGTTGCATAATTATTAAGACTAGATAATGCTTTTGTACCATCAAACGCGTTAGCTTATTGCGATATAATTAGTTTTCAGTTATTATATTTATCTTTTGCTTGCCTATGGTATAGTGTACAAAGTCCTAGCCGAGGCTCCATACAAAACTGAAAAATCTCCTTTATAAATTTCCTAGGAAAATTATAAATTTATGGAAGTCCTGTTACGTGATAGGTTAGAAATTTAAGGCGCCTTAAATTTCGTGTTTTTTTTTAGGAAATTTATTTACGGTTTTTATTATTTTCCGGTGACATATACACAGGTGCACACAACAAAAGGCGGACTGTGCTCGTGAGATAAAAATACTATAGGGTATGTATTTGACAACTATTAAGGGTGACTTTCATCACTGATATTTAAACGTGGTTAACGCTAAACGTGTTTAATACTTAGTTCTGCCTCTGTCATCTGTTTGAATGTGACAGGGACAGAAATACGTTTTAAACACGTTTAGCGTTAATCGCGTTTAAATATCATTGGTGAAATCTGGCCTTAAGGTGACTTTCACCAAAATTATTTAAACGCGATTAACAATAAACGTGTTTAAAACGTATTTCTGTCTCTGTCACATTCAAACAGATGACAGAGACAGAACTATGTTTTAAATTCGTTTAGCGTTAATCACGCTTAAACATCAGTGGTGCAAGTCACCCTTAATAGTTGTCAAATACATAGCACTGTGCACTGTATTATTTCATTTTATAAAAAAGTAATTTAAACTATTTTGATTTTTCATTAAGTACATACTGTAATCTGTATTTAGTATGTACACATACCAGTCTCACACAAATATTGTGTGTTCTTTTTTATTTTTTTAAATATTGCTTTACCAATGTAATGTTTCTGTTGAGAGAATAAAGATATATTATTGTTATTATTATTTGCAATGGCATACTATACTACACTGGCAGCTGGTGACTACACTGTACCCTTAGTATGAGTTGATTTTAACTGTCGGCGTTTACGAAAAATATCGAATGAACTGCTCAATTGTTCATGTCTGTAAAGCAGTCAAGGACATGAAAGAGATAGAGCGATAGTTTTCGATCACGAATACGTTTGCCAAACTCATAATAAGGGAACTGTTATCTCCTAAAATTTAGGAAATCCACAAATAGTCATTAGTGGTGGGGAACGATGTTGGGAACGATTAACCTCCCAACGACCAGGCGCGTGTGTACACACGCAAGCAACTACCCCCAATTGTTTTTTTTGTTAGTATAGCAATTTTTATATGTTTTGTATGCGGTTTTCGATGTTCAAAAGAGAGATAAACTCGTCGTACTATAAAAATACACTATAATATGTGATCCAGAAGAAAAAATAAATAAAAAACATTTAATTTTGATTTTTTTTGAAACCGGAAGTCAATAAATTTCAAAAAATAAAGTAAAATATTTTTTTCGTATATTACATTCTTATCAGATAGGTTTTTTCATGTAGATTCTAAATATATATACTTCTTATATGTTATTTTATCGATAGCTATGTGAAAAAAAAATTATATCGCATGGACCGCACTATTGTTCTTTGTTTACTCAAAGGTCAAGTTCGAACGACCATTATAAAAACTATGGCTATACATGCTACATCAAGGGGGCGGGCAGGCGGGCGCTAGGCGATTATCACACTCACTGCTGCCTGCGGTTTCCGCTCCGCTGGACGGAGACGGAGATGCAGCGTGAGTTTGTTATACACTGCGGGTTTCGTATGCACATCAAGATTCTACCGCTATAGTTAAGAAACGCACTACCAGAAACCGGAGCGGTGTGCGGTGCAGTGACCACCTAAAAAGTTGAAGTCACAGAACCTTCGATCAACACAGATCAGCACAGAACATGGAAAGATAGAAGTCGCATGAGAGCAACGGAATCACTTAAGTATAAGCAGTAAATTGTGTTTGACATTTTATGAAAAATAGCTGGTTGTGAGAGGTCAGCTTTAAATGGACGAGCGCCGATTCCTATGAAATCCATCGATCGACAGCCAGCAAATTAACAAGACCAGCCGGCCTAGCATGAGCGGCGTATAACGCGCGATATGATATGGTACGGCAAGTTGTCTTGCTTACACCTTAGTGGGGTAAGCAAGACAACTTGCCGTACCATATCATATCGCGCGCTATAAGCCGCTCATGCTAGGCCGGCTGGGGGGCTACCGCGTAACTTTATGGATATGAACTTCATACGTTTTTGGGAACTTTAAGGCTAGGAATCCCGAGCGCAGAAATAATTTGAGGGGGTGAAGAACGTCGCATACGCTCCGCCCATCGGAGGGGCACCCCGCGCGTCTCAGTATACTTGCGCGGTAGAGATGGGCACTGTGTTTTAACCCATTCAGCCTGCCCGGGTTTTAACTCGGTTAAAACCCAAAACGCCGGGTTAATGCCCATTACTGCCCATTTTGTGGGCGTAAACAATGTTTTAAAGTATTTTTACCTGTGTAAGTATTTTAATTATTTTGGTTATAATGCACATGAATATTACCAAAAGACAAATAATATTAATCTGTTAAAATACCAGAAAATTGTACATTTCGCCAAGTACGTTGAGTTGAGCTGAAGTTTTTGTGAGACAGGACAGGACTCTTTCTTTACCATGACATCGAAAAACTTTTGTTGTGTTCCTGGATGCGCTAGCAGTGGAGGTAAGTAAATAGAACACCCTTCCGTCGTGGTACTCTCCTGATTGTCATAATTAAGACATAAATAATAAACTGGACATAATAAAAGTATATTTTAAATTTACAGAATCACACCCTGTGCTATGCTACACGTATTTCCCAATCCAAAGAAAGACATAGACCGCGGTTCAGGTTATGGGTTCATGCTGTCGGAGGTGATATTGTGGCTCTGGATGATAATACTATCTATAAAAATCGCCGAGTTTATCACCGTCATTTTGAAGTGACCCACTGCTGTCGTTATAACAAACTAAGTCGAGTAGCAGTACCAAGACTTTGTTTACCTGGTAAATAACCTATTAAATTATTAATTCTTAATTGTTCATAATCTTGAAGATTCATTATTCTTAGAATTACACTTTTCTAAATTCAGTCTTCTAAATGATTCTGTCACAAAATTATAATTAGCTTTAAAAAAAGCAACAAATTATTCAAGATAATACTTTCTAAGAGTAGCTTAAATTTCTGCATGTTGAATTTAAAATGATTCCAAAGAATGAGATGAAATCCTACTTGAGATGTTTGTCACTCAATCACGCCAAAACCGCTTAACGGATTTGGCTGAAATTTGGGACATAGATATTTTATAGCCTGGAGAGGAACATAGGCTACCTTTTATCCCGGAAAAATATCACATTCCCGTGGGATAACGTCGTGTAGTCCACGCGGGCGAAGCCGCGGGTGGAAATCTAGTAACTGGTAAAATGTTTTGTGTGGGTGGAATGCATGTACAACATGTTTAAGTAATTGGTGTATCTTGTAATGTAATTACACAAATACTAGCACTCGTTTCTATAGATATATTCTTTAGATGTATAAGTCATTGCTTAAGCGCTGTTTTTACTGAACGTACTTAGTAATGAAATCAATGACTATTACTTGCCCAAGCATTAACATACTTTTAATGGTTTCTTACTTCCTTAAAATTTTTGTTTATTGTATATAAATGGCTGCTTAAGTAATGACTTATACTCAAGAATTACTTATGACTTGTCTATAGATAGGGTAAAACCTTAAGATGATTAAAGGAGGCCTATTTCCAGGACTATTAACTATACCTCGATTTTCGATGATTGCTCAAAGATGTATGAGCTCTATAGAAAACATTCCGTCAACATCCAAAGGTAAAATATTAAATGTTGTTCTACCAACCAAATTTGGAATGGAGATAGTTTAAGACCCTAGGAAAGACATAGGCTATTTTTTACCGCGGGAATTAAGCTCTCATACCCATGGGAAAATAACTTTTAGCGCGGGGAAATTTGTGGCATGGAATTGCTATTTAAGGTGATAGTTTGAATTCCTGGGAAGGACTCTATTATAATAGAGAGTGCTTTGCTAATATCATTAGTAAAGTATTTAAGTATATATTTATCCGTTATCAAGTTCACGTAGACACAGTTTCTTAAGAAATTAACTACGGGCTTAGATAATTGGTGTGATTGTAAGAAAATATTTATTTATTTTATTTATTTATTTATTAGTAACATTTGAATTTATGTTTCAGATCCTAATGTTTTGGAGTGCAAACAAGCTCCAAATATGGAAATTGTGCATCAAGTGTACAAAGGTTAGATTATTTCTATTAAACAAATAAATATTTACATACTTAAACAAATACTAGCTGTTCTGCGTGTTTTTACTCGCGTGGTACACGTTCCTGTGGGAATATTGGGGTAAAAACCTGTGTTATTGTAATGTATAAGGTACTCGGCGATACCGTCAGCAGCGCCACCTACCGGGTCCAATTGTAAATCTAAACAATTCTCAAACCCACATGAACTCAATCTCACGTTACTCAATCACGCCTAAATGTCTAAACAGATTTGGCTGAAATTTAGGACACACATACTAAATCACTAATCTGACTTTCATGCAATTTGATATAGAGCAGTGGGTAGCGTGCGCGGCGTGACTTTCGCAATGGTCTATCGCGGGATGGCTATCTATAACTACTATTACTAGATAATCCTACTAATATTATATCCTACTATCCTACTAATATTATTAATGTGAAAGTTTAGATGTTTGGATGTTTGTATGTTTGTTACTCAATCACGCCAAAACGGCTAAACGGATTAGGCTGAAATTTGGAACACAGATACTTTGTAGCCTGGAAAGGAACATAGGCCACTTTTTACCCAGGAAAAATGTCACATTCCCGCGGGATAACGTCATGTAGTCCACGCGGGCGAAGCCGCGGGCGGAAAGCTAGTAATATTATAAATGTGAGAGTTTAGATGTTTGGATGTTTGTTACTCAATCACGCCGAAACGGCTGAACGGATTTGGCTGAAATTTGTGACACAGATACTTTGTAGACAGGAGAGGAACATACGCTACTTTTTATTCCGGAAAAATGTCACATTCCCGCAAGTTAACGTCCGTCGTGTAGTCCACGCGGCGAAGACGCGGGCGGAAAGCTAGTAAGCATATAAATCACATATTATGTTTCAGGTCCTAAGAATTTGGAGCTTGTTTGTGCTAAACAAGTTTTATCTGAAAATAAATTCAATGTGGAAAGTATCAAACAGAAAACTGGTGAGATATTTTTATAGTTACTTGTTGTTGTGAAGTAAAAAAATAATTGCTTACGTAGTATATCAACGATATAAACATTTATTTAATATGACTTATCATCTTTTACAGAAAAACATCATAAACGAGAAACGAAGAACGCTTTGCTTATTAGAAAAACTCGCCGAGTTTTTCTAACAAGCAAAGAAAAAGAGTTAAAAAATAAACTAGTTAAATCAAAAAACAAAATTTGTAAAATGAAAAATAAAATGAAAAAGCAAACTGCAGATATTAAAGCTGCAAAACATTTTTCAAGTAACCCTGCAATTTTAAACACCATAGAAAATTGCTCCAGTGTAGCAAAACTGTTAATGAAAATACAGTAGAGCCAAAATAAAAAAAAAAACTAAAAGGAAGAAGATTTACGTTAGAACAAAAAATTGCAAGTCTATCAATTTTGAAACAGAGTCCTAAACGATACCGATTCCTTAGAACAATTTTTATACTTCCGGCTCCACAAACTCTAATAAAATTTATTCAGAAAATATTTTCCCAACTGAGAAAGAAAGCCGAAAGCATGACAAGGAGCCAAGACAAATTATGTGTTATTTTATTCGACGAAATATCTTTAAAACCGCATGTTTCTTACAATGAAAGAAAGGACAAGGTGACAGGGTTTGTTGACAATGGAGAGCAACGCAAGCAACAATATGCAGATCACGCTCAAGTCTTCATGATTCGCGGCTGATTTCGCAATTATAAACAAGTCATCTTTTATTCTTTTGCAGCAAGCGCTACAAAAGGGCCTGAGATAGCTAAGCAAATTAAAGCCATAATAATGCAAGTACAAGAAGTACGTCAAGTAGCCATATAAAAATGCCCATCATCTTTTTTTAGTCAGATAATTTATTTTGATAATTACCTACCTTGATAACATGATAACATATTAATTTAAAAAATTGCCTACTGAACTAACTATCATCTGCAGTTTGCTTTTTTATTTTATTTTTCATTTCAAAGTGATACATTGTTAAATTGTAAAGTCTATTACTTAAATGTTACTAATTTTGTAATATAACATGATAGTTTTTAAGAAATGTTTACGTAATAAGAATTAGAATGGGTAATTGAACAATAAACATTTATTATTGCAAAAAATTAAGCTCACATCACAGTTTTTGTGTTTATTATTGTGATGTATTATTTATTGTGTACTGTATTTTGTAAAGTGTAATTGTAATGTTTGATTGTAATATTGTTTTCACCTCTCCAGCACGAAAAGGGCGCTTTTGGCGCCTAAAAACTCGCAGCAAAATCGATTTTTGCTGCGAGCGTGAGGCAATAGTAGATTTCATTACAAGTGCGGAAAGCCTGTCATTGCAAAGAGTTCCGACAAATGTCTACCCGAGCCGAGGCGCAGCCGAAGGTGAGGGTTGACAGTCGGAACAAGTTGCAATGACGGTTCCGCACGTGTACTGAACAACTATTTTTAATACAGTTGCGAAAAAATTAAGCAATTTAATAAAATAATAAAATACAATAAACTAAACTAACTAATCGTAAAATAATATAAGCAGAGACTTTTTTTTTGTGTTCTTCACCCATTCTGGGTTGGCAAAGGAAACTATGATCATACAGCCAAGGCTTCAGTAGAATTTTTTTATTGATATGAAATGAAAATTAAATTAATTGAGATGAAATGAAATGAAACCTAACAAAAGCAATCCGAATCCTACAGGAGCGCCTTTCCTTATTTCTCTCTTTTACCACATCGTTTTCCATTAAAGCCACATTATTGCACTAATTCCACCATACTAAGTACCTACCACAATAAAAACCAGAAAAAACTAATTTAGAAAATTAAGAAATAAGGTCCCTCACTTTCTTTTCACTTACTTGCGCAAACTAGTATAAGCAGATACCTACTATGTAAATAGTGCACGTCATACCATATTTAGTAATCTGTGGTCATACAGCCAATTTTATGTATTTTTTATATTCATAAATTTAATTTGGCCGATACTAATATTAATTTAATGTATAATTAAAATTACTTTTAAATCTGATATTGAAACAAATTAGTAGCTTCTTTTTAGAAATATTTGCATGAATCATAAAAACTTCTATGATTTTTTTTTAGTAAAAACTTCGTGGTTGGTTTTTCTTTTTAATAGACAATATTTTGACAGTTGGGAAAGAAAACGCACGAGTTCGGGAAAGGTAAAGAAAAAGTTCGAGTGTGTAATAGCCCACATCCCGAACGCTATACGTCCCTGCAATACGCCACTTTTTGAGCAACTGTATTAAAAAGTGCTTTTTTAATTTCTTACACCAACTTTTGAAATAATTAAGAAAAAAGAAATAGAGTGACAAGGATGAAACTTTTCAAATTAATATGAGCAAAAAGGATAGATAGATAGCTTTATATCGATGGACATGCAATATAAAGCTTAAAAAAGAAATACACGGATACCAAAGGTTCGAAAAGAGTATGGACGAAATGAGGTCGCATGCATGATATAAATATAAAATAAGAAAAATTAATGAATTCTAATAACAAATTATATAAATACGATTGTACTACCTAGTATTGCTTTTTATTAAACACGCAATATTTAAAATAAATAATATGAAGTGAACATTATATCGCTTACTAATATTATATAGACTGTGCTAATATCATGTTTGGTTTTCATAAAAATTACATGCAGTGCAGTTTTTGAACGCAATGCAAACAGTTACCTTCAACTTGCATAATTGCACCAATTTTACTCTTAATTATTAATTTTGATGTTTTCTTTATTGTTAAATGTTGCCCTCAATGTTGTTTTTCTGACCTGTAACACTTTTCTCGCTGGTAGAGGTGAAAAGTTGTATGTTTAACACGAGAGCAAAATTTTCTGATGTCTCGTGCCTTTAAATCACTCACTGTGCTCAGTAGTCTATATTTGAATCACTCGCTACGCTCGTGATTCAATTTTAGACTACTTCGCTAGTTCGTGATTTAAATTCAGCACTCGCAGCGAAAAATTATTTTGCTCTCTTGTATAACAAATAACTATTTCACCTCTCCAGCAAGAAAAGGGCGCTTTTGGCACCTAAAAACTCGCAAATTTGGAATAATTTTAAATGACGTTTGCCCTACTATTTTGCAATTAAGAGAGAAATAAAAATATTTAAGTATATTTTTTTTTTGCAACAGACACTGAGAGACAAGACAAGACCCCCTTGGTCTTAAAAATTCGAAGTGGGGCTACTAGGGCATATGGGGTAGGTATAATATGAAAGAGCGCCAATTTTTTTTTCTTAAGCCGCATAGTTTTCGACTTTTGATGAAAAATGTAAAAAATATGTAGTGAACAGTATATCGTTCTGAGGTTTACATAAATCATGTTTGGTTTCATTAAAATGACAAGCAGTTTCGTAAACTTCAACTTGCATTTTTACTTTTAATTTTTAATTTTGTAATTTTGATGTTGATTATTTTATTAAATATAATATTAATTATTTATTAAATATAATTACCTTTTGTCAAATTTTGCCTTCAATGTTGTTTTTCTCACCTGTAACACTTTTCTCGCTGGTAGAGGTGAAAAGTTGTATGTAAGTATAACACGAGAGCAAATTTTCCTGATGTCTCGTGCCTTTAAATCACTCACTGTCTTCAGTAGTCTATATTAGACTACTTCGCTAGTTCGTGATTTGAATTCAGCACTCGCAGCAAAAAACAACTTTGCTCTCTTGATAACAAGTAATTACTTATAAATGTACTGCAGCAATTTGTTCATTGCTATTTGCAAACAATTGATTACAGGTAGCAATTTGAGGAAATACTAAAAAACATGGACACTTATATTTGGTGAGGAAAGATGAGACTTTTGCTTTTGTGTTTATCCAAACTTTACTTATAATATTATACTTACAGAGGAAAGATTTGATTTTTTGTTTTCGCGTTTGTAAATAGAGAAAAGATTTGATTACTTATTTGTTTGTTTCAATGTTTCTATGTTTGTAGGTAATGGATAAACAAAAAAACTACTGAACCGCTTTTAAACTTTCTTTCACCAGTAGAAAGCTATATTATTCCCTAGTGAGTAGTGACATTGGCTATATTTTATCCCAAATATGCTATTTTCTTTACTAACTAGGTATTATAGGAAAATGTGACAGTAAAAAACCACGAGCCCTATATGTAGCTTTCAGGCGGGATTCGAACCCGCGCCTCCGGGAATCCGGCCCGATGCTCTGACCAACTAAGCTACCGAAAGGCTTACACGACTCGTCGAATTTTGCTATCACTTGTTACGCTGTAGGCCAGCGTTGCATCATCAATGCGAGGAAACCCTCGCATCCGAAAGAAACATTTTTACAAATGTTTAACAATCGATTAAGATGAAACAGCCATTAAATTGAGATTTTAAATTATTTTTATGCATTTACAATGCAATTCTGTAAGTATAGGAAAAATTATCACATTTACACACATTTTTTCCTATACTTACAGAATTGCTCATCATCATCATCATTCTATCTGGTGAAAGAATAGACAAAGACAAAGCATAGAAGTCGAACCCGATTCCGTTTCCGACGGTTTTTGAATCAGGGGGCAGATAAACGGAGAGGTTTGTCCTCTAGCACCTTTTACATTGCTCAATATATGGTCCATACATGAGCTACATACCACTTGTTGGTTTTGTTATGTGCAGTGTACAACAAATGTATTTTTAAATATCAGTAGATTTGTCATATTTATATAATATTTAACTAAGTGTTACTATTGGTGTCTTCTACGATTATTGTCAATAAAGTAAGGTGCATTGTTAATCTGCATTTTATTTACGCAAATTATCCATTCTTTATCATGATAGAGTACCTATTGTATAGGTAATGTATAGGTTATTCTATAGGAATGTGGGTAGGTGGGTCTTCCTGAATGTTAAGTGTAAATAAAAAACAAATAACCGCAAATAGCAGGTAATGTGTGCGTGCGTGTATATGTGTACGTACGTGTATAAGTGTGTATGTGTGTGTGTTAAGCTGCTATGGCTAGAAACCAGATGGCGCCAGGTTACACTTCCGCTAAAGGGGCCGAAGATTGTTCTCTATTTCCTATATATACAAGTTACTCTATGGACTGAATCAAAATGTTGAATAGGGCACGAGGAGCGAAGAATTCGAAATTTGAATTACGAAAGAACAGTGGTAAAGCATAAAACTGATGGCCAGTAGGTAAAGTTATGGACTTTCCAGCCATTATTGAGTTTCTAACCATCCATAATGACTGGAACGAAACGGCATCGTTACAAAACAATCGTAGGCGAGCAACAAATGCTTCCCAGCGAGCCCAGCATTCACTTTCGAGCAAAACTGTTGATGAAATAATGAATCTGTTCAATTTGCACCACCGAGTTTTATTTAGATACAAATACAATACAATGATAGGAAAACACTTTAATAATTAAATTAAAATATATGGAGACCCGACACGACATTGCGAGCGAACGAACCATAGATGAGAGAGAGGGGCATAGAGACGTAGTCTCTCTAATGATGGGGGCAGGGACAGTGCTGTTCCAACAAAAACTATGAACGTTCGAGTCGGACATTCCCATGCGAGCTTGGAGCATTCAAAATATACGATCTCGATAATGTCATTTATTTCTAAATGTCGGATAGAGCGGTTGTGGCTGTTCTTTGGTTTACAAGTGGCCAGTAATATTCCACTCATACATACTTATTCATTTCATTATCTGACCACTCGCTTTCGAGCGTTTTATTTGTGTGAACATTTGAATGCGAGCCGTTTCCGCGAAAATCGTTGCGACGTCCATACCGGCCGAAGTTCGCGCTTGCGTGTAAGCTTTGTAACACTCGGCTCAACGTCCACACCACTCGAATATTCGACGTCGAATGCTCATTACACGTGAATGCTCTCAGTGAGGACGCTTCTTAACTTGAATAAATTAAAAATCGGCCAAGTGCGAGTCGGACTCACCCATGAAGGGTTTCCACTTAACGTACCGATTACATACACCTAGCAAAAACACCACTATCATTTTTTGCCAGAAAAAATTAAGTTTGTTTTTCATAGTGTTCGTATGAATGACAAAGTTATATTTGCGGTTTTCGAAAATGTGTTATATCTCAAAAACTTGTAAAGCCTACTTAGCTGTGATAGTTTTCCTTTTAATTTCATCATATTTACAATTACCGTGAATTTTATCACGTATCCAAAAACAACCATTTGACTGGAAGGGGTGGGGAGTTGGGGACACTTGACTCTAACAAAATTTTGCACTTTAAAGCATAATAATTCACAAACGGATGCAAATAAGTTTTAACTAACCCGCAATATTTTTAAAATTGCTATCCAACGACACCCAACACTATGGGGTAAACAAGAAAAAAAATTACATCCCCACTTCACGTGTAGGGGAGGTACCGGAAAAAAAATACTTTCAAAATTTTATTATACCACTTTATCGGCGTGATTTATATGTATATTCATACCAAATTATAGCTTTCTAGTCCTAAGAGTCTATGAGCTAGGCTGGGGACAGACGGACAGACGGACATGGCGAAACTATAAGGGTATGAGCCTTGTTGACTACGGAACCCTAATGAAAACGATCTAAAAACTATAAAAAAATATATACATTTGAAATCCGTACAACAAGACCTTTCTTTGAAAGGCCACATCACATGATACAATAATAAAATACAAAGTCTTTTTTTATTTCTTTTATTTTACCTACTAAAAGTAACCTCCTATTTACCTATTTACGTTATATTTTGTCTTTGGATAATAGAAAAGTTCTACGCGTAATCTAATCTAGTACCTACTTATATAAATATTTAATTAAAGTATCAATAATTTTACTCCGGCTAGTCTCCGCGCAGACCGACGCAAACATAACTGGCGCGGTAGTCAAATTTGAAAGTTTAAGCTTTCAATAATAGCTCCCAGACATTACGATATTTTTTTATTGCTAGTGGCGCCTCAACCATCGTGTCAAATATTGTTGTGAGAATTTAAAATATTATAACGTGTGGTCAACATTTGAGCTGATTTTGACAGTGTGCCGCGGAAATCGGCGGTGCGCCGCGCAACGCTGAATTTGGCGTCGCACGCCGCGCCGCCGAATTCAGCGTTGTGCAACGCTGGAACCAGCGTTGTAAAATTTGCGGTGCGGCGCCGCACCGCCGCGCGACGCTGATTTCAGCGTTGAGGCGCCGCACCGCTGACATGTGTTTTCGCCCTCACGGACACGGAGTGTCACCGCCGCTGTCAAGGTGTTATTGTTGATCGAAGACTGAACTACTATGGCAAAATTTCCCCAAAATAATATACCTACATTACATCGCTGTCTGTAGATACATGACGTATTAAGTAGGTAAGCAATGCATAATAATTACCTAGTTGATTGTATTACAAGGGAGCAAAATAATATATTTACGGCGAGGGCGCTATTTTGAATCCAGAGCGCAGTGAAGGATTCTAGAGTAGAATCTCGAGCGCAGCGAGGGATTCTAAAGTAGAATCCTGAACGCAGCGAGGGATTCAATATATGCCGCCCGAGGTGAAAATAATTTTGCGGCCGAGTAATACACTCTGCTTTTCATCCCCCTCTATAAGAAAAGCAGTAAAGACAACTCAAACTACCTACCTTTCTTTGTCGTTCGGATACATCATAGCGCTAGTCGGGCAAGAAAAAAAAATTGAGTTTTGAAATAAAAAAATAAAAAAAATATATGTCCATCAGATTTCTTATAAGTATCTCCGGGGATGCCGTAGGGGGGTTGAAAATTTTGTTAGATTTTAGCTACGACTCACCGTTTACGAGGTATTCTCAATTTTATAAAATTCCGTTTTTGAAAATTTCTCGGTCCCGAAAAGAGTCCCGGCCCCATACAAAATCAGTTGATTTTTTTTTAAGTACTGCACACCCCTTGCTACACTTCAACCAATGCTTCTTGAATTATGTTCTAAATTCAAATCTCATCGTTTTGGACCCTGTTATGAAGCTGTTCAAAATTCAAATCTCATTTATACCCTCTTGTCGATCATTATACCCTCATTTATACCCTCTAATCGATGGGATGAAAAATATATTTTTCATCCCATCGATTCGAAAAGCGATGATTGTTTATCTAATAACAGGGTCCAAAACGATTCATTTTTTACCTGTTATGACAAGAGGGTATAAATGAGATTTGAATTTTGAACAGCTTCATAACAGGGTCCAAAACGATGAGATTTGAATTTAGAACATAATTAAAGAAGCATTGGTTGGAGTGTAGCAAAGGGTGTGCAGTACTTAAAAAAAATATTCAACTGATTTTGTATGGGGCTGGGACTTTTTTCGGGACCGAGAAATTTTCAAAAACGGAATTTTATAAAATTGAGAATATCTCGTAAACGGTGAGTCGTAGCTAAAATCTAACAAAATTTTCAACCCCCCTACGGCATCCCCGGAGATACTCATAAGAAATCTGATGGACATATATTTTTTTTATTTAATTTTTTTTTTATTTCAAAACTCAATTTTTTTTCTTGCCCGACTAGCGCTATGATGTATCCGAACGACAAAGAAAGGTAGGTAGTTTGAGTTGTCTTTACTGCTTTTCTTATAGAGGGGGATGAAAAGCAGAGTGTATTACTCGGCCGCAAAATTGTTTTCACCTCGGGCGGCGTATATTGAATCCCTCGCTGCGTTCAGGATTCTACTCTAGAATCCTTCACTGCGCTCTGGATTCAAAATAGCGCCCTCGCCGTAAATATATTATTTTGCTCCCTTGCAATACAATCTACTATTTATCTACACTCATGTTATAATATTCGAATTATGAACTCATGCCTGAACGTATACTGATACACTTTCTGCCATAGTCAACTTTAAAAAATAAAGCTGCTCTATCCGGGTGTTTCATAAGGACCATTATGAACTTTATGAAACACCCGGATACAGCTGTCACTCATTATAAAACACTCGATATTGGGCCAGTAAGAATAGCCTAAAGTGCATTTAAGATTGTCCTAGTGTTAGTGCAAAGCAATTTTTTGTTAAGAATGTCTTAAGTTAGCTAGGAAAAGACTTAGGCGATTCTTAAGTTTAGTGCAAGAAACGGGTGTCTCCTAGCGGAGAAGCATTGGCCATTTTGGTAGCCATAGCAACGAAAAAATGGCAAACAATACAATTTTACTCAGTTTTTAGGTTAGGTGGGTTAGGTCTGAGTTAACATAATATTTTATGATTATTCTGGACTGACTGATTCAATAGCAATTAATTGAACGACATGCTTTCTATTCCCGAACTGGCATCGCAACAAGTAGACAAATCACTTTCTAAAATAAATGAAGACAATTCTCGTACACTGATTTTCGTAGGAAGCTCATCAGTGGTAAGTAAAATAAAGTCTAATTATTTTCATTGAGTTAAATGTAGGTACTAACGTACATTATTTTACTAAGTAGGTAGGTAAACTTATTTTTCACTAATGATGGCGATGGGCCCAAAGTATAATACCTACTTACTTACTTATTTATTCTGTGCCCAATTCAAGAATGGGAAATATTTTTTCCAACTGTAATTTAAACATTTGTTTCCTAATGTTATTATGATCAGTTGAAAAATTATTTTAGTAGATAAGTACCTACTTAATTTCCGGGTGATTGTAAAGAAGAGTGCCCATTAATAATCTCGCCTTTTTGGTTTTTGTGCCATAACAAAACAAAACCCATAACAATAGTTCCTTTTTTTATTCCCAATTATGTTTACAAAACTATTAGTCTAAGCCTGGGCCCACAGAACAGAGCCTGGGCCTGAAGACAGTTTTTATTTGTAGGGTAGTGGCATCAAAAGATGAACGACCCCCAATAGATGAACGTCCGATCGAAATATTAAGGGCTTATTACACTTGGCTAAATTCAGCATCTAATTAAGCATACATTGCTTTCTTTGAGCTCATTTGTAGCAAGTGATGCAATCAAAACAAGCAATGTATGCTTAATTAGCTGCTGAATTTAGACAAGTGTAATAAGCCCTTAAGAAAATAAAATCTGCCGCGTTTTTTTTTGCAATATTTTATACCAAAGATTTTATACTGTAATATGGTAACACTTTTTCTGTCCGACGACGCCATTCAAATATTGACACATATGTCAGTTTTCTATGGAAACCTAGGTAGAGTGCTCGTCAGATAAGTCTGCGCGCGGTAAAAATCGAATACTAATCTTTTCTATAACATTAGAACAAAAAAATGCACTGTAACTAGCGCCAAAAACGCGCCAGGCACGTGCAGAGTTATCTGACACACACTCTAGGTACCTAAGGAAAGTAGCCATGTCACGCGGTTATTATAAGAATAGGACGGGTTGTTGACAAACTTCACTCTGAAAAGGTACAGTTCGCAAGAAAGTGCAAAACAAAATGAAAATAGTTTTTTTTTATTTTGGCAGAAGGGGTTTGGGTATTGCCACTTTTAAAACGAAGTTTTTTATTTTGTAAATCCACCTATAGTGTGCCAATCTTTTCTGTTCCGGTGATTCTCTTTGGAACTAAAACAGTTTTCATACGACAGTCCATTTTGACAGGTAATTTTGTATTGCAAGTGGCTCCTCTGTCACGACTGTCACCGGAACAGAAAAGCTTGTGGCACTATACTTACTTCCCTTTTATTTTGTACACAATTTTACTACTCATGCCCTCCGTTATGCCGGCGCGCGGCGCTAGAGATAGCACAAACATTTGAACAAATGTTTGGACTATTAAATACTAGAACATATTATTATTTCTACAGTACTTTGCAATGTCAGAAGGAAAAGTCTTCAATGTCTTTGTATCAGTAGCAGCTCAGACCAGCGGGACGATGATTCTCAAATGAGTGGAATAGAAGAGCATAAGCATAATGTGTTTTGATTTACAATTGGCGGATTCACGAAAGGCGCCTCCCGAGTGGCTTGATTGAATCGTTCCCCGTAATACCCAGCGCACCCTGGTAACAGCTACATTCTGCCGAATCTAACTTCAATCAACACGTGCAGAATCTAGCTGGCCAATCCTTATACCATGATAGACCAATACAATCTTTCACTAGACCCCCAATTTACCAATTTTATTGTAAAGTTGATTTTTAAATTATTTTCATAACTTGAATTCCTGTTTTATTTAAAAATACTTAATAAATAGAATCAAAATTCATTTTTAAAGTACCCTGCAGAACAATGTACCTATTAAAAAAAAGGTTTCAGTTAAAATATAAATCACAAAATTTTAATTTGATCGAGATTCAAATTACCTGATCATTTTCGTAAAAGCATACTTTCATGAGTCCTATACTTTCCGAAAAAATCAAGTTAATGATTGAAAAATGGAAAATGAAGTATTTAGAAAAAAAAAAAATTAAATGTAAGTTTAGTAATAAAAATTGCATTGTGAATGCAAAAAACTAAAAATTAAAATAAGTTGCAATAGTAATTTCATCTTAGCGATTGCCAAATACCTGGAAAGGTATTTTCTTTCGCGTGTGAGGGTAGTAATATCTCCACATTGATGAAATTAACACTGACTATACAGTGCGTAAGAAGTATTAGATAAATTCGACGCTTCTCCTAACGACTCCGTAGCTCAGTGGTTAGAGCAGTCGCCCGGAAAGCGAAAGGTCGTGGGTTCGAGTCCCATCGGAGCTAGTTGTGAGACGGGTCGATTTTTTTCTAAATACTTCATTTTCCATTTTTCAGTAATAAAAATTGCATTGTGAATGCAAAAAACTAAAAATCAAAATAAGTTATTTGTATTTATCTGCAAATTATGCATATGTTTTGGTTTGCACGTTTGCACGAACATAATTATTATTATCGTAAGCTATGAATTGGAATAATTAAAAAATCGCTTAATTTTAAGCTTGAGGATATTGGGTATGTACTTATACAATTAGTAGGTACTCATTCTTCTACTAGCCAAAGGTTTTATCATACCCAACACAATATCAAAAAAAAAACGCTCTACGCAATACTTTCATTTGTTGTTGTTGTGTTTGTTCGACGATATTGTGTTGGCGCATCAAACGTCGAGAACGAACTTGTTCTTTCAGCCATCCCGTATTTTCAACACCTTGGTAAAATAAATTTGAAAGTGGTAAGTACCTCGTCCTCATCTGTGAGATCGTGTGCAGGACTTGAGGAACTAGCAAATGTTTGGTTCAATTCAAATTCACCTAAATCATGGTCACCATCTTCTTCCGAGTCTCTTATATTGATGATGATGATATGAGTATTTTCGCCCTGGACTTCTAGATGATCCAACTTCGTCATCAGAACATGGAGTTCCCTCTAAAATGTCTTCATCTTCCTCCAATAACCAAAACACGATTTGCTGATCTCGGTTAGCCATTTCTAGTTCTAATATAAAAATTAAAAAACATTTTTTTTTCAAAATAGGTAGGTAAGTATAAGAAATTACTAATTTCATTAAATAAATATCATTAACTATAAAAGGCGCTATAAATATATCATAACAATTACAAAATCGTTTAAATGGTTATAAAATGGTCGTCACAAAATACTTACGTAAACGGTCGCGTGGATGACATTTGTGCACATTTGTGTCCTCTCCTCCACCTACGAATATGCACTTCCCCTGATTCAACCGAACCACTCAAGCGCACGGCAATGAGAGAGTTTCTTTTGACGTTTCATCGTGCAGTTCAAAAATTTGTACTAGATGGCGCTACCCCACTATAGCGACCTAACTTTTTCTGAAGAAGTAAACGAAAAAGTACCTAATAGAAAATAGCAAAGAAAATAGTATGTCTGTAGTAAGGCGTACATTAGACGGTCATGCAACAATCAGTCAATTCTATCACTCATGACTATCTAACCAATCGGTATAGAGGAACTTCGGGCAGCGTTATGAATGGTTCATTTTGATTAGCTAAAAGAATCGTGAATGATAGCAAACTGACAGCAAAACCTACAGTCTAATGGGCGCCTAATAGGAAGACTAAAGCGGCCCATTCACGGCAGGCCGTCCCGCCCTAGTTTACATTAAAAGAGCAGCTCGGCGGCCTAGCGACCTGGGGGCTACCGCGTAACTTTATGGGTATGAACTTCATTCGTTTTGGGAACTATAAGTCTATTTTATAAAGAAAATAGCCGCTATCAGTTCCTTGTTTTAAGACGTCGGGTATGACGATAACTAGCTAGCAACGTTCAATAGAACAAAACAGCAAAAATCTATGGGGGGCTACCGGCTAAGAAATATGGATATGGGTATGGGCTTCAACTGTCATTTGAATTCCTTATCTTGATAGATTTTTGCTGAAATTTATTAAAATAAGGAATTCAAATGACAGAAGAAGCCCATACCCATATCCATATTTTTTAGCCGGTAGCACCCCTGGGTCCAGTAACTGAGGTACTACTCGACTCGCCTTCCACCGTTTACATTGGTAAAGTAATTGGGCCCAGAACCTCTGGTAAAAGTACTGGGCCCAGTTGGTTTTCCGAGCGAGTCAACGGTTTACACAGGGCGAGTAGGCAGACGAGTCGAGTTACAAGTGGTGGGGAACAACTTGGCCGAGCAACTATGCTCCGCGCGAGACCACTCGACTCGCTCAGTAGGTCTAGCACAACTTAGCGCGACTCTTTGTCGCGCTCCTTTCAACCAATCAGCACTTCGCCTTAAGTCGCGCGCGCTATCTACCAGCGATCTGATTGGTTGAAAGTGCCCGCGACTCTTTGTCACTCGAGTCGCGCTCAAGTTGTGCTAGCCCTACCCAGTTTACTCGCCCTTTCGTTTACATTGGTCGAGTTAGCCTGCTTTTTGCCGCTCGCTACTCAACTCGGCCGCCTACTCGACCAATGTAAACTAGGCTTTTACGCAGGATGGTAAATGTTGTCGCAGGAGGCTCCTGCAACAACATTCACTATCCTGCGTGAGGCGAGACGGATGGCGGGGCGGCCTGCCGTGAATGGGCCGCTTTTAAAATAATCAATCATCGACCAAAGAGTACATTATTATCCCACAGATAAGGTAGAAAGTGAACTTCAATCACAAAAACCATACAGATTAATTTGACAGTACAACCGACCGACACACAAGTCTTTTTAAGACTCAATGAACTAATCCTTTGCCATAAATGCTGAAAAAAGTAGGTTGTATTAGAGTTACAGCGCCATCTAGTGCATCGAAAAATTACTGCAGGAAACTCCCCCATTACTGATGTCACGCTCACGCAGCATAAGGGCGTTTGTGCACTACACTGAATTTTACGTGTGATCCTCTGTGGCCGGACCACATATCAGTACCCAGATGCTATATAGTGCAATAGCAGCTACCTGTAGTCTACTTTCATAGGAATGTATTAAAATTAAAAGTACCTCAACAGATAATGAAATATTCAGTAGCTTTTGTGGTCCGGCTGCAAAGCAGTGCTCTCTGGCCGGACTACCTCGAATTCAGAAAAGTGTGATGCACTTTCCAAGAAACTAATACCTCAAAAAAAGCTACTTAAAGAGTACCTTCCATACACACAAGTGTGGTACGATAGAAGTCATTGGTTCCGAAGTTACTAGTCGTAGATTGTGGTCCGGCTGGAGAGTATACTCTGCAGCAAGTCATTTTGATAATTTTAAACATCAACTATTCGTGAATCTATTTAAAAATAATCTACCTTTTCTCTACCTCTCGTTGCTTCTATTTTTTCTCTCGTGAAGCTATTAATTTGTTTGATTATCGGCAAAATATGTAGCGCGGCTAGGGAGAACTACTTTTGCGCGAATAAAAAGAAATTTGACTTTTTCTTCATACCAACCAATACTGCATAAAAAGTACTTTATAAAAAAACCTTGACTTTATTTAAAATCTTTTGTTTTAAGTACCACTAACGATTAACAGGAGGTTCGCTTGCATTATTAAGGAGAATGGGCAAGAATAGGTTCACCTGTTAGGTATTACTTATCTATTTTATAATAATTAATAGGTGAATGTTCAGGTAAATAAAGACTAAATAAATACTAAAAACAAACACATCTTAGATTTCTGCGCGAACTGTCCATATAAATAAAACACTTTCACGGTTTTTTTCACGCAATTTATTCAACAACTAAAATTTAACCAAGTTGTTGAATAAATTGCGTGTATTTTAGAAAAAATCACATTGATGAAATTAGCGCTGGCTATATAGCGCGTAAGACGTATTGGATAAATTCGACGCTTCTCGTAATGACTCCGTAGCTCAGTGGTTAGAGCAGTCGCCCGGAAAGCGAAAGGTCGTGGGTTCCATCGGAGCTAGTTGTGAGACGGGTCGATTTTTTCTAAAATACTTCATTTTCCATTTTTCAACACCAAAGTTAATAAAAAAAAGATTTTGACATTGAATATAGCTATTAATCTCTTTATAGATACATATGAAATTACCGACGCATATAAAAGGTTTCTTGCAGGGGGGGGGGGGGGGGTCTCATACAAATTTGCCCAGTGCCCTTTTTGGAGCAAGAAGTGGCCCAAACCGGCACAGTGGCCAAAACCGAGGCTTCCGCTCTACTTTAAGAGAGCAACAAAATCTGATATAGATATAACCCATAATATTTGAACTATTTTCGTGTCTGAGAACGCTGTTACCCATTGTCCTTTACATGATTATTACATTATTAGAGTGAATTTCTCAGGCGAACATTTTACGCGTCTAGGCTGAAAACGCAGTACTACTTTACAGATATTATTTTTTCTAGACATTAAAGATACACGTATCTCAATGTTGCCACTTAAATTATATTTATAAAGCAATTAATTTTTATAAGAAAAATAAATAAGTGACGAATTTTAAGTTCTGTGGCTTGTCCACAATCAATTTGACACAACATATTAACCTCTCAGAAAAAAAATCCTCAAGACCTTATTTCTTTTTAAGAAACAAAATTTTGATTTGCGCGAAAATGAGCTGTCATAAGACATTAAACAAATTAAAGTGAAAAAAAAACTATATCCCAAGGGAACCGTACTTTTTCCCCGAGTTAAAATACCGTATAAAATTTTCCAGGCCAGAGCGCAATTTATCGCGATCGAGTCAGCCGTTTTGTGTGACTGAGCCACAAATATCCAAACTCAGTATGTTTGATATTCCCCCCTCTACACATAAGTGGAGACTTTTTTTAACTTTGCTAACGCAGAACATTTTTAAACCTGACCAGTATCCTACATACCAATTTACATACTTCTAAGTTCAGAAATGAAGAAGTTCCATATAAACTTTATCCTCCTATTTTACCCCATTAGCGGGGAGTTTTTTTAACTTTGATAACGCAGATCATTTTCAATCGTAACCAGTATCCAACGTACCAATGTTAATGCTTCTAAATCCATAAATGAGCAAGTTCCATATAACCTTGAATCCCACATTTTACCCCTTCAGGGGAAAGTTTTCCAAAATCCTAGCAGATGTCTCCTAGTCATAATCTACCTTCTTGCCAAATTTCATCTTCATTGGTCGTCGTTTTTGAGATTTTGTGATGAGTAAGTTATCACCTTTCGACTTTATATACAGGGTGGAAAAAAAAGACCGTGGTTGGAGGAAAAGGACCTACCCTTAATATTGATGATGGCAAATACTGAAAGGAAAAATTCCTTTATTTTCAAAAATAATGAAAACTGCATTTTAAGATTTTTGAAAAATCACCTGCTTGAGCCGGTAATCGAACCGATGAAATCTGAAAAAAAAACTGTATTTTATGACACCTACCGAAAGAGTCATTCTTAAGGATCAATTTGTTTTAAGCAACATAGTATCTTAAATTAAAGAAAGACCAAGAAAAATAAAGATACGGGTCAGTAGAGGAATTGAAAACCGAATTTCAAAATATTATTTCAAATATACGGGTGTGTAATTTATGATATAATATTCACAAAGTATGATAACAAATTACATAAAATCACTTCATATAACATTCATTTCGTATAATCAACGAATGATATAAATTCAAAATATATAATTTTAAACCGCATAATGAACATTTGATATAAAAACGTTTCATATAATAAACATTTACAATAACACTTACATTGTATAATATTTAAAACACATAATAATTATATTACATAAAATCATTTCATATAACGTTCATTTCGTATAATCAACGAATAACTATTTCTGGCGCTTCACCGGCCGCTGCCGTGGCACGCTTGTTTCGCTAACCTAACTTATGTTAAATAATATTATGTAAAATGAAATTAGTTGAAGTGTTTCTATGACTAACGTTTATTATGTCATATGAACGTTATTGAAATAAAATTATATCATTCATTACGCACCCCAAATATTCACCATAACTCGTTACAAAAGGCGACACGTAACGAATTTAGTCAAAAAATACGTCTGTGCATACGTGAAAATGGGTCTCATTTTGAGCAATTTATAAGTTAGGTAAACTTTTTTCTTTAGATAGTAAGTAAGCTTTACAATAAAAAAAATATGGTTTTTCTTTAATTTAAGATACTATGTTGTTTAAAACAAATCGATCGTTATGAATGACTCTTTCGGTTGGTATCATAAAATACAGGATGTTTTTTTTCACATTTTACCGGTTTGGTTCTGGGCTTAAGCAGGTGATTTTTCAAAACACTTTAAATGCAGTTTTAATTTTTGAAAAAAAAAAAAGGAATGTTTCCTTTCAGTAAAATTTGTCATCATCAATATTAAGGGTACTTTTCCTCCAACCACTGTATTTTTTTTCCACACTGTATATTATAGATTACAATTTTGCATATAAAATACAATGAACAACCATTTGCTCATTTTTGGTTCTTGTTACTTTAGAATTTAAATCGTCATAAGTTTCCCAGGTATTATCAAAATGTTTGCAATGAGCTACATAATGGCGAATATTCGGTAAATATTCAACGACAGAGAACAGCGAAAATAATTTCCTTTGTAAATTTAAAGTGTCTGGAATGTTATTTAAATCAAGACTTAAATCAATTTCGAATATTAAAAGATCGTTTAGTGTATAATTAATAATTTGGATACCGGTGCATTTTACAATAAAAAAAATACATACAGACGAATAGAGAACCTCCTCCTTTTTGAATTTGAAGTCGGTTAAAAAGGACAAAATTTTTTTCAAACTTTTTTTTTCAAAGTCAATCTTTTGATATATAGCCTTCCAAAATGGTAAAATGGGTTTCCTCCCCCCGCCTTTCTAACTTTTGAATTAAATTAGTGAAATAATCTCGTAAAAATATACTTTATTTTTTAGTTTGAACGAGATATATTACGCACTTTTTGAGATATAACGCATATTAAAAAACCGCAAATGTAACTTTGTCATTCATACAAATCTATGAAAAACAAAGTTGTATTTTGGTGACGAGAAATGGTTGTTATTGAAATTTTTAAATTTTGTGCACAGTGCCTATAATGGAAGATGCCACTACTGCTGCAAAAATGTCTAACACAGCAATAATAAAATTTGTACAGGAGAATGGACAAATTGGACAAAATATTGTAGCCCTTTGGGCTATATGTCATTAGAAAGCAACCAATTAGAGAAACATTTCTTTGTATGACGACGATTCTGAAATCCACTTAGAAAAAAAGCTAATTATACCTAGATTTGGCTTCAAAGTATTTTTTTTTTCAAATAAAAGTTATTTTTTGTATATTGTCAGCTATTTTTAGAAAACTTGGCAAGAAAAACTATGTACATATCTTAAATACCATGTAAATAATAATATAAACCAAAATAACGTCACTGTGCCATTGGTGCATTATAACTCAATGCACTGTGCATGCTTGAAATGAACGCGCTCCGCCACCATGAAGTGTGTTCGAACATTTTTGCCCATTCTCCTTAATAATGCAAGCGAACTTCCTGTAAATCGTTAGTGGTACTTAAAACAAAAGATTTTAAATGAATTCAAGGTTTTTTTATAAAGTACTTTTTATGCAGTATTGGTTGTTATGAAGAAAAAGTCAAATTTCTTTTTATTCGCGCAAAAGTAGTTCTCCCTAGCCGTGCCACATATTTTGCGGATAATCAAACAAATTAATAGCTTCACGAGAGAAAAAATAGTAGCAACGAGAGGTAGAGAAAAGGTAGATTATTTTTAAATAGATTCACGAATAGTTGATGTTTAAAATTATCAAAATGACTTGCTGCAGAGTATACTCTCCAGCCGGACCACAATCTACGACTAGTAACTTCGGAACCAATGACTTCTATCGTACCACACTTGTATGTATGAAAGGTACTCTTTAAGTAGCTTTTTTTGAGGTATTAGTTTCTTGGAAAGTGCATCACACTTTTCTGAATTCGAGGTAGTCCGGCCAGAGAGCACTGCTTTGCAGCCGGACCACAAAAGCTACTGAATATTTCATTATCTGTTGAGGTACTTTTAATTTTAATACATTCCTATGAAAGTAGACTACAGGTAGCTGCTATTGCACTATATAGCATCTGGGTACTGATATGTGGTCCGGCCACAGAGGATCACACGAATTTTACCGATCCGGAAAAAAAACGGATGCTTGTATTTTAATAATCGTCAGGGATTACTTGCCTAACATAATTTAAAGGGTACCCATAGATTATATTATAATATACACCTAAAGTGCCTTTTTTGTCTAATTATAAACGGCCAAAACACAACTTTAGGTATTTCTCTCGAACGAACACCAGTATACCTACAAAATCACGATGAGTGCTCAAAATAAAGGCAATATTATTATTTAAAAATAAATTTGTTAAAGGTGCTATTATTGTGGCCCCAAACTTTATTTTGCCTGGATTATAAACAAAGAATTGGCTTACTAGCTGCATATAAATAGACCTACATATTACTAAAAGTTTAGCACAGAGCAACAAAAAAATTGGCTAAGCTGAACTAAACACGTTTGTAAAACTTAGACAGTATAGTGTTGTCATTATTACAAAACAGTTTAGTTAAAAAAATAACCCAACAAGATTTTGTTACATATTGCTTTAGTTTTGTAGTCACTTTTTCTATGTTATACGTAGATGAAAGTTTAGCTATGTACAACAAATATTTTTATTCAGTGCATCATTTATTTCCTTTGCCGCTATATTGGTAGCCCTGTTTTTCAAGAAGGCGCGAACGCGTTAGAGAGAACATTATTTGAAAATCATTTTTCTTTCAAAATTTCGTAATGTTTTGGGCAACCAGTACAACCACGCGGGCGAAACCGCGTGCGGCTGTTAGTATACGATAAAATACAGTATAGTTTTTTTTTTTTGGTAGGTCTTGCCCCCCCAATTAAAATCTTGAAATTACGCCCATTTGGCGGAAGTCCCTAACCATTGTGAAAAACGAACTATATGTATATGTAGCTTACTTCCGCAAAAAATATGCAAGATGCAATGCCCGCCCGCCCGCAAAAAATTGCACATGCAGACCACTAAAATACCAGTGCACAATACCTGCATTTAGCAAGGCAGCAATACACCTTGCACCTTCACCTATTAGACTACTCTACACGTGTTTCGCCCCAACCCGGGGCATCGTGCGAAAGTTGTTATTGTTGGTTGTTTTTTGCTGAAGTAAGCTATATTTCAGCTATATTTAATTTTTCACAAAGTATTAAAAATACCCGAAAAACCCGAAAAAACCCGGGTTTTAAAAATTAAACCCGGGTTTTTTGTATTCCTTAAAACCCGGGTAAACCCGGGTTTTTCCGGACCGGGTAAACACGGGTTCGATGCCCTAGTCACGCAGCGTACTAAAAGGGCGTTTGTGCACTACACTGAATTTTACCGATCCGGAAAAAAACGGATGCTTGTATTTTAATAATTAATTATAATAAATAATAGAATTTATTTATTTCGTGTAGCTTAGGGTTCGAAACATTGAAACTACACGAAATAAATAAATTCTTACTATTATAAATGATTAACTTATTAAAATACAAGCATCCGTTTTTTTCCGGATCGGTAAAATTCAGTGTAGTGCACAAGCGCCCTAAAGCTGGCCATTGACGGTCTTTTCCTAAAACTGTGGCGTAAAACTCCGGCGTCAATCCAAAATTTGATCGTGAATGTCGAATCGTCACTCCAGAGTTTTAACTGACGACGCGCCACGCAATCGCGTCAGTTCGATCGCTGCGCCCGCCCGCGGTGGTGCGGTGGTCGAGCGAGCGTGCTGCGGTGGTGCTGCGTATGGTTTTTAGTAAAAAGGAAGTATAAAGGGTAAAAACGGGACCCTATTACTAAGACTTCGTTGTCCGTCTGTCTGTCTGTCACCAGTTACCAGTTAGTCTGGTTATATAGCTATATATAATACTAATATTATAAATGTGAAAGTGTGTTTGTTTGTTTGTTTGTTTATTTGTTTGTTTGTTTGTTTGTTTGTCCTTCTTTCACGTCAAAACGGAGCAATGGATCGACGTGATATTTGGTAAGGGGGTAGTTTGGGAGCTGGAGAATAACATAGGCTACTTATTATTCCGGAAAATCGAGTAAGAATTGTAATTTTCTATGAAAAATCGTTAAAATGTCGTACCTTCGATACAAAACTGTCATTTCTTTCATTACCATTTCCAAAGAGTATGTAATCACTGACGTCTGCGCGGTCAAAATCGAATACTAATCTTTTCCATAAGCTTAGAATAAAAAATGAACTGTAACTAGCGCCAAAAATGCCCCAGTCGCGCATGCGCGCAAAGTTATCTGACACTCGCTCTACTTCACAGAGTATTTTTTTATATGTAGGAAATAGATACCAATCTTGGGCCCCTTTATTGGTAGTGTGTAACTAACGCTATCTGTTGTCTGGTCTAGGCAACTTTTGGTGTATAAAACTATAATTTATATGGCAAAATAACGTTTGCCGGGTCAGCTAGTATAGCTATAACATGAACCGTGATAGCTAGACAATTATTGTTTAACAGATGATGTATTTCTATTGCCGCTATAACAACAAATAGGTACTAAATACAAAACAGAATAAAATTAATATTTAAGGGGGGCTCCAATAATGTAAACGTGATTTTTTGCCGTTTTTTGCTCGATATTAATAAAGGCAATAGGTAGACGTTTTAAGTATTTTCAGAATATTTAGTTGTACTTATAGGTACTCACTTTAAAAATAAATAATTAAAATAAAATGAAGTTCATATTTAAGGAGGGTTCCCCTACAACAAACTTGATTTTTTCCTGTGTTTTGCTCGATATTAACAACGGCAACATGTAGATGCTTAAAATATTTAGTTCTATTTCTTATTCGGAATCAGAAACCTTTTTTTTTCTTGACAAAAATAAGTAGTACACAATAAGTACACGTCTTTCAACAGCCCGGCCGGTCGAAAACTGAAGAGCCGGCGTCACGCCAGTCAGTGGGGAAATCTAGTTGGCTTAAGGCGCTACTCGGAAAAAGTATGGACTCTGGGCGTTTGTGCACTACACTGAATTTTACCGATCCGGAAAAAAACGGATGCTTGTATTTTAATAATTTAATCTATATATATAAAAATGAATCCCTATTTCCCTTGGTCACGGCATCACGCGTGAACGGCTGGACCGATTTGGCTAATGTTGGTCTTGAAATGTTCGTGGAAGTCCAAGGAAGGTTTTAGCGGTGAGAAAATAGGGGAAGGAGGGGTAAGTAGGGGTAGAGTAGAAGTAGGGTAGGGGTAGAGTAGGGGTAGGGTAGGGTAGGGGTAGGGGTAGGGTAGGGGTAGGGTAGGGGTAGAGTAGGGGTAGGATAGGGGTAGGGTAGGGGTAGGGGTAGGGGTAGGGGTAGGGGTAGGGGTAGGGGTAGGGGTAGGGGTAGGGGTAGGGGTAGGGGTAGGGGTAGGGTAGGGTAGGGGTGGGGTAGGGTAAGGTGGAGTAGGGGGTAGGGCCACGGGAACGAAGTCGCGCTGGGTCAGCTAGTAATTTATAAATGTAAGAATTTATTTATTTCGTGTAGTTTCAATCTCATCAAAAACATAAAATATGTGAAGTGAGAGCCAACTTCAATATTAGGAAATATGCCTTGGTTGTTGACTTCAACGACAAAAGATGTGAGATCTAAATGGGTGCCAAGTTTAACGGTCAGTCTTGAAAATTTAGTACTTACATAAAATGTTTCATAACAACTTAAAATATAATTTCTTCTTATAACTTAGGGTAATAAATTGAAGCCTAAGGTCTGACTTGGCTAGTTCTCGTATCCGAATTATTATTAGGTACTTACTGAAACAGTCATGGAAGAGCCCTATGTTCATCTCTAGTTTCTAGTCTATCAGCAAGCCAAATTTTCGGAAGAATACAATAAGAACTTCGGCTTTAGAGCTGGCGAAGGCTATAATATATATATAATTCGTATATGAAAACTAGCCAAGTCAGACCTTAGGCTTCAATTTATTATCCTAAGTTATAAGAAGAAATTATATTTTAAGTTGTTATGAAACATTTTATGTAAGTACTAAATTTTCAGGACTGACCGTTAAACTTGGCACCCATTTAGATCTCACATCTTTTGTCGTTGAAGTCAACAACCAAGGCATATTTCCTAATATTGAAGTTGGCTCTCACTTCACATATTTTATGTTTTTGATGAGATATCATTACTTTTTGTAGAGAAATTATTAGTAGGTACCTACTTATTCATAATAAATTAATACCAAATGTTTCAGTATATTTTATTTGGCCAGTCATATTACTTTGCCCTTGTGTATCAGCTACTGACAACAATGAAACTAATTTTATGCTCGTATTTGGTGTGGACGTAGAAATATCATTTTTAACAGATTTTCCTATTTCCAACAGTTTCTTTTTCCTAGTCGTAATAGTGTATGGTGTTTTGCTCGACGAAGTTGCAGTAGGTATTTAATGTTCCTGAGCTGATATTGCATTTCCATTTGCGTTTTGATTCTGGTTTCATTAAGCGATAAAGCTTTCCGGACAAACTCGTATCTTTTGCCGCACAATGCACTAATATAGAATCCTTAAACTTAACTTCCTCTGTCATAAATGGCGTGATTCTGACCTATGCGAATGTGGCGTAGAGGCTCAAACTATGGAACACATAATGCAGCGATGCCCAATACATTCATATCCGGGACCCATAGAAGACATCTACAACCTCACCCAAGACGCAGCTAATTGGCTAAGAAACCTGAATGTTGACATATAATAATTATGTATCCGCCTATTCAAAATGACCGCCATACGATTAATAATAATAATAGAATCCTTGGCAGTATCAAAGAATACTATATAATTATTATTACGTAGCCACTGACCTCTATTATTTATACACTGGACAATCTGTCTCCATACAAATTACAGCTTATTTTATGTGGCAATTTAAAGCGCCGCCACTACGAGTGTCCCGAGAACTAATTTTGACACAATCATTACCGCAGTCGACAATATTTATGTCAGCCAGTCCAGTGTGTAAATAATAGAGGTCAGTGTATATAGCAGTAATTTGGTGAATATGTTGCAAAAAAAGATGCGCTGTGTGTGTGCGCCTGTGTGCGTACGAAGCTAATCTGATAAGCATTCAGCTATTAGTAGTTTGTTTTGTTTATTTATAATTTAATGCAGTTGCGCTGCGCTTAATTTTAATTAATGTTAAGTTTTGTTTTGTAATCTCATTTTAAGTGAACATTTTATGTTTTTATGAGAATAAATGTCTTTATACCCAAACCCAGTTTGTCTTTTACATTTATCATTTAGCGCCATCTCTTGACAATTTATGGATGTAGCCGTTTTTGTTGACATCTAATCTTGCTTATTGATTCTTTATTTGCTAACTAGCTTAAGCTGACCCGGTAAACGTTGTTTTGTCATATAAATTATAGTGGACTAAAGTAGAATAAATAATAAGTAGACTATGTCTAGTGTGTTTGTTTATACACCAAAAGTTACCTACACCAGACGATAGATAGCGCTAGTTAGGTATACACTACCAATAAAAGGGCCAAGATTGGTCTCTACTTCCTACATATATAAATTACAGTAAAGTAGAGTGCGCGTCAGATAACTCTGCGCGCATGCGCGACTGGTGCATTTTTGGCGCTAGTTACAGTACATTATTTATGCTAAGCTTATGGAAAAGATTAGTATTCGATTTTGACCGCGAGCAGACGTCAGTGATTACATACTCTTTGGAAGCGGCCATGGAAGAGATGACAGTTTTGCAGTTTTGTATCGAAGTTATAGTCTCACAGTTCACACTCCATTTGGTGTATAAACACACACATATGCAAATTACAAAGGCATATAAACACAGACACACACATAGGCATTGTATACATATTATTTATTTATAAGGAAACTCAGTGTAAATGAAACATAGGTTAACACTGCACCCTTTATTAACAATAAAACAACAAATATGAATCACTAAAGGTATTAACAATGTTCAAAGAAGTCTTTTTTCAAACACAGCACATCACCAAAGAATTCTATATAACACTCAACACAAACGAGTCTTTTTCTCAAAAAACGGTAGGTACTCCGAGCAACGAAACTATATAATTGCTAACGGAATTACGGATCTTTACGAAACAGAACATAGCAAATAACAAATTTAACAAACAAAAGTATAATTTAGATTATTTGACATTATTTTCCATAAGTACACTTTAATCTCTTTAAAGTTAATACCCTTCCATCAACTTTCAACAATATAGTATAGAAAAAAAGGATTTTTCTCTTCTTTTCTATACTGTGGGTGGGTGTATTAACTTGGAGCCATCTATCGTTGATTTAGTGAACTATTTATGTGCAAAGTGTGCACCTACAGGGAGAACATAGCAACTTTCGCATTTTTTGGCTTCTCGTTTGAATGTATGAAGATTGCGCCCCCTGGTGGTCGGGTTAAAGTACTATGCTCCGTTTTGACGTGAAAGAAGGACAAACAAACAAACAAACACACTTTCACATTTATCATTACGACTCCGTAGCTTAGTGGTTAAAGCAGCCGCCCGGAAAGCGAAAGGTCGTGAGTTCGAGTCCCATCGGAGATGGTTGTGAGATGATGGTCGATTTTTTCTAAATACTTCATTTTCCATATTTCAATAATAAAAATTGGACTGTGAATGCAAAAAAGTAAAAATTTTAATAACTTTATAATTTATATTAATATTAATAATTAATTTAAGTGAAAGGTCGTGGGTTCGAGTCCCATCGGAGCTGGTTGTGACTTTGTGAGATGAGGATCGATTTTGTCTAAATTCTTCATTTTCCATTTTTCAATAATGAAAATTGGATTGTGAATGCAAAAAAGTAATAATAAGTAAGTAATAATTAATAAATAATAATATGGATATCGTGCTAGACGGCGCAAGTTTGTAATTAATTTAACGCAAGGACAAAAAAGTATTTGGGTAATCTGGGGTTCGAACTTGGTTTCTCTCGAGTCCTCAATATTGAATGGCCACTACGCCGTCTTCGCTAGCCGAACTCTTCAAGAGGTATGACGAATTATTGGTATATAACAGAATAAAAACTATTACAAACTTATATTTGTACTTCATCTTATACAAGATCTTATACAGGATAAGTGCATAGGGAACGCAAATATAAGTTTGTCAACGTTTTATTTAAAAAAAATACTAGTTTCGGATTTTTTCCTTTGTATTCACTAGATTAACTGTCTGCATGCCAAATTTCAGCTTTCTAGGTCATCTGGAAGTGGGTTATAGTTTTGATTATAGGTGAGTCAGTGATAAAAATAACGATTTTTGGACGTAAATATCTAAATAACTGTTAGAGGTGTGTATATAAAATTTGGAGCACATATTTATCTCGCTAGTCTCAATACATAAGCCAAATTTGACATGTTTCTGTGTAATAGTTTTTGAGTTATGAGGGGCTCAAAAGTGGCTCCAAATGGTTCGTGTTAAGATACACACGGTGCTGCTCGCCAGTTCTGTTTTCTTTTGAACTTGGCTGATACGCTGCCGCGTATCCAGATGTTTCGAACCCTAAACTACACGAAATTAATAAATTCTATTATTGATAATAATTAATTATTAAAATACAAGCATCCGTTTTTTTCCGGATCGGTAAAATTCAGTGTAGTGCACAAACGCCCTCTTTGATATAAAACTATAGGATGGTTAGAATTGTTATAAATCTGGTAATAAGATATATATTTCTTCATACCTTTATCTAGAATCGTATAGTTTCAAAAACACGATTTTATGATTTTGGCTCGACACTTTTTCTTTTCGAAAATACCTACCTCTAAAAAATACGAAATATCAAGATTATTCTTAAATGGGGTTACATATACTATTGAAAATTGGTTTAATTAGTGGACACCAATAATATTTAGGATCGTATAGAAGCATTTTATAAAAATCGCTATAGTTTTTAAATACGAAGTGATTTTGTGTTTTTTTTGCGTAATCGGCAAAATCGATCTCGCTCCCGCGCGCGTCGTTTTCTCATTGCTATCTCTCTTTAGCATAATTTTTCCGAGTATTGCCTTAAAACCATTTGAAGTGGCGCCACAGTTTTAGGACAAAACTGATCGTCAATGTCCAGCAAGCAATACTAAAATGGGCGCCAGCGATGTGTTGCCTTGCCATATAAAAATCAAGAATTCCCGGCCATTTAGTCAGCGTGGATGAGCGTTTTCACACTGGACGATAACGACACCGACACGATATCGGAACGATATCGTTGTGTGAAACGATAACCAGCAGCTTGCTATGCGGTTAGTCGCATTACGTCAGCTAAAGTAACCGCGCGGCTCCAAGTTTTATATTAGTTATTATACTAGAATATTCGAGGTAATAATGGCAGCAGTAAACAATTAATTACGTTTGCTTTATCTTTTATATTTACGGCGAAAAAACGATATCGTCAAAGAACATTTTGGGTTGATCCTATTCTTCAAGTGCGATATTTAGAGGGAACATATAACCTTCTCTTCGATAAACTGTGTGCGCGAAGTAAAATGTTTTATATTTTTTTTTCGAATGAGCCAGGACACTTTCGAGGACATTTTATTTATTTGGTGGTTCAACAGTTAAAATACCAATTATGGAACTATTAATAGCTACAGTAAACCAATTATAGATCCACACCAATAAGGCACATTATTTTTACTTGCACATATTACTTACCTGTATAAAAAAAAGCGCCTAAGCCTAAAAAATAAATAATACCTCTGTACTGAATTAACACCAAATAACGTAAGTAAGTACTTTCAAGACATCGGGCACTTCAAAGTACTTACCTACTTAAGTTATTTGTTGTGAATACAGTATTAGAGTTAGAGGTATTATTTCTGACTTTTTGGCGGCATTTTTTTGAAGGCACTTTTATTTTTTATAAAAATGTTTTTTATGTCGTTCTTTTTAGTGCATCATGCAGGCAATTTTCGTGTACCTACCTATTATCTTGGTAAATAGTACCTATAGTATAAACACATCTTAGATTTCTGCGCGAACTGTCCATATAAATAAAACACTTTCACGGATTTTTTCACGCAATTTATTTAACAACTTGGTTGTTGTTAAATAAATTGCGTGAAAAAATCCGTGGAAGTGTTTTATTTATACCTATAGTATGTTAGGATTAGGATGTACACATAAACCGCATCAATCACAAATACTCATCTGATGTAAAACGTATCAAAATCGATTCAGCCAAACGTGAGATATTCACGGACAAACATACTTAATGTAGGTACATAAAGGGTCAAACTGAGAACCTCCTTTTTCAAAGTCGGTTGTAATACCAAAACCTTCTCCTAAATGTAACAAATAGGTACTTTTCTGAAAACCGCATCTCGCGGACAAACCTTCATACATACATACGGGTCAAACTGAGAACCTCCTTTTTTGAAGTCGGTTAAAATACTAAAACCTTATCCTAAATGTAACAAATACTTTCCTGAAAACCGCATTAAAATCAGTTCAGCCAAAAGCGAGATAATCGCGGACAAACATACATACAAAAAAATACAGGTCAAACTGAGAAGCTTCTTTTTTTTGAAGTCACTTAAAAATTATTGCTATCGTTCGGTCATTGTCGATATTACATACTCGAAATAGAAGGGAGAGGGAGAGGTGAGGCGGGAGGAGATCCACCTCCTCTCTCCTCTCCACCAATCAACAAGCAGGCATAATCGTCGCGGAACTCACACCTAGCAAATCAAGAAACAAGCGCTACCTAGCGGTGGCTTTTAGCGTAAAAACCCAAAAATGCAGTAAATAAAGATAAACTGTTAATTACCCTTGGTTACTTTCGTTAATAACCGGCTTTGCATCTTCCGCACTTGTGTCGTCACCGATATCGGCACGACAGACGATATCGTTGACGGTAACGACACAGTGTGAAAGCATTTAGTAGTGATTGTATGAAACTGCCAGTCCGACGATATCGTGTCGTTACCGTTATCGTCCAATGTGAAAATACAATGGTCCCATGACTAATGTCATCCGCGCGACCACTCTAGGGTTAAAATACCTAATATCAAGTGAAGTGGTCAAATGCGAATTGAAGTTAAAGGGCTTATTACACTTTGCTAAATTCAGCATCTAATTAAGCATACATTGCTTGTTTTGATTGCATCACTTGCTACAAATAAGCTCAAAGAAAGTAATGTATGCTTAATTAGATGCTGAATTTAGCCAAGTGTAATAAGCCCTTTAGACTTGAATTTCATCAGGACATTTGAACTTTATTTCGTCGTTTGTTTGATATAAGAAGATTAATATTTGTGAATATTCGGACTTGTATATATTTTGTGTTTTTATTAATAACTTAGAATAATTTGCATGTTAGATTAGTTCTTAGAATAAGAATAATTTTATGAATAACAGGAGAGCAGAGTCAGAGTCCTTATGGTTGATCTTTGCTGCGCTATAGGTACTTATTGGAAATCTCTGAGTATAGGTATACTTAATAGGTAGAGGGTACTTATTTACTTAACATATTTTTACGGCTTGTATTTTTACTTTAGGTTTGTTTTCCAATCTTAAAATGGAAGGTTTAATACAAGTTCAATCAGATTTGCACAACTCAATTAATAAAAAACTAATTAATTACAAAAAATGCCCAAAAGACAGGCTTACAAAAGAATATACCTATAGAAGTTAGATTAGAACATTTAGAAAAGGATTGGTCCTTATTTAGGTCAAACCACACAAAACTGTATGAAATCTCAAAGCTTGAAGTTCTAAATATAGTCGCGTAGCCGGAATTAAATTACGTATGATAATTCTAAAAGTTTTCATTTTTGCTGAGCGTATAGATTATGTGGATTGTGAGCTATTTTTGAAAAGTTAGAAGTTTTATGACAATGCTATAGTTGTGGTATAGGTATTTCGTAATATTTCGCGTAACGTATGTATATAAAATTAAAGTTTGAAATTTTTTGTGTTTCATAATAAGAACTATCTTGGCTTCATTTTGTAAAATTATTAGAAAGTTAATAATATATTATGTGTAACTGCGTAAATCAAAAAATCACTAATTTGTCTTTGAATAAAATTTTTAAATTTCTGAAATCATATTTTAAGACTTTTATTGGTGTGATGTATCTGCTGAACAAAAGTTTAGAAATATGAGTAGTGTGCTTAATTTTTTTTTTTTTTTTTTTCTTCTGAGTTTATTTGCGATCAGTCTAGTTGACTATAAGCAGATGTGATGTATGTTATTTGTCTTGTAGGAGCAGCACTCCACCGAGTGCCTTTCCATTCTTTATTTTCCATCTATAATTCAATGATGTGTTGTCGCTTGAGTCTCTTGGGATAATTGATACTAGTCAATTGTGCTGCCAGACGATTAGGGTGTGTAGATTCAAGATTCAAATTTGTTTATTCAATTTAGATTGTTATTTACAATACTTGTGAACGAAGGCGTTCCCTGTATTTGGTTGAGTATTGTTTTATTTCATCTTTTACTGTACTAATTTCCAGTTCATCATGAAGCTCAGTGACCTTTATGAACCATGGCGCATTGGATAGATGTTTTAATATTCCATTTTGTGCTCTCTGGATAATTTCAGTATTTGAGTTGCAAGCTGATCCCCAAAGCTGTATGCCGTAGGTCCAAATTGGCTTAAGGACAACCTTGTAAATTAAAAGCTTGTTGTCTATGCTCAAGGCAGAGTTTCTTCCAATCAACCAATGTAGGTTTCGGTACCTGATGTTAAGTTCATCTCTCTTTTTTTGCAAGTGCTTTCTCCATGTTAGTCTTCGATCGAGGTGCATTCCTAGGTACTTGACTGTATCATTATGAGGTAGTGTTTTTTCTTCTAGCATTACAGGTGGACAATCTCCATTACGTAGAGTAAATGTAGCTTGGATCGATTTCGAGGCACTGGCTCTGATTCTCCATTTTTTAAGCCATTTTCCTATCTTGTCTAGCTCCTGTTGGAGAAGCTGTGATGCTTCTTGTGGGTTTTTACTGCTAGCTAGAATGGCAGTGTCATCCGCAAAAGTAGCAGTGACTACCCCCGGCGTTTCTGGTAGATCTGACGTGAAAATTGTATAAAGTATAGGCCCTAGAACCGATCCCTGAGGTACTCCAGCTTGTATTTCATAGAAACGGGATGTATACTCGCCATCTTTTACGTGAAATATTCTTTCAGATAAGTACGAGTTTAGCACTGCGTAGAAAGGATGTGGTAAGAGTCTCTTGATTTTGCAGAGTAAGCCTTTATGCCACACTCTATCAAAGGCTTGTTCTATGTCAAGGAAGGCCAACGAACAATATTCCTTTAACTCAAGGGTTTTTCTTATCTGATCAACAACTCTATGCACTTGTTCTACAGTTCCGTGTTCTTGTCGGAATCCAAACTGGTGGTCAGGGATTAAAGAGCGTTCAGATAGGACTCTGAAGATACGTGACAGGAGCATTTTTTCAAAGAGCTTTGAAATGACCGGTAGTAGGCTGATGGGTCTATAGGAGCTAGCTTCGTTAGTTGGTTTTCCTTCCTTGTGGATCATTATAATTTCCGAAATCTTCCAAATGCTAGGATAGTGGCCAACTCTCATGATTCCATTAAAAAGTGTTGAGAGAAACACTAATGCCTTTCTTGGCAAATGAACTAGGGTTTCCTTAGTTATTTCGTCACATCCGGGTGCTTTTTTGTTTTCAAGTTTCTTAAGATACTTTGAAATTTCTGTAGGGTTTGTTGGCTTCAAAGGAAAGTCCAGCTGTAGATCTTGTCTTAGCACATCGTCAATTTCGGATTCATCCTCACACGTACCATCGTTCGGTTTGAATACATGACGTGCTGTTCTTGCCCATCTGTTGTTTTGTAGTTTTAGTGGTGGTCTAGTTTTTTTGGGTTGGTTATGATGCCATGTAGCTTTCCAAAGAGAGTAATTTGATGCCTTTGTTGGTGTTAATGACTCTAAATAGGACGTTAATGCATTATTTTCAGCGTCTTTAAGTAGATCTTTCAATTCCACTATAGCTTTGTTGAGAGCTTTTTTATCTTTTTCGAGGCGGCTACAGTGCCAGACTCTACGGAGTCTCCTTTTTTCCTGTATTTTCATCCGTATGACTAATGGAACACTTTTACGCTCTGGCGAGCTATCTTGTTTGTTTGGGGTCGTTAGCCAACATGCAACCTGAATTAAATTCGTAAAATTAGTAGTAGCAGTTTCTATGTCTTCCGGTGTTTTAAGAGCAACCTTTAAATCTAATTTTCTATTGATAATATCTCTAAATGAGTCCCAATCAGTATCCTTATTGTAAAGTTTCGGTCTTTGTGTTTCATATTCCAGTAACTTCGTGCTTAACGTGAGAAGTATAGGTGTGTGGTTTGAGGAACCATCCAAGCATGGATTCGTTTTACATACATATTGCGACATTCCCTTACAAATAAAGAAGTCTATTATATCTGGAAGTTTGTTTATATCTGTTGGCCAATGTGTTGGTTCCGCAGTGGAGAGTGTAATGAGTTTGTTAGTGTCTATAGCTAGTTTTAACTGTCTTCCTCTTGTGGTGGTGATCCTTGAACCCCAGTGGGGATGCTTGGAGTTCCAATCTCCTCCAGCAATAAACCTAGGACCCAGTGTCTTGAAGTAGTTAGATAACTGATCCTCTTTGATCTTATGTTTTGGCGGGCAATATACTGCTGACACGTTAAAAGTGGTAAATTTTCCCTCTACAGCAATCGTTGTGGCCTGCAGGTGTTCCGTCTGATATGGAGCAAGTTCATGGTGCTTGATTGAGGATCTTATGATGACAGCTGTTCCTCCATGAGCGGTTCCATCGGGGTGGTTTGTAGAGTAGACAGAATAATTTCTAATATTTACTAGGCTTTGGCTGGTGAAGTGTGTTTCGGATATCAAGATAATGTCTAGCTTATGAATATCCAACATCATTTTGACTTCGTGTATATTTGGAGCTAATCCATTAATATTCCAAGCGGCTATGTTCAGCGCGTGATACGTCATTTTGACAATTTATCGACGAGGGATACAATGAGACCCATTAGTGTGCTCATTTGGCTAAATAGCATATCCATTTTTTCCAGTTGCTTTGTCATTAATTCTTGGATTACTTGGGTTGGTGTATAATAATCTTGTGTATTGTCTTGTGCAGATTGTTGTTCATATGGCTCGATTAGAAACCTATTGTTGTGAGTGTGGTCTTTTCTGAGGTCTGGTTGGTTTGAGTTTGTTCTAGTTTTGTCCGGTCTCGGTTGCTGTACTGTACGTGTCTTAGTCACATCAGAATAGGTTTTATTTTGTATGGGATTTTTCTTTGAATTATCATATTTTTCTGTAATATCTTGTTGTGGCATGGTGATAGCAGTTTCAATATTACTAGAATCCATAAGATTGTACCCTCTACTCCCAGCTTTGTTTTGTTGAGTCATTGTAGTGGCTTCCGTCTGTCTATTTATTTCTTGTCTTCTATTGCTATTGTAATAATTGGTGTTACGTTTGTTTTTCCTATCAAGAATTTCGAGATACACTTTACAGCCCTTATAGTTTGCTGGGTGTTCTCCTAGACACAAGGCACATTTTGCTAGTGTACTGCGATCTTTTTTCTCGCAGTCGCTGGTTTTGTGTTGTCCGGCGCATTTCACACATCTAGCAGGCCTCATGCAATTGTTTTTAGAATGTCCATATTGTTGACATTTTATGCACTGTACTATGGTGTTCCTTTTTTTAGGGTCCTCTATAAGAACTGCCGTGTTGTAGATATACCTTATACTTTTGACAGCTCGGTTATTCGCACTTCGTTCAATATTAACGAAGAAAGTGGATGTGGGTCTTCTTTCAGGTCCTATTCTGGCATTAATGATTTCTCCTCGCACTGTGTTACCTGTTTTTTCTATTTCCTCGATGATAGCATCATGTGGAGTCGAGTGGTGGAGATTTCTTATCACAATCCTGTAACATCTATCTTCCTTTCGCGTAAAGGTGTGTCCTATAAGTTTCATATCCCTCACGGTGCTCATAAGTTTTTTATATGCTTCAACTGTAGAGCAGTTGACTCTAATTTGGTTCCTAGTGATTAGTTTTAGATTGTATTCAGTATTTGACAAAGCAGACTCTATTGCTTCTTTAAGTTTATTTACATCTTCAATCCCATATAGTATAAGCGGTGGTGGTCTGCTTATTTTAGTCTGTTTTCCAGAATCTTCCAATGTATCAGTTGGTAGAATTGAGAAGCGATTGCTCGTCTCGGTGACTATTTGTGGCGGTGAATCTGAGATCCTTTTGCGTTTGTTGGTCCTTATGGTAGGAGCTTTCTGCCAGTCTGGCCTTTTGTTTGATTGTGGGGTGTGAGAAGAAGTTATGTTTCCTGGGTCAACGTCAATGCTGGACACCATAGTTGGGCGTTGGTTTGGTGAAGTCAAATACAAATACAAATACAAATATTTTATTTGCCATAAATAGGGTACATAATACAGATGGTCAAAATAAAAGAAAATGTCGCTTAAAACCTATTTAGCCATCAAGGTAGGTATTGAGTTGCTACGAGGTCGTGTGTGAAACATTCTCCTATGAAAAGTTTGCTGAACTAATTTTGTTCCTATCATTTGGTTGTTGGGTCCACTTGCGGCAAAACTTTGCCCCCCCCAGAGTACGTGGGGCTGCCTGAGCTAGGCTCAGGAAGGGATTCTCCAACGATGTCGCTGGTACCCTCCTGGGGTAATACCTCTTTTTGTTTTGCTTCCATGGTTTAGAATATTTTTAATTCAGGGTTATTTTCCCCTAGCCAGTTATTCAGTTATAGCGCCGAAGGCTCGCTTTTGCCCTTCACATTAGCTATCATGGTCCGGAGATGTAGAATGAGGAGCTCCATTCGGACCTTGACATTGCCCAGGGAGGACGACTCACTATTAGCGAGTCCATCACTAGATTGCGGCGGCATTCTAGTGACGGCGGGGACGTGATGTGAATAGGACTGGCCAGTGCGCGCCTGTAGCCTTGCTCCTTCTAGGCGTGCGCAATCGGCGTTTCTCGGCTTTTTATAGAAGAATGTCCCCTGGCATGAACACTCTCCACCGAGGCCAACACTGGCTTCCCCCCCATGCTTTATTAATAGTTTCATTTTTCTTTCGTAACAGACGCAATAATGAATTAAAATTGATAAAATCGCTCTTACATGACCTTTTCTATGCGCTTATATACTACACAAAAAATTAGAAACATATATAAAGTGCATTTTGTTTAATTTACGGATTCATTATTGCGCTAACATACGAGTAATGCGAGATGCGGGCGGGTGCAGAGAGGCCGCCGACTGCCACGCGCCGCCTATGTTGCTTGGAGAGAGTTGGTTAGTATCATTTTGGTATCCCTTTAAATTATATTAATTTCGACGATACGAAAAATTTTAAAACGATGCTTAAGGTGATTCGAACGATTATGATTGATAATCGTAATCATCAAAATTATGATTACGACTAATTAGTTTTAATCGTTAGTCATGACTAACTTTTTAACAAACTTTTTAATTAATTTAAAATGTTAATCTGATTAACGACTATATAACATTTTGCCAACACTGATACATAGATTTAGTTGTAAACGGAAGCGTTAGTAAATTTCGGAATCTATTTAAAGGCGTGCTTTGACTATGCGCGTAAGCGTCTCGGCTGGAATACCAAAGGTATCAGGTTCAAATCTCTGACCGCACTACTGTTTTTGAACTCGATTTCCAGTAGGTACAGTGCATGTTCATGAGCTGGAAAAATATAGCCAACAAAGTAACATTTTGTTCATTTTATAATTTCCACTTTTTGTATACTGAAGAACTTTTTGATATTTATTTTCCGGGATAGATAAACAGATTAAATGATAAGATTTCCACTTTTTGTATAGTACTGAAAAACTTTTGGATATTTTGGGGATAGATAAACAGAGGAAAATGATAAGATTTTCTACAATTCGTGCAGTTTATAAATTCATCACTTCCATCAGAATCTTCATTTGTGCAACAACCCCATGATAATTGCGACATTTTGGTATCTAGCTAGCTTTTATTAAGTATCTCTTATTTCTACAAAAATTAAAAAAAATAAAAGATGTCTCGTGTATTAATGTGTAATAGAGTGTTGAAAAGAAAAGAATAAGTAAAGCGCGCAAAGAGCACTAATAGATTTGAACTCTGGATCCCTGTCGACTTATTTTTGTAATGAGTCTGTGACAGTACAAATAGACATCTTCTGCACAATTTCGTGTTTTTCTGAAAATCCGGCACCCGGCCGGATAGGCCGGATACCGGATAGTTACCGGATATCCGTTTCATCTCTAGTGTATCTGTCTATCTGTCTGTCTGTCTGAGGCAACTTAGCTCCTAAACGACTCAACCGATTTAATGCCGTTTTTAGGGTTCCGTAGCCGAATGGCAAAAAACGGAACCCTGTGTACCTACTGTAAAAAAAATTACTGGTTTTTTATTACATTTTGTATTAAACAAAACAAAAATTTCAACAGGGACTGAAAGGAAGGGGGTCTTAAAAATTAAAAAAAAAAAATAACTTCTTACATTCACACCAATTATCTAAGCCCATTTTAATTTCATTAAGAAACTGTATCATGGAAAACTTGATAACGGATAAATATATATTTAAGTATATACTTTTTGTTTGTAAATACATACTTAATATACATAGTATAGTACACCCAGACCAAGACAAATAGACATGTTCATGCACACAAATATTTGTCTTGTTCGGGAATCGAACCCGAGACCACTGGCGCAGAAGGTGGGTAGCCTACCCCTGCGCCAAATCGGTCGTAAAAGTGGGGTTACTAGGACATGTGGATTATCATGCCCATGCTTGCGCTGCTTGCTCATCCTCATTTTTTTTCTTTTTACTTAAGCCGCATAGTTTTCGACTTTTGATGAAAAATGTAAAAATATACGGACCCCTCCCCTCCCCTTATCTCCTACAAAAATTACATTAGTTCCACTATCGGTCAAGAGATGGCGCTGACCTAGGTAAAACCAAAGATATTATAATATAAAGGTAAAACTGAAATATTCTACATCGCAATTTTTTTTTGTGAATATAGCCTCGCCGATGCAAATATTTTCAAGTTTTGTTTATATTTATCATTGTAAGGAACCCTCTCGGTGCGCGAGTCTGACTCGCTCTTGACCGGTTTCTTTTTTAAACGTTACGTTACTATTTACAGGGAAAAACCACTTTGCTTTACACGTTCCTTGACAAAACTGATGCACCTCGAGAAACTTTGGTTTTAGAGTACTCTTTTGGTAGGAAATCAAATCAGAAGCAAGGACTTGAGAGAACGATTTGTCATATTTGGGAGTATGGAGGAAAATTACATATTTTAAAAAAAGTATTACCATCAGTTGCAATATATGGAAAATGTTTTTACTGCATCATGATTGATTTAAGTAAAATCAAAACAATATGGAATACATTGGATAGCTGTATTCATGCTCTAAAGGAATCCTTCGGAGAGGCAAATTTGCCTGAAATTGTTATAATCGGCGGCAAATATGACCATTTTAAAAATTACGGTAAGCTAAATATTTTATTTTGACTTTGCAATTTATCACTGCACTAATAGTAGCTCCACGCGGTTTTGCCCGCGCGGTTCCCGTTCCCGTGTGAGCAGTAGTGGGATAAAGTATAGCCTATGTTACTCGAGCTTTCTACCGGTGAAAGATTTTTTAAAATCTGTCCAGTACTTTTTGAGTTTATCCTTTACAAACATAGAAACAAAAAATCTAATCTTTCCTCTGTATAATTATGTAGGTAATATAATATTAGTACCTACCTACATACCTATAGATTAAGTGCTTGGCCACACTCACAGGCTAATAGGTATGTGTACTCATGTACTGTATGATCGCACATCCAGTACCTAGTTAGTTTCCAAGATCTGGGATTCGGCAAAACGTTACTCCAGCAGCAAATCAAATAAGTATCTCCAAATCACCTCCAAATCTATTACCTACCTAGGCTAGGCCCACTAATTTTATGTTTGGCACACATCCATCCATGAACTAATTTATTTAAGCTACCACCCGCTGATATAAGTAGTATAGTATTATATTATCTGTGGTAGTATATATCTTTTATTTTTCTCCGATCACTGCACTGGTAGTATAGCGTTAGGGCGCTTGTGCACTACACTGAATTTTACCGTCCCGGAAAAAACGAATGCTTGTATCACTAGTTCACTACATAGTATTAAACAAAGTCGCTTTCTCTGTCCCTATGTCCCTTTGTATGCTTAAATCTTTGAAACTACGCAACGGAAATGATGCGTTTTTTTTTAATAGATAGAGTGATTCAAGAGGAAGGTTTATTTATATGTACTTTTTATCCCGATATTCCCACGGGAACGGGAACCACGCGGGTAAAACCGCGGGCGGCCGCTAGTTTAATAATAAATTATAGAATTTATTTATTTCGTTTAGTTTAGGGTTTGAAACATTGAAACTACACGAAATAAATAAATTCTTACTATTATAAATGATTTAAGTATTATTAAAATACAATCATCCGTTTTTTTCCGGGACGGTAAAATTCAGTGTAAGGCACAAGCGCCCTTAGGGTGTCGCAAAGGGGCTGCAGTAGGGCTAACATGACGGCAACGAGATAGCACGAGATAGTTTGTCGCGCGCCTTCCAACCAATCAGCAATCAAGCGCGCTATCTACGAGCGATCTGATTGGTCGAAAGTAATGCGACAAACTATCCCGTGCTATCTCGTTGCTGTCATGTTAGCCCTACAGGACTTAGAAAAATTTCAACTGATTTTGTATGTAACATTTTCAAGAATGAATTTTATAAAAATGAAAATATTATGCAATCAACTCGTTTCTTTCTAGAAGCTACTTGGCTGCTGGGGGGTGGGGGAACGGACACGAACAGACACGACAGTGAAACAAATTACGATATTATAGTGTCGTATAAAGAAACTTCTTATTAAATTAAATTACATAAGTATATGTAATTTAGATAAAATCTTTTATTTCCAGACGCAGAAATACGAAAACTAATTTGTATAACTCTAAGAAGCGCTTCGTTACTCTTCCACGCTCACATTATCTTCTACTCTTCCAAAGAGTCACAATTAACAAAAAGAGCTAAAGATATGCTACACAATATGGGTTTTGGGAATGGTGTTATCATAAAGGACAAGAACTTTAATTTCACAAAACCATTAAACATTGCAAAGGGCACAGACTCTTGGGAAGCTATTGGAGTCTCTCCATCTACATTTGAGGAGGTAATCCATTGATCTCGATATTTATCTACTTACGAGTTTTCTATATCTTCTATATCTTTGTGTGTTTGAAAACTATTTCTGTACGTGCAGTTGGCTTGGACAAATCTATGTTAAATACCTAAATATTATATTTCTAGATAAAGGCTCGACATCTATCACGCATTCCACCTGAATCTGGAATCACAGCAGCAGATGCTGCTTCACCCCCTCACCGATCTCATCCTGAACCTTTACTTGACTCCAAAGTTGCTTCCAATTACGAGGAATTGCGAAACTCGGAAACACTGGATATTTCTTTAAATGACTACTTGATCGGTTTATATTAATATGCTAAAAAAACTACTATAACTACTTAGGTTAATTATATTGTTTTAGGAACTTGTGAATTTATTTATTTAAAAATTCAATCAACCGTGTTTCAACAATCGAAAGGTAAGTGCTTCTTCAACAAAGAGAGGTGTATTACTATAACTACACTTGGTGTCATAAAACAGCAATTTCAAAAAATCTACTTCTAACTTTTCCACACAAAACTGGCCAAAATATGCGGCGCGCCCCGTGCTAGAAACCCAATTGCCTGGCAAATCAGCGCGTCACTGATTTTTGCGATGCGAATTCGCAGTTTTGTGTGAGAGCCTAAACCACATGACGTAGTTTATAATTACCTAACCATGTGCGCACCGCAAACCCTCATTTATTTACCCTCATAAAAAAGGTTTAAAGTAGATTTTCTTGAAGTTGCGATTTTTGTTGTTGTTGTGTAATATTTATTGTAAAATGCTTCTGTTTCGTAAGGTTTTTAATTTGTTAGGTTTCTATGCTTCTTTCTTGCTTCGATTGAGTTTAACCCCTTCCTGGCAGCGTCGTGCTCGGAGTTATTGGCCAAACTCATCTGCAGGCAGCGACGGGCAAGGGGTAAGTCTCCTGTGGACTGAAATGGACCAATGTACAGTATAGTGTTGGCAAGCAAAATATCTTCCTACAGTTAACCATTGTTTTCAATTCAATATCATCAACAAATAACCATTGATTTGTTAAGTAGGTACCTTTAGTAAATGTTACAGCACGTTACAGTTATAAACCCATTCTCAGTTACGCGTTTTAACTAAAAGCATCTGTTAAAACTAAAATTTCCCAGTTACTTATAGGTAAGTAACTATAATTTATTTATTTATATATTTAGTAAGTACCTACTTACATAAATAAATGTAGGTATGTATGTACTATGTACACAAGTAAAATAAAAAAAGAAAGAAGTAATCAACAGTCAATACTCTATAGATACCTACTCGCCTGTACAATTACAGGGGTACCTACGGCTTATTTCATATTAAAATTTCTTTCAGCCGCCGGCCCGTGAGAGGATAAAAATAACAGAGAAGGGCAGTCAGTGCGTATACCTACCCATATACTATACCTACATAAATATTATAATTACAATATTATACTTACATAAATACTTCAATAAAATATCTACATAATATAATATACCTACTTAGGTACATATAAATAAACTATTATTTGATATATATTTAGCAAGAAGAGTAAACTGTGAATAAGTTGCTCAGTGACCTACAGGTTTGGGAACAGTGCTAGAAACAAGCAGATAAATTTAGCTGTTTTTTTTTTTAAATACCCATCGTGCGACAATCCCGTATGTCGGCCGGCAGTGAATTCCATAGACGCACGGCATGGACGGAGAAGGAATAGGTAGGAAGCAAAGTCATAATGAAGGGGGGGGGGGGGAACTTCAGAAGGGATTTAAGATGGGACCGGCATGGAGAATTGGGTGAATGAGAGGAGAATCGATCGCGGAGGTAAGTAGAATAGGTAGGATAGTACAGAATATAAAAGCAGACAAAGTATTCTGAGATTCCTGCACAGACGTATGGAGCCACTTGAATTCCTTCCGAAAGTTGGAGACGAGGTCGTTCTTGCGTGGACCGAAAACGAAGCGAATGGCAAGGTTTTGAAGTCGTTCAAGTTTATTCAGAAGTTGCTCAGTGACGTCCAAATAGTAGACGTCTGCGTAGTCGAGCAGAGGTAGAATGAGAGAGGGGGCAATAGAGACTTTGGTAGGCAAAGGAAGGAAACTTTGGAGATATTTGAGAGTGTGAAGGGAGAAGTAAATTTTTGCTGCTGACGTCAGCAATATGGGCCGTCCAGGAAAGATTTGAATCGAGAATTAAACCTAAATTCTTGACGGTGTCGCTATAAGGAATAGTTATGCCATCCAGCAGTACCGGAGGCAAGTGAAGTTGGCGAGCTAGATTCAGCATATATGTCTGCTAGCAATGATAATGGCCTGTGATTTTGTGTGGGTTAACTAAAAGCCCGTAACGCCTAGCCCAAGTGGAAATACGGCTGAGATCATCATTGATTGACGACGCTATTATAACACGGTCCGTTTTGTCAATTTTAAAGTGACGGTACAGCTGCAAGTCTTTGGCATAAAAAGACTGGTGACAGAGTTGATGAATATGAAGAAGAGAAGAGAATTTACTGCTTTACTATTAAAATTTTAGGTAAAACTAGTTCTTACTTTGGCTCTTAGTTAAAACTAGTATTATTTGGAGAAAGCAGCAGTGCCAAAATCGTACTTTACCTATACTAAAGATTATTGTCCTGAAAATATAGCAAAATTCTAAGAATGTCTAAAGAACCTATCCTGGTCAAATGTATACACGGAAGCTGATTTAAATACAGCGTTCAACTACTTTCATGAACAGTTGTTGTTGTTCTACAACCTATGCTTTCCGCTAATAAGAACAAAAACAAATAACTATCAGGAAAATAAACAATAATGGATAAGTAAAGGGCTTAAAGTAAGCTGTAAAACTAAACGATTTTTACGCTTTAACTTTTATAAAAACAAAACTTCATCACATAGAAATAAATATATTCAGTATTCTAATATTCTAAAAAAATGCATAGGTACTTTCTTCACAAAGGCAAGCAAATATATAAAAAATTAAAAACAGTAAAAATAAATGTAAGGCTACATGGTCAATTATTAATAATGAAATTTCCAATACCAAGTTTGACGATGGCATTGAAAAAATTAGATTTAGTGACAAAAATATAACGAACCCTCATGACATAGCTACGTGCTTTAATAATCATTTTATTGACTCTACTAATACTTCGAAATCGTGTGATAATACTCGTCATTTTAATATTAATAGTATATCAAATTCTTGTTATCTTAGACCAATGACAGAAAAAGAAGTTATCAATGAAGTTATGACTTTGCATACAACGAATTCTGAAGGATATGATGGTTTATGTACAAAAGTTATTAAAAACTGCATTACAGAATTAAGTGCTATATTAACACACTTGATTAACCTGTCTTTTACCTCTGGAACATTCCCTGAAAATCTAAAACTGTCTGTCGTAAAACCTCTATATAAAAAAGGGGATAAAGATGATGTCAATAACTACCGACCTATCACACTAATATCAATTCTATCAAAGATTTTTGAAAAATGTATGTACAAAAGGCTATTAGATTATTGCGATAAGTTTAATATAATTGATGCAAATCAATTAGGCTTTCAAAGCTTAACTTAATACGCTCAGTGTTGACAAGTATAAATAATGATAATATGACTACGGGTCTATTTTTTGATTTATCCAAGGCATTCGACTTTGTCTCACATAGAATACTATTGCATAAGCTTGAATTGATGGGGATCAGAGGGTTACCACTCCATTGGATTAAGTCATACCTGACTAATCGACGACAAGTGGATGTTATAAAAAAAGTCACAGAAAACGAGCTAATCTCTCATTCCTCAGAGTATAAAGAAAACAAGTACGGTGTTCCGCAAGGGAGTATATTAGGACCAATTCTATTTCTTTTATATATTAATGACATAACTAAGATAACAAATCATAAATTAATACTTTTTGCAGATGACATGTCATTGATTGTGACATCTAATAAAAAATATAATTCAAAACGTGATCATGAAATTGACACAAACAACAATATTGACATAATTATAGAATGGCTAAAATCACATAATTTAAAAATAAATCTCGAAAAATCTAATTATATTCAATTTAACAAAGCAAAACAAAACAAATATACAAAATAAACGAAGTGACACATACAAAGTTTCTTGGTTTGACTATAGACGCGGATACATCTAGAGAACTTATGTAATAGAATAAATAGATTTGTATACGCTCTCAGAAAGATAAGGAATGTAACAAACTTAAATACAGCTGTCATGGCTTATCGTGCGTATATTGAGTCAATCATTCGTTTCGGTATAGTAATATGGGGCATAATAGTAATATATACGTATACGGTACAGTAATATAAGCAAAATTCGACGAGTCGTGTAGGCCTTTCGGTAGCTTAGTTGGTCAGAGCATCGGGCCGGATTCCCGGAGGCGCGGGTTCGAATCCCGCCTGAAAGCTACTTATGGGGCTCGTGGTTTTTTACTATCACATTTTTCCTATACTTACAAAATTGCATTGTGAATGCATAAAAATAATATAAAATCTCAATATGGCTGTTTCATCTTAATCGATTGTTAAACATTTGTAAAAATGTTTCTTTCGAATGCGAGGGTTTCCTCACATTGATGAAGCAACGCTGGCCTACAGCGTCACAAGTGATAGCAAAATTCGACGAGTCGTGTAGGCCTTTCGGTAGCTTAGTTGGTCAGAGCATCGGGCCGGATTCCCGGAGGCGCGGGTTCGAATCTCGCCTGAAAGCTACTTATGGGGCTCGTGGTTTTTTACTATCACATTTTTCCTATACTTACAAAATTGCATTGTGAATGCATAAAAATAATATAAAATCTCAATATGGCTGTTTCATCTTAATCGATTGTTAAACATTTGTAAAAATGTTTCTTTCGAATGCGAGGGTTTCCTCACATTGATGAAGCAACGCTGGCCTACAGCGTAACAAGTGATAGCAAAATTCGACGAGTCGTGTAGGCCTTTCGGTAGCTTAGTTGGTCAGAGCATCGGGCCGTATTCCCGGAGGCGCGGGTTCGAATCCCGCCTAAAAGCTACTTATGGGGCTCGTGGTTTTTCACTATCACATTTTTCCTATACTTACAAAATTGCATTGTGAATGCATAAAAATAAAATAAAATCTCAATATGGCTGTTTCATCTTAATCGATTGTTAAACATTTGTAAAAATGTTTCTTTCGAATGCGAGGGTTTCCTCACATTGATGAAGCAACGCTGGCCTACAGCGTAACAAGTGATATCAAAATTCGACGAGTCGTGTAGGCCTTTCGGTAGCTTAGTTGGTCAGAGCATCGGGCCGGATTCCCGGAGGCGCGGGTTCGAATCCCGCCTGAAAGCTACTTATGGGGCTCGGGGTTTTTTACTATCACATTTTTCCTATACTTACAAAATTGCATTGTGAATGCATAAAAATAATATAAAATCTCAATATGGCTGTTTCATCTTAATCGATTGTTAAACATTTGTAAAAATGTTTCTTTCGAATGCGAGGGTTTCCTCACATTGATGAAGCAACGCTGGCCTACAGCGTAACAAGTGATAGCAAAATTCGACGAGTCGTGTAGGCCTTTCGGTAGCTTAGTTGGTCAGAGCATCGGGCCGGATTCCCGGAGGCGCGGGTTCGAATCCCGCCTGAAAGCTACTTATGGGGCTCGTGGTTTTTTACTATCACATTTTTCCTATACTTACAAAATTGCATTGTGAATGCATAAAAATAATATAAAATCACACTTTAAATAGTAACAGACTAAAAAGTACAAAATAACCGTCTATTCAGTAACTGAAATTAAAAAGCGTGGTGCGCGTTGTCAATATCAAGTTCTTGAAATTCATTCAAAGGGCGCACCACGCTTTTTAATTTCAGTTACTGAATAGACGGTTATTTTGTACTTTTTAGTCTGTTAATATTAAAAGTGTGTTTGTTTAGTTTTTTAAACTATTTATTTTTTCAATACATACCAATGCAATATGAGCTAGATTGAACCAAATGTCAGATCGGTTTTCGGGACTTGTAGAAAAGTAGAGAGCTTGTCGGAAACACGGCAATATTAAATCCCATTGGTTACAGTAAAGACAGCAAAGACCGAGGTTGTTGTATATTTCTGGTCCTGGATATGTCGTAGCTAATAATCGTCTAAAATGTATAACAAAGAAACTATAATTATTATACTGTTTATTTGTGCTAAATAATAGCACCGTATAATTTCTACGGTAGCACACTCCCTTCTGTGAACTAAAAATGGCCAATAACAACAATTTACCTGTAATATCGTAGAGCAATTTCCGGTTGATCATTATAAAAATTGTACATTGCTATATTGGCAATTGCTTCTGTATTAGAGGGGTCTTCCATGGCCACCATCCGATATTCCTTTAAGGCCAAACTAGTGTTGCCCATTTGATCGTGGATTCGTGCTTTTTCCAATGTTAATGGAGTATATTCGTGAAATACTAACAGACCTTGTTTGCAAACTTCTAGCGCAGACAGCGGCTGATTCAAACTAACGTACATTGCTACTAGTCGTAGATATATAGCGATATGTTTGTTTTGTTTAAGAGCTCTTCGGAGATAGTCTTCGCTGTGCCTGTGCATTCCCAGCATTAAATAGCATCGTGCCAAGGCAAAATTCCACCACCAATCGAGGTTATCAGTAGCTTTTTGAGCTTCAAAAGCTATATCCATGGCCTAAAATATACAAGTATATGGTAAGTATACCGTTGTATTCAGTTACAAAATGGCAATCGGTTCAACTTCTGAACCGAATTAAAACTTTGTCTTGTATCAGATGGTCTAAGTATCAGATAAAAAAAGAATTATCAAAATCACTTCACAATTAGCTATCATGGAACATGACATAAAAAAAATTCAGACAACTAGAGAACCTCCTCCGGTTTTTGAAGTCGGCTAAAAACGGCAATCGGTTCATCGATCATTTTGATAACCGACAGAAATAAAAATATAACTACCTTCCGAATATCGCCTTCGCAATAGTAAACATATTCAAACAACGTTTTCGCAGCTGGAGTGAATAATTTATCTTCTTTCGTTAGGAATCTGAGAGATAGCGGTGTGCTGGAGGTAAAGGGTGCTCCGGCGAGGGCGGTGGCAGCTCGAGACGCACGCGCTGCTGTATGCAGGGCGCTTCTAGCACTGCGAGCGCGCGCTGTGTTCGTGTAGCCTCGTGACTTCGCGCTACCAGTATATGCTGCACTCTATCAAAATATTAGGTTTATGTCATGTTAAAAAATATTTAAGGACTATGGACATTGAAAAATGGAAAATGAAGTAAGTACTTATTTAGAAAAAATCGACCCGTCTCACAACTTTTTTTTCTAAATACTTCATTTTCCATTTTTCAGTAATAAAAATTGCATTGTGAATGCAAAAAACTAAAAACTATGGACATTACTTAATCGCTAAACTTGAGCTAGGGTAAGAAATGAAAACGTAGCAACGTAAAACTTCGGGCTCTGTCAAGTTAATCCCTTGAAATAAGGACGAGACAAAACGGTAGGGTAGTAGGTACGATGCTACATTTACATTCAGCCACTGCCGCTGCCTCTCGCGCTGCCGGCAATAATTCCCTAAATACCGCCGCAGCAGGATCGAGAGAAGTGTGAACCGCTTCAGGATTTTAATACAAAAATAAAAAAAATAGGGGGCTCCCCATTACATAGAACTGAAAAGAAATATTTTCATAAAACATATTCGTGTGCGGTGTCTTTAGATCTTAGATATTTAAAAATTATATTTAGGTTTCTTTTATAATTTTTTATCAAAGTCAATACCTATTTTGAAAGATATACACTTCCAAAGTGTTAAAATGTGTGTCCCGACGCCCCGTCCCCCCCCCCACCCCCACCCTCTAACTTTTAAAATAAGAGTGAAAAATCTAAAAAAAATATATGCTGTAGATCTTAATAAAAACTTTCAACGAAAATTGGTTTGAACGAGATATAGAAAGCAGTTTTTGAGATATACTTAACACATTTTCAAAAACCGCAAATGTAACTTTGTCGTTCATACAAACACTATGGGAAACGTTTTGCTGACGAAAAATGATTGTGGTATTTTGGCTAGGTATAGGCAATCGGTACGTTAAGTGCATGAAGTTTGACTTAATACTCTGAGGTAACTGGAGCTCTCACCCTGAATAAAAAAGTGTCGCCACCAAATTTGACATTTATGTATGTAGTGGCAGGTAGTGGCTGTCAGCTGTCTCATATGACCATACGTATTTTTTTAAAGTGTAGGTGAGACGGAAGACAGCCACTGTGTTATTTGTGGTATTCAAAAAATTGTTCGTACTGCACGCTCCAGTTACCTCAGTATTAAGTCGAACTTCATGGTTAAGTGGGTATGGTTGAAACCCTTCATGTCATGGGCGAGTCCAACTCGCACTTGGCCGATTTTTTATATTAAATTGAATTCTATAAAAAAAATATAGAGCAACTTCCATGAAATTCGTGCTCATAGGCACAGTAGATATATATTATGCTATAGGTCATCGCCGCCAACGACCACTTTTCTGTAGTTCTCATACAATTTAATCGTCACTTGTTTCATAATCTAGCTTCAAGTGGCATAGTTTGTGGCCGAACCTATTAGTGAAGGCAGTTATTATGAAGTTTACCCAGTTTATCTTACCCTAAAAACATTATTAAGCTATGAGCTTAATCATATAATTATTATGTTCCTTGAGTGATTCTAAGCATTTCTTGTCCGGGAGCCAAAAAAACGTAAGGCTAGAAACAACCGCCACTCGTCATCTTTAAAAAAAACTATTGTTGTCGGTGGCCACTAGGGCAAGTTTGGTATCATTTTCGTATAAACCGAAGACGTAGAATTCATTGCTGATATTAGTTTTTTTTTCAGTTTCATAGTGATTTTATAAGAAAAACGTAAAAAGGTGAAAATTTTGTTTGGCGATTTTTACCTTGAGAGCTAATAACTTTTGTATAGTCACATAAAATATTATACAAAAAATACTATAATAAAGCGCAATTCAAACAGATTCTAAAAATATACACTTCTATGAATGTCCTTGTAAAAAAGTTGGTAAAAAAAGTTTTTATCACCCCGCAGCAAGGCTTAAAAATGAACGAGCAGAGAGCCGGTGCGCTGTCTCTTCCTTGCTTTCAAAATGGTGTAAGTACTACAAATATTATTCTGTGGTAAGTATGCAATATTTTGCCCCAAAAAGCCGCCGCTGCTCTTTCAGTGGGAATTAACCCTAATACATGTATTATTTTATAACTTTTATGCAAAACTTATGTAGGTACCTACCCTAACCGTAAAATGATAAATAACGCCGTCAAACAGTTTGTTTATACAAATTAATATAGGTACTTAAGGCAAAGAATATACAGGGTGACAGTGAAACTCGACCTATTCCTTGAAAGGGGTTATACTAGAGGTCATTAGCAACAAATTAAGTCCAGTGAACCAGGGGTCAAAACTGGATGGTTACCGAGTTGTGACGGTTCTTTGATTTTTTTTTTGAAATTTTCCGAATGTTACCAAAAAACAAATTGTGATAAAACTACTCCACTTTAAACAGTAAATTAGTTTTTTTCTGAAAGCTGAATAATTCGGGATAATTTAAAAAATAGCACTTTGCCAAAAATTACATAATCTCAGAAATAAAAGGTCTTTTGTAAAAAAAAAATTGTTTTATCTATTTTTCTCCAACTTTGCCGTAATTTTTTGCAAAAGAACTGTATGGAAGTTAGCGTACAAATGAGTAAAATAACATACTAGTTTCATAAGCTTTACAAAAAGGTACTTAAGTCATTAACTTTCCAAACTGTCTTTAAAAAAATCAACAAAAGAGAGCTGTAGGTCAGACATTTCATTACGATTTGTAAACTGAATTTGACTCGAAAAGTCGGTGTGATACGTTCTGGCCGTGTCAGTCAAGGACGTACCCAGGGGGGGGGGGTCCAGGGGGTCTGGACCCCCCGCGGGAATGTGATATTTTTCCGGAATAAAATGAAGCCTATGTTCCACTCCAGGCTACAAAGTATCTGTGTCCCAAATGTCAGCCAAATCCGTTCAGCCGTTTTGGCATGATTGAGCAACAAACATCTAACAAACCCCCCCCCCCCCCCCCCCCCCCCCCTCCAACGGACCCCCCGACAAAAAATCCTGGGTACGTGCTTGGTGTCAGTATACGGTACGGATAAGTACCTCGTAGTACTTTGATGGAAAAAAAGAGTACCACAGTATTTCATCAGTTATAACACATTTTTGGTGGCCGGGCTGCAACTGCAACGCATACGACCCAGCCCGGCCACGCTTCTATCGAAATAAATAGATAACTTTACGATGCAATTTTGGTACGGGGTAATGGTACGTATTCTGTACCAACGAGAATGTGTCCGTTTCCCCTTTAAAATGGTAATTAAAACAATATATTTTGGCATTGAAATTTCTGCAAAAAGGTAAAAAGGAATCCTTATGGTGCGACTCTGTCTGTCTGTCACAAACTGGTTTACTCGAGAACCACTTATGCTAGCAACTTGAAATTAGATGACGTTTGCCCAACTATTTTGCAAATAAGAGACAAATAAAACTATTAATATTTTTTTTGGAACAGGGTCTGAAAGAGGATCTTAATAATTCGAAGTGGGGCTACTAGGGCATATGAAGTATCATATGAAAGAGCGCTGCTTGCAAATTCTCAAAAATCTGTTTTTTTTGTTTTAGGCTGTATAGTTTTTGACTTATGATGAAAAATTTAAAAAAAAATACCGTTCCCTCTTATCGCCGAAGTTTGCAAAGAGAAAATCTGAAATTCTTATATGTAATAGAAGTTCATGTAAAGATTACAGGAAAAATAAAACGATGTCTCTTAATAGTAAACTTTTTCAGAAATCATCAACCAATTATTATTTACATTAGTTCCACTATCGGTCAAGAGATGGCACTGACCTAAAACTGCATTATTCTACACCGCAAACTCTGACGACTATAGCCTCGCCGATGAAAACATTTTCACGTTTTTTTTTTTTTTTTTTTTTTTTTAATATTTATTTATTTATTTCTTTATTCAGGATAACAACAGCACAATAATAAAAAAATTACAAAGATGCAAAATTTACATGGTTGAGGGCCAATTATAGTTATCCACAAAATTACTTAAATTAAGTATGAGCTAGAATTTAAAAAAATACAATTTTGATGAATTTAAGGTAAGTAGGTACTTAAGTCATAAACAGAACAATAAAAATACTAGTAAAGTATCAGATAACCCAACATACAAACCGATTAAAGTTATTAGTAAGATTACTTACAAACCTACTGCCCCATTCACAGCAGCATCCAAGCCATGTCAAACCCAAACACTGCTCTGCCCCCGTTACACAAATGGCTTTTCCAGTTTGAGCAAAAGAGACAAAACAATGTCTAGGCCAAACACAACACAAATATCCCCATGAACTAGGCAGCTTGTTGCGACCCAGTACCGGATCGCCGAACCCGCCGGCCCAGCACGATCGCCCAACGTATACAGATACAGGGCCCGCAGCAATGGCAATCCTTCGCAAACCGGCCATGCACACGACAGCCGCCAGCGCGCTCGGCCAACGGACTCGCCGAACCAGCACTGGGTACTTTACAATAAATTACAATACTACAATACTGATAATGTTGTGGTGAGTTAAAAAACACTTCAATATAGGTAATATTAACAAATCAGATAAAAAAACCTATTTTAGCAACCATTAAAGATTACAAAATCTAGTTGAGAGTTAATTTTAACAAATTACAATACTTATAAATTTGTGGTGAATTAGGAGCAGTAAAATAAAAACTATAGTACTGAATCAGATACCACTTCGTCCAATAATAACAATGACATTCTAATTCTTTAGGTGTATTTTAAAATATATGTAATCACTACATAGTATAAAACAAAGTCGCTTTCTCTGTCCCTATGTCCCTTTGTATGCTTAAATCTTTGAAACTACGCAACGGATTTTGATGCGTTTTTTTTAATAGATAGAGTGATTCAAGAGGAAGGTTTATATGTACTTTTTATCCCGATATTCCCACGGAAACGGGAACCACGCGGGTGAAACCGCGGGCGGCCGCTAGTTAAATATAAATAATAGCAATAATAATTTTTAAATAATTTTTAAACTTTCATGGTCATTAATATTGCAAACACTACGAAAAGAGGGACTCGGCCCACCATGGCCAGACCCGCTGCAGATCCCCCGACACCCCAGCAACCGTGCCGAAACTTCGGGGACCACAAAACAAATCAGAACATGGAAAAAATCCCGCCCCTCGCAATATCTACAATAAGAATGATAGATTGAATCATATAAATACAATATATATAATTATGTATATGTTTAATCTGAACACATTATACCCCATTACACGCGAGCACAACTAATGCAAAAGCTGGACTCGCGGCCACCCGGGAGGCCCGCACGGGTCGCCCGCACGCCCGAGATGTCCATAGCCCGGCCGCAACATATCTCCCGCAAACACGGGAGTCATGATACGGCCCCGCCACTGACACAACCGCCCGTGCGGGCGGCCCGCACGAGATACCCGGACCGCCGCGATGCCAGGATGTGTGAAACCTTGCGGGAAAGCCCACTACGACATGACTCAATGGCATAATAAAATATGAATAAAAACAAAAGCAAAATACAGTTCATACAAAAATGCTGTGATCTCCGCGAGTGCCATGCTGCGGCCACACCAATGTTTCGCCAATTATTATTCGTCGTACTATAGGTGCTGGTTCGACGCAAATATAACTGCGGCATCAGCCTTTATGCCGGCTGTAAACGCCGGCCCAACCATCGGCCAACACATCGCACACTGACACCCCCGAAAGAACCCTTCCAAAACATGTTCGTTCAAGAGTGCCAATGCACGACGCACCGGCCGACGGCCGGGCCAACGTGTACAGCGGCCTTTACATATTTGTAAGACGATTGTAAATATGTTTCAAACGATTATTTAGAACCAAAAAACGGATATTAAAATATTAAAAAGGGGCAAACGAGCAGACGAGCCACGTGATGGGAAGTAGTCATCGTCGCCCATGGACATCTACAACACCAGAAGGGTTGCATATGCGTTGCCAGCCTTTGTGTTTAAGGGTCCTATTTACACGCTTTTTGAAGAACTCCATGTCATAGCACAAAGGGAACACCTCTGGAGGAAGCTCATTCCACATCTTACAAGTTCGAGGTAGGAACGAACGTGATGCCCGAACAGTTGTTGATTTCCAGGTGTCAAGAATGTGGGGGTGTTTAGGATGAGTTTTATTTATTTATATTAATGATGGTACGGAACCCTCTGTGCACGAATCCGATTCGCTCTTGACCGGTTTTTTATGTACTTAGTTCCCTGTTGTGGCTGTTGTTTTTGTTATCGAAGTTTAAAGCCTGATTGTATCTACTAATATATTAAGTACAACAAAATAAACATTGATTTTGAAAAAAAAATAGTACTTTTTATTTCTTTAATATCCATTTCATACATAGGTATATAACGTTTGTTAACCAACTCAAAAAAGAAGGAGGTTATCAATTCGACTGTATATTTTTTTATTTTTTATGGGTGTTACCTCAGAACTTTTTCGTTAATGAACGGATTTGGATAATTCTTTTTTTATTTGAAAGGTGACGCTTCTCGTGTGGTCTCATTCAAATTTCATCAAAAACTGACGAGAAGTTCTGGAATTATCGTGAATAATGCGTATTGAGACTTTAGTTTGGTTATTTAGACGACTTCTTTATTTTCATCAAAGTGAGGATCTTTTTCAAATTTTTTTTTTGTCGAAAGTTTATAGCTACTCCTGACGTGATCTTATTCTTACCAAGTCAAGATCAGGAGATAAATTCCCAGGAAAATTGAGAGAAATTCTCTAATATAGGCAACATCGTTACATTTATTTTTGAAGTTAGTCAAGTATTTGCATCTGGTAGTATGATCATCTCATAGTGATGAGCTGGTGATGGAAGCTACAAAGCTGGAGAATAATTCCTTAAGTATTAATCGTACGTATGGACTAATAGTTACCTATATTCTTTCAGGTTATTAGGGTGAGCTGATTGATGATGAAAGTTGAAACTCCTCAACATAGTTAAAGGTTATAGGATGTTTTATAAATACCATATATTATGCACGAATGGACCTTCAGTTGTATACCTTCAAGTTATCTAAGTAGCTAAAGATGGATAGCTGAACTCCGTAACGGTCAGGATATTACATCAATTTATCATAATCACCATGTAGTTTCGCTACGCTTATTTACACAAAAAAGCGAAAAATAAAACGTTAAAAAAATGTAACCGCCTCCAAAGAGAATCTTCAAACAAAATTAACAAAAAAAGTCGGTGCCAAGCCAAGCCAAAAAGAATAGGAACGAATTATACTGAATGAAATAACAAAAATTAAAAAAACCCGGTCCCAAGTGTGAGGTGTAGGACGTATTTACCTCAAATACCTATTAGACTTGGCACCGACTTCAAACAGTTCAGTAAGTAGGTACCAAGATAAGTTAGAAAAAGTCACGCATTTTCGTCCTTTGAATTAAAAATTCTAATTACTTTTTTCGTTTTTTAGTGTTCGTTAATTTTGTTTGAAGATTCTTTTTGAAGGCGGTTCCCTTTTTAAAAAAATGTTTTATTTCTATTAGGTACTTAAAAATTCGTAAAACTCATATTTACAAACAATTTTTTGTATGGAGGCAGCCCTGAGTGATAATCTCTCAAGACGTCAAATTACGTTTATTTGCACAAACAATAATGTCAGGCGTTTTATTTCAGAAATTTCGATGCAAAAATAAATAGTTTTAATTACTATTTTAAAGGGAAAACGGACACATTCTCGTTGGTACAGAATACGTACCATCACCTCGTACCAAAATTGCATCGTAAAGTTACCTATTTATTTCGATAGAAGCGTGGCCGGGCTGGGTCGTATCGTATGCGTTGCAGCCCGGCCACCAAAAATGTGTTATAACTGATGAAATACTGTGGTACCTACTCTTTTTTTTTCAACGAAGTACTACGAGGTACTTATTTAACTTGGACAAGGGCAATAAAGTACTGGGCATATTTCTAGATTTAGCCAAAGCTTTTGACACGGTGTCCATCCCTTTACTTTTGTCTAAGCTTGAACGATTGGGCATTAGAGGTTTGGAGCTGCAGCTTTTCCGTGACTATTTGTCGAATCGTACTCAATGTGTCTCCATTGGGGATAATGTCAGTGATTACCTAAGTATACAGTACGGCGTACCCCAAAGCAGCATTTTGGGGCCAGTTTTGTTCTTAGTGTACATAAACGACCTTCTAGATCTTCATCTTACCAAGGGCAAGTTAATATGTTATGCCGATGATACGGTACTTCTCTTTTCTAGCAATACTTGGGATAATACTTTCCAATTGGCTCAGAGTGGTTTTAATGAAGTTTCTAAATGGCTCAGGCGTAATTTATTGACTTTGAACGCCGAAAAAACTACATACATCACCTTTGCTATGAGAAGTACAAGTCTACCTTCCCCAGGATATTACATAAAGGCGCATTGCTGTGATAACTACGGTTCTCAATCATGTGCATGTCCAACTCTTCAGAGTTCCAGTAGCGTTAAGTACCTTGGACTTCTGCTCGATTTTTCACTGTCCTTCAGGGAACATATAGCAGCCTTAGCAAAGAGAGTACGTAAACTTGTATATGTCTTTAAGAACCTCAGATTCGTTGCTGATACTACTCTTCTTAAACAAGTGTATCTCTCACTTTGCCAATCTATTATAAGCTATGCTATAATTGTCTGGGGTGGTGTTGCTAAGTCGACGATTTTAACCCTGGAAATAGCGCAACGGTATGTTTTGAAGATTTGTATGTTTCGTCCAATTCTTTACCCTACTGCAATTCTATACAGGGATTGCAAAGTCCTAACAGTCAGACAAATTTTTATACTTCAGCTAACTCTCAAGCAACACTCCCGTCTAAAATATGACAAAAATTTAGTAACCTCCAAACGTAGAAATTATAATGTGTGCCCAACATTTTTCGCTAAACATTCCTTTGCTCAAAATTTCTTTAACTTTCTTGGTCCTTTTATATATAATAAAATCAACAAAATTAACAATATATACAATTTAAACTTTTATCAACTCAAACATTGTGTTTGTGACTGGTTGGAATCGTTTAGTTATGACGAAACTGAATTAATTTTGAAAATAAGTACATAAATAATGGAAAAACAATTGTTATGCTAGGTACCTTTTTAACTTATATATAATTCTATTGATAAATTCCATTTATTTAATTTATGACTCAACAATATACTCACCCTCTCTACACACACTCACTCACATTCATTTTACTCACCGTGAGAGGTTCACTAAATAAAATTAATTTTAATTTTAAGGCACTAAAATGATTCTGGCATATTTTTGTTAGTTTAGTTTACTTATATTTTTAACTTTCTAGTTAAACCTTCTTTTGATTATAGTGAGAGAAAGAGCACTGCACCTGAGATACAGGTTTTCTAGTTCGGGTGCAGATGTTTACAATTGTCTTGTTTTTATTAAGGTTTAATACAATAAGCTCTAAGTTATGTTTATGGTTATAGTAATAACTTATGTAGTTATCAAAACATGTATTTTTCCTTGGTTATCAATAAATTATTATTTATTATTTATTATTATTTATTTATTATCCGTACCGTTTACTGACACAACCACAGCCTTATTTGACGCCGTGGCCGGGCCAGAACGTAACACACCCAAAAATGTGTTATAACTGATGAAATACTGTGGTACTCTTTTTTTCCATCAAAGTACTACGAGGTACTTATCCGTACCGTATACTGACACAACCACAGCCTTAGTTGACACCGTGGCCGGGCCAGAACGTATCACACGCACCTACCTAGGTAGGGCAGAGGTACCCTTTGTGGCCACTATAAGGATTGTTTGACTTTTAAGCACTAAGTACTAAATGGTCTTAGGTATTTAAGACACAAATTATATCTTAAATTATAGATAATTTATCCACCTTTAAAGGTATATTTTTCAAATTTATAAAAGTAAAATAGTTTTTTTTATATTACACACAATGTGTGAGAGGTGCCAAATGTACCGGTTTTGGCCACTTACTGATAGTTAAACTTTTGTAAGTATTGCGAAAAATTAAAACCAAACCCAGGTAAAATCAAAATATTCTAATGCGCATGCGCTAGAAACCAGTCAATTGCAAAACAACAGTTTAATTGTAAAAAAACAAAGGTTTATAAAGTATTTCATCCAAAACAAATTTCTTAAAATGTTCATACAAAACATTTTTTCAAACAGAAAATGGAATTTATTGAAAAAAATCTTATGACATAAGGAATTCTAACGATTGTTATTATTACCTTAAAATACCTTATTTTAATTGCCTTTATCAATAATGGCTAAAAGTTGTTTGAAAAACTTTTAGAGCAAAAAGTGGCCAAAACCGGTACGCCTGCCCTACTTCGGACAATTACTTACGCACCAAACATAAGAGAAAACACTTACTTTTAACTGGCGAGATGTTTTTGATTCTCTTAGAAATGTAGTACCAGGGCGTGGCGTCTTTGCTACCGCCGTTGAAAGCAAATCATCTTGTTGTGGAAAATACTCCACCTCTTCATATCCATTACCTGCTATTTTCGCTTGTATCGACATCGCTCGCATTTGAATGAACTCAATCATGCGATTGTTTTTTCCTTGCAGCACCGTACTACATAATTTAATACATTCGTCATATCTTTTCGTCCTAAAGAGATTTAACACCTTATAATCGTTATCCATAGTTAATTAACGTATTTAACATGTAAAACAACTACGACAAAAACAAAAGAGCTAAAGCTAGCCGACTTATAGTACCTACACAGTGTTATTGTTTCCCGTTGCTTAGCAACAAAATTATATCGCAGAGTCTTCAGAGTGCTCTAAATAATAATGCAGTGCGAGCTAATCAAAGAAGAGCAGCCTACATTAGTAGGTATTATAATAGGTAGGGTATGTATACAACGTGTTAATGAATTAACTTTAGGCGCAGGATGCTTGATGCAACTAGTAAAGGAAGACTGATGTTGTCATTCCTTTCCGGGCTAGGGTGGTGTTAGCCCGGGGACCACTGTCCTGGTTGATGATGGATGAAAGTTGTATATATACAAACTTGATGGATTTATTTTTGCTTGTGCGATGTAGTAATTCCATATATATTGGTAGGCGCGTGATAGAATATCAAGTTTTGTTATTGATTCAATTTAGTATTTATTACATCTAAATTCATTAAATTAATTTTGGGGATAACATTGTACCTTATTTATCGTGTTTTCATTAAATAGTACCTAGTTTGATTTGTGTCGGTGCCATCCGACAACAAAGCGATATGATATGGAGTTTTGTTATTAATGTCAAATAGTTATTTTTACATCTAAATTCATTATATTAATTATGGAGATAACATTTTACAACATATGTATCCTGTTTCTAATAAAAAGTATTTTGATTTGTGGCGGGGCCAACCGTCAACAAAGCATGATCAAGCAATGAGCGATTTTCTGAGGCCATTTAAAAAAAAAAGCTTCCAATTGCTTCACTAGATGGCGTTGAATAAGTATGTACATGTCTATGGTATATTTTGGTATGAAACATATTTAAATTAATTACTTTTTAAAAACCCAAAGGAAACTAATAATATATTAAATAAGTACTACTGTGAGGAACGGAAACGAAATAGGTAAATTTAAAGATTTAGGTAAATAAATAACATCTGTCTGACGTTCCGTTTTACGTAAAAAAGTCGCGTCAAAGTAAAATTTATAACGTTCCGTTCCTTCTAACTGCATAGGTGGGACAGCAGGACTGGACAGGACTAGTGGCTGAGCTTTCAGAAAATCGCCCATTGTACTTTAATTTGCCTATAAGTACTGAATAATGTGTATAAAATCATGTTATTACTTTTAATATTCATATCAATTAGTTTATTACTAAAATGTAATGTAATATAAAGTATCTAAGTAACGTGTACTTTTACGTTTGTACACGTTACTTCCAGTTGAAAAGAAAACAAATATAACAAATAAAGGCAGCCCGCGACTTTTTGGTTTGCAATAATTAGTCGATTAACTAAACTTATGTTTTGAGACTGGGATTTTTCCATCGGCTTTGAAGCGGTCCCTGGTCACGCCAGTGCATAAGGGTGGGAACAAAACAGACATCAGTAACTTCAGGCCTATATCAGTACTACCATGTTTTTCAAAAATATTAGAAAAACTTTTAAACAAGAGACTTATTAACTATCTTAACAAATATAATATACTTTCGGTATGGTGGTGGTCTCAATATGGTTTTAGAAAAGGTTTCTCTACACAAGATGCTGTTACTGATTTGACTAACTGTATAGTAAAAAATGTTGATGATGGTATGAAATGCGCCACCGTATTTATAGACCTAAAAAAAGCTTTTGATACTGTGTCTGTCCCCATCCTTGTGCAAAGGCTTGAAGAAATAGGGATAAGAGCTAATAAGCTTTGTCTCTGTTTCAAAACTACCTGCAAGATAGGACTCAAGAGGTAAAAATTGGCAGTTATCACAGTGATGAAGAAAGTGTAGTTTTCGGTGTACCCCAAGGGAGTGTCCTAGGCCCCACACTATTTTTGATATATTTGAATGAATTGTGCAACCTTAAGATTGAGGGTGGTCGGATATTTTCTTACGCAGACGACACCGCCGTTGTATTTTCGGGCCCCAACTGGGATAAAGTAAAAATCTTTATCATAGAAAAATGGTAAATAAAGTATTTAGAAAAGTGAAGTAAAACCCATCGGAGCTGGTTGTGAGACGGGTAGATTTTTTCTAAATACTTTATTTACCATTTTTCTAGAATAAAACCTTTCAAATTTCGCCAGAAAAATTAAGAATAATTTGTTTTTACTTTTTTGCATTCACAGTTTAACTTTTATTATTGAAAAATATTGAAAATGTAGTATTAGATAAATTCGACCCGTCTCACCTGACCCGTCTCACAACTAATCCCGACGGGACTCGACCCTAAGACCTTTCACTGTTCGGCCGGGTGAATGCTCGAGAGCATTCGAGCTAGTTGTGTGTGATACGGGTCGACTTTTTGTAATATTTACTTTATTTTCTATATTTTCAAAATTAGGAATAGGTAGGTACCAGCAGGTAGGTACATGTCGTGCGGCGAATAAAGAACGATGACCTTGAGCGCGGCACTTTCGCTCATTCACCTCGTGAATGCTGTAGGTACACACGCGCGAGGTAAATACCGATCTCCGACTCCGTTTTCTCCGAGCGATCTTGTAGGTACAACTGAGAGCAACATTTGCATTAGACTGTCCGCCCAAGTCAAATTTTTTGTAGGACCGATGATAAGAGAAGGGCAGGATTCATGTTGGGTGTAACGTTGCCCAAGTGAAGCTAAAAAAGGACCGATGATAGGGTCGGCCGGCCGACACTATTTATTACTATCGGTGGATTTCATTTGCAGCCGATAAAAATTGGTCACCGATTATAGGCTGACTGCCTATCTGGCAGTGCAACAAATATAAATATAATAATTTATTGTAAATATGTATACGTATAATATGAATAAACTAGCGGCCGCCCGTGGTTTCACCCGCGTGTTTCTCGTTCCCGTGGGAATATCGGAATAAAAAGTAGCCTAAGTTACTCGTTATTACATCAGCTACCTGCCAGTGAAAGTCCCGCCACATCGGTCTAGCCGTTTCAGATATTAACCGGAACAAACAGACAGACAGACAGACAACCATTGACAACATTTCAAAATTTTAAGGTATTTGTTTTTATGAATATTATTATAATGAAAGTTTATCGTTTTTAATAAAACACGTATTTTTTCTTTTCTTTTTATTTACATGCATTATTGAGATAATAATTAATTGAAAATAGTATATTCTAAAAGGACGTAAGTAAAATATCAGGCATAATATAAGCGATTCCTTAGCCTGAAACCTTCCTTTTTCTAACATACAAATAAAAAAAACCTGTCTGACATGATGTTTTACGTAGAGAGCACGCACGCTAGTATTTTGTGTCAATAATAATAGCATTTTTGTTTCAAGGGATTACTTATTTTAATTTAGTCAGATGCAATGAAACAACGCTACACTTTATTAATTTCATCTCACATGTATTATACAACTGTAGTTTTAAAAATGCTATACTTTTCATGACTTGTAAGCTTGTAACTTGCTCAATGCTTTAAAACAAGGTGCTGTGTAAGTTTTTTTAAAATCTTCGTTTGCACCGGGGCGGCGGTGGCATCGCGCGTTAACAAAGGCGTTGCGCTACTGTAAGGAATATCTTACTGTGAATATCTTATTATTTTGTGTCAATAATAATAGCATTTTTGTGTCAAGGGATTACTTATTTTAATTTAGTCAGATGCAATGAAACAACGCTACACTTTATTAATTTCATCTCACATGTATTATACAACTGTAGTTTTAAAAATGCTATACTTTTCATGACTTGTAAGCTTGTAACTTGCTCAATGCTTTAAAACAAGGTGCTGTGTAAGTACTTTTTAAAATCTTCGTTTGCACCGGGGCGGCGGTGGCATCGCGCGTTAACAAAGGCGTTGCGCTACTGTAAGGAATATCTTACTGTGACGTCGTTTTAACTGTGACGTTGTTTTGTTTCCGTGTCTCACAAAACAGTCTAGCTAGTCAGTCTTGTCTATGTGAGACAAGACTGTCTTAAAACAGTCTTGACTATGGTGTGCGCTCGCTCTAAGACACGGAAACAAAACAGTTATTACGACGTCACAGTATTAAGATATTCCTTACAGTAGCGCAACGCCTTTGTTAACGCGCGATGCCGCCGGTGTAAGTACTTACGCTGTTCTTCGCAGATACGCAAGGGTTGCCACAGAATAGGAAATAAAATAACTGGTATTATTATTTGTAATGTAGGTATCATTTATTTATATTATACGTATACATATTTACCCTCTTACTAATAAACGTGGTGTAAAGTTACATCTGGTGTAAATCTGTTGTTGTCTCTGTCATCATTTTAGACAACATAAGTGACAACAACAGATTTACACATGGTGTAACTTTACACAACGATTATTAGTAAGGGGGTTACAATATATTATTGTATTTATATTTGTTGCACTGCCAGGTAGGCAGTCAGCCTATAATCGGTGACAATTTTTTTATCGGCTATAAATGAAATCCACCGATAGTAATAAATAGGGTCGGTCGGCCGACCCTATCATCGGTCCTTTTTTTAGCTTGACTTGGGCAACGTTCCACCCAACATGAATCCTGCCCTTCTCCTATCATCGGTCCTACAAAAAATTTTACATGGGAGGACAGTCTAATGCAAATGTTGCTCTTAGTTGTACCTAAAATATCGCTCGGAGAAAACGGAGTCGGAGATCGGTATTTACCTCGCGCGTGTGTACCTACAGCATTCACGAAGTGAACGAGCGAAAGTGCCGCGCTCAAGGTCATCGTTCTTTATTCGCCGCACGACATGTACCTACCTGCTGGTACCTAATTATTACCTACCTATTCCTGATTTTGAAAATAGAGAAAATAAAGTATCTATTAAGACAGGTTATTATCATGCATTAAGGCAGGTAACAAAAGTAACAAATAAAAAAACTGCTGTGTTATGCTATCGTGCCTATGTCAAATCCGTCTTGCGATATGGATTGTTGGTATGGGGTAATAGTACGGATTGGAACCGAGTATTCGTAGCACAAAAGAAATGCATAAGAGCGATATATGGAATTCTACCCGATGAATCATGCAAACCTATATTTAAAAACGAAAGTTTTCTACCATTTCCAAATCTGTATTTAAACGAGACATGTAATTTCGAACACCGCAACAAATATTTGTTTTCCAAGGCATCTGACGCTACGAATTCTAGAGTGCGTAGAGACAAACACAAACTAGTTATAAGTAATGTACCTAAGACTAGTAAATATAATAAGAGTTGTGTTGCAATGTGCGTAAGAATATACAATAAGATTCCGAATGATTCGATAATGTTAAATAATTATAATTTTAAGAAAAGCCTTTTTAAATGGCTAAACAGAAACAACTTTACTACTTTAAAGAATTTATTGACAGTTAAAGATGATGATGAATATTGATGACATTACCAAAATTAAATTATTACACAAATTATTTTACTATGGACTGACATTATTTTTATCAGGGAACTATTAAATTATGACATTTATGACACAATTATTTTACTATTGACATTATTTTTTATCATGGAAATAGGTATATTTGACATAATTATTGTATTGAATCGGATTATTATTGTATTGCATTGTATTTTTTTCTGTTTAAATTGTATTTAATTTATTAATAATTTGCATGCTATTTTTAATAGTGAAACATGAGAACTAAATTAAATTACAACTTTTTATACAATGTTTCAAGTGAATAAATGATTATGATTATGATTATTAGAAAAATTCGTCCCGTATCACAACTAGCTCGAATGCTCTCGAGCATTCACCCGGCCGAACAGTGAAAGGTCTTGAGGTCGAGTCCCGTCGGGATTATTTGTGAGACGGGTCAGGTGAGACGGGTCGAATTTATCTAATACTAAATTTTCTATATTTTTCAATGATAAAAGTTGAACGGTGAATGCAAAAAAGCATAAACAAATTATTCTTAATTTTTCTGGCGAAATTTGAGAGGTTTTATTCATTGCGATTACGTGAATGTAGCTGTCACTCAACTTAATTTACGCAATAAATAATAGTACTAGGTATTGTAGGGTTAAACGTAGTAAAAGATAACACTTTTGATAGCTCTGTATAAATGTAATCACTCACAACATTACAACACACTTATTTATGGAAGTACACCAAAATGAACATCTTACCCGACTGTCCTATTCGACTGCCGCCAACAGAATGAATCACTGCCAGCCAATATGTCCGCACCTTCTTTTCTTTTCGGTGTTGCCAGTCTCAAGTTCGTTTTTAAAATCAACATTACTTTTTAATTCTTTTTTTTTTTTAAACCTTACACTCGACCATCCTGATAGCGTGAATGTCCCCATTCACGTACCCTGTGGCAACCTTACACTTGGCTGGCCGAGACTCATTTGCTTATACTATTATTAATGAATTTAATCGAGACAGTCAGTCATAATTATACAATAATGATTATGCAATAATTATAGTTTTTAAATGAAATATAATAATAATTAAAAAATCATTTTTATGACGTGTTCGTTGTATTATTTATATAAATAAAAATAAAAACAAGTGATTCCCTAAAACCCAACTGTAAACAATGTGTTCAATTATATGCAATCAAGCTTTACTACTACAATTACCATAAACTCCTAACAACTTATGTTATTTTAACCTGCACGTTTCATATAATATATGAATTACAAAATAAAGAAAATATAGTATTCAACCATCTATTATAGAAAGGGTGTAAGGCCAGATAGAACCTCCATGAGTGCTCACCTGCTGTTCGTCCCAGTTCATGTTCGCATCGACTGGGAAGAACAGTGGAGGGGACGGTGCACCCCGGGCGCCACTGTAAGTAATTTCTCTCTTCAGTAGGAAATTGCTTACAGTGGTGGCAGATAATCTGGCACCCAATCCAAGGTGTTAGACGTACCGTGCCGAAGGATGCGTGGCCAAGGGGGTGCTTGGTCTCAAACGAGTGTCTCTCCAGTGAGATGGCAATCCTGGAGCAGTAAGTGGCCTTACCCGGGCAAGCGGGGCTCTGCTCGGGTGGACCGTTTAGATCCCTCGCTACTCGTGGGACCAATATGGAACCGAACCAAGATAAAATTGCAAATTTAGATTTAAAGCCAGGCAGACGCGCCGAAAGTGAGGAGTCACTTCCACGAGCTTTTGACGCGTCTCTTAGAATAAGAAGTGGAGAGGAGGTTAAAGAGGATGTCTTGCTGGAGTCTCCAACCCCGTCCCCTAAAAAGGATGAGGACAGTGGTTCCGGCAATGACAACAAGTGGCAGATGTCAAAGAGTATGTGGAAGCGGGAGAAGCGCAAGCTCGCTCTGAAACTTAAGGGGGGCCAAACAACTTCTGGATCGCAGGTCCCGCCAACTAACCCGGCGGGCTCTGGGACCGAGAAGCGACAACGGCCACCCAAAGTTAAGAGACAGGGGACGGATCCTGATGAAGGACCGTCGCAGCAGCGTCCGCCCAAGCGGCAGAACCGCGGCAGCGACTGGGTGGAGGGACCGCGAGGCTCCGCCAAGGAGCAGAGCGATCTCGCCGTCTATGTGTGCCGAGGGGATGGGGCCAGGGTGGACGAGGCTGCGGCGGCTGACATCAGGAAGAAGCTGGTGGGTCTCATCAGAGAGAGGCTGCTAGCCCGGATAGAGGGGGACAAGGGACGATCCACTGCCTTCGCTACGTCGGGTCTGGTGTCGGAAGGATTTTTCCTTGTGACACCATACACGACTGAGGCAAGGGAGTGGATTCTTACTTGCGACCTGGGGGAGTACGAGGGCGCTACGCTCGAAGTTAGGCCCCTCAACAGAAGCAGAGTGGCTGTGTGGCTGCCTGGAAGCGAGGAGAACCACGCCGACGCCCTAACGCTCCTTAAACTCGCCAACGAGCACCAGGAGGAGTTGAGGATCCAAGAGTGGACCCTCCTCTACGGGGAGAAGTTGGCGACGGGATCTCGGCTGGTTCTGGGTGTCCCAAACGAAGTATTTGGGGAAAGTAAGGACCATGCCTGGCTCCATTATGAGCTCACCAGAGTTCAGGCAAGGGTCCTACGAGCGGGGAAGGGGGGTAGACATCCACAGACGGGGTGCTCTGCCTCAAACACAGTTACTCGTACAGAGCACCCAACTACAAGCGCCAACACACGCACACATACACAAACATGTGGGCCGCCTGGCGATCGGGGCAGAGACTGCGGGGACAACTGTGAGGCGTCAAGACGCGTCCCACAGCCCCTGAGGTCCAGTTCCCTGGTTTTCGGCGGATCCAACCCACATGCTACAAGCATGAACCCGGACCCTGTGACAAGCATCCTGGAGTCGGCACCTTCTGGCACATCACCCGATGCCCAGAGGTGCACGACCTCGGGGGCGAATCATTAGGGTTCAGGAAGACTCACGCAACCACCAAACACAAACAGTAACACTCAACATGCACAACAACACACACAAAACACAAACACATAAACAAAAAAAAATAAAGATACTTCAGCTAAATTTGCACCACTGCCGCGAAGCCATGACCGAGCTTTGCAGATTCGTGGTTACAAATGACATAGACATCGCCCTGCTACAAGAGCCTTATGTTAACACTGTAGGCCGTGTGGCTGGCATCGGATGTCTGGGAGGGACTACCATCTACTGTCGGGATGGTGAGTCGAATCCTAGGACATGCATATATGTCAGCAAAAGGGCAAGGGCGTTAGGCTTAATAGAAGTTGAATGTTACAGAGATCTTACGGCAGCTATAGTCACAATATGTGGAGCAGATGGGCGCAGGAAAAGGATGGTCTTCATGTCGGTCTACATCCCGAGTGAGACGGACTATGAGCCACCAGGGACACGCCTAGAAGAAACAATAGCGAGATATAGAGGTATGGACATCCCCATTGTGGCAGGCTGTGACGCAAACTCTCACCACACGGTGTGGGGCAGCACAGACTGCAACAATAAGGGTAACTTATTACTTGAATATATCCTTAGTACTAACTTAGAAATAATGAATGTAGGTAACACACCGACGTTCGTCACAAGAACAAGGAAAGAAGTATTGGACATAACACTTATGTCCAGAGAAGAAAGTCATCTGATGAAGGACTGGAGGGTTGACACCTCACACTCCTTCTCGGACCATCGCAGAATCACCTACAGTTTGACTTGTCAAGTCGAAACTGTAAGCTATAGAAACAATAAGAAAACCAACTGGGAAAAATTCGATCAAGAAATGAATGAATGGAAACCCGGCAATGGCAGGCTAATTAATAACACAATAGAAATCGAAAAAGAAGCAGACAGACTGGAAAAGGCCCTTACGAAAGCCTATCTATCGGCCTGTCCGCTAAAACAAGTTAAGTCAGGGAAGGGACAACCCTGGTGGAACAAAGAACTTAAGAAATTAAGGAAAAGAACCAAGAAGGCACTCAGAATTGCCCTAGAAAAGGACGACGACGAGAGCTGGAACAAGTACAGAGAAGAGCGAAATAATTTCAAGTACACAAGCCGAAAAGAAAGCAGAAATGGATGGGTAGCCTTTTGTGAAGGCATCTCTGGACAACCTGAATCGGCCAGGTTAGTGAGGATGCTAGCAAAAGACAACACCTGTAAACTAGGAAGTCTTAAAAAAGATGACACTATCTTAGTGGACCCTAAAGAAATACTTACTGAAATGATGGCCACTCACTTCCCGGACTGTATAGAGCATACAGAGGAGGAGATGAACACTCTGTCGGCAGATAATCTATCAGATGGCGAGGGGGAGGTTAGAAAAGTAATTACAGAGGACATGCTAGCGTGGAGTATTTCTTCCTTTCAACCATATAAAGCAGCAGGGCCAGATGGCATCTTCCCAAAGATGCTACAAGCCGCTTTAAGGTTTATAAAGGAGGACCTCCTAGTTCTATATCGAAGCAGCCTAGCAACTAACTATATACCTAGTTGCTGGAGAAAAGTCAGGGCCGTCTTCATACCGAAACCAGGGAAGGCCACGTATCAAGAGGCGAAGTCCTTCAGATGCATCAGCCTTTCCTCGTTCCTACTGAAGACACTGGAAAAGATACTAGATAGACACATAAGAGAAACCATAGGCAAAAGTAAAAGACCACTACATGACAATCAACATGCCTATATGGAAGGGAAATCCATTGAGACAGCCCTCCACAACATGGCAGTCAGAGTGGAAAGATCAATCACAAACAAGGAATACGCTCTAGCGTGCTTCTTTGATGTCGAAGGCGCCTTTGATAAAGCGTCTGCGCAATCCATCGTGGAGGCACTAAACAGAGATGGCGTAACAAAGCAAATATCAGGTTGGATCACCAACATGCTACAACACAGATCCATACAAGCAGAACTAGCAGATATCAAATACACCATCAAAGCCAGGAGAGGCTTTCCCCAGGGAGGTTGTCTGTCTCCACTGCTTTGGTGTATCTTAATAGATGAACTAGTAACTAGAATCACTGCTATGAATATATACATCCAAGCATACTCGGATGATGGCCTGTTACTTGTAAGAGGCAAAGTTCTAAGCGTGGTCAGAGATATAATGAGAAGTGGAATCATGACAACATTGAGATGGTGCAGGGACAAGGGATTGAACCTCAACCCTAGCAAAACCAAACTGATGTTGTTCACTAACAAAAGAAAGATTGATAGCATGATCCCAATTAACATTGAGAATGTAGAACTCGAGACAGTAAAGGAGTTTAAATACCTAGGGATAGTCTTAGACAGTACCCTAAGTTATAGGACCCACATAAAAGAAACCAGTAAAAAGGCAATGACAGCTCTCATGCAGTGCAGAAGAGCCGTTGGCAGGAACTGGGGCATGAAACCCGAAGTGGTCCAATGGATCTATAGGGCAATCATCCTACCGAGAATCCTCCACGGAGCACTAGCATGGTGGCATAAGGCAAAACTAGAATACAATAAAAAAGAACTCACTAAGGTACAAAGACTAGCTAGCATCATGGTATCGGGAGCCATGAGAACAACTCCCACGGCCGCCTTAGAAATGATACTAGGCCTTAGTCCAATAGATCTTGAAATCGAAAAGAAAGCTACAGAACAATGGTTTAAGCTGAAAAGCACTAACCTATGGATAGGAAGGCACAATGATCAAGGTCACGCTGAAATAGGGAAAAAGTACGAAGAAAACCTTTCCATGATACTGGTCAACAATGACCTAATAAAAAAGGAAAGGATCTTTGACAAAAAGTACAGAATAAGCATCAGACCCAGAGAAGACTGGAAACTAGAACATGACAATCTGGATAGCACTGTAGTATGCTACACAGATGGGTCAAGAAAGGAGTCAACTGGACTATCGGGAGCTGGGGTATATATAGCTAAACCCAACACTATAAGAACTACTTTTAATCTGGGCAAGTACGCCAGCGTGTTCCAGGCGGAAATATTCGCGATACTGGAGTGTGCGAACACGATTAAAAGTGAAATAGGCAATTATGACGTAGGAAAAATAATAATATATAGCGATAGTCAAGCTGCCATCAAAGCCCTTGACAAAACGGAGACTACCTCAGCCTTGGTGAAAGAATGCAAACAAAGCATTCAGGAGCTTGCTAACTTGGTTGAGGTAGAAGTTGCCTGGGTGCCCGGACATGAGGGTAACGAAGGTAATGAGGAAGCTGACGAATTAGCCAGGGGAGGAGCTGATGCACCCTTCATTGGCCCTGAACCGAGACTACCAATCGCATATAGAATTACTAAGAACATTATCGAGATTAGAACAGTCAAGGAAGCCAACCAAAGATGGATGAGAAGAAAGGACTGCAGACAGTCTAAGATCTTCATCAAATCGGTTGACAAAAAGAAAACTAGAGAACTTCTGAAACAGAGTAGGAGAAATATAAGAACGATTGTAGGTGTACTCACTGGGCACTGCCCACTAAACAGACACCTATCAGTGATTAAACGGACAGAAGACTCTATCTGTCCGCAATGCAAAGAAAGAGAAGAAACAAGCTACCACTTCATGGCAGAGTGCCCGATGTACGCATCACTGCGCTGGGAGCTCTTTGGAACGGACAAGCTTAAGGAAGAGGATCTAAAGAAGTTAACGATAAGTCAACTCAACAGGTACTGTAAGCGCACAGGTAGGTTCGAGGGTCCGACGCCGGTGGGGTAAATGATAACCCGCCTCCCCCCCTGATTTTTCAGCTTTTAGGGGACTTGGGGAACTGGGTGAAATGGTCCCGACCTAGGTGACTGATCACCCGTCCGGCTTCGCTGGCGTCCCCCCTATAAATAATAATAATAATAATCTATTATAGAAAATATCAGTAGGTATTTTAATTCTATCCAAAACATAATAAATTTATCCTTATTGTATTTTGTCACGGAGACCCAGCAAAAACGGTGACCTTGCCAATTCTATTAGGGAAATTAACCAAGCCACCGCCGTCGCCTCGTCAATGCAACATAATTATCCATCCATCTAAAATCCATGTAACCATTATTTAAAACCGATCCATCCATCTAAAATCCATGTAACCATTATTTAAAACCGACCCATCCATCTAAACCCATCAATCCATGTTAACCAATCAATCCATCAAAACCTGCCTCGAACTCCATTTTTCGGGCTTTATATTATCCAGATTGTTCATAAACCATCTTGTAACCAGGCCAAGACACGAACCCATCTATTCTCGCGCTTGACCTGCAACAAAGAAAACCATTATGCAGTAAAGCTATTTCAAAAGCGAGTTAGATTAAATATACACATAAAACATTCTATCTCACAAATCCACATCGCTCTGATCATCCATGGTATCATCCACCCCTAACGCAGCCAAATGGATCCATGGCTTCATGCGATCCGCTGCGACCGTCGTCCTACGTTTGTTCCTCATACCTTCGAAACCTGGTATAGGAGCTATTTTGTAACGATCGTTGCCTAGAAGTTTTGTTACTCTGTAAGGTCCTTCGTATGAAGGCATAAGCTTAGTGCTTTTGCCCTCATTTTGAAAGGTTACCTTAGTGATTTTGACTAAATCACCTATATCGTACTCGCGTGCGGGTTTGCGTCCTTTGTCATAGTATGCTTTCTGACTCTCCTGGGCTTTGTCAATTCTTTCCTTTACCTCCTGACGTAAAGACGATAAATCGCGTGTTTCTTGAGTTTCATTAGTAATCTCACTCATCGAAGCATTCATTTCCCCATTCATCGACATGCCGAACATCACCTCAGCAGGTGTTTTCGAAGTAGTCTTTTGGACTGTATTATTTAAACCCCATTGGATTCTTCCGAGCTTGTTATCCCAGTCCTTATCACAATCACCGAGATTTTGAGCTGTGAGCGCATCGAGAATGGTACGGTTGTACCGCTCTACTTGCCCATTGGACCTGGGGCTCGACACGGCATTCAAAATGTGTTTTATACCTTTCTTAAGACAAAACTTTCGAAAGCTATGGGATGTGAAACAGCTGCCTCTGTCACTTACAAGTCGTTCTGGGGTTTTAAAAGTAAAGAAAATCTCGTCTAGAACTCGTATGAGATTCTGTGTATTTGTATTTCTGACCGACTTAATGAAAACAAATTTGGTGAATGAATCCACCACGACTAATATGTGTGTGTGTCCCCTTTTTGACTTTACAAATGGCCCAAGGTGGTCAACGTGCAGGGTGTGAAAGGGTGCCGCTACTTTGGTTATAGGGTGTAACAGCCCCTCGCGGGTATTCGACGTCTTTTTCGCATATGCGCACTCAATACACGCTTCTACATATTTTTTTACGAAGCGCTTCATTTTTGCGAACCAGAAGTTTTTCTTTACCCGTTCTAGCGTTTTCTCAAATCCAACGTGGCCTATATCATCATGATTCATCCTGCACAGTTGCCACCTTGCGCCCTTTGGTACTACCCACCTAACCTTATTTTTATCCCCGTCTAAGCATCGAAACAACTTGTTGTCCTTGAGTAGGTAATTCTCTTTGATATAGTCAAGTTCTTTGGAATTCAAATTACTAACGACTATATCACGAATTTTACGTAACTCTTCATCTCCCATCTGAAGAGTTAATAACCAATCTTCAGTCGTTATAACCATCACCATGGGGTACTGGTCTGGATTCTGCGAATCACTGTCACTTATGGGGTTCCTGGATAGGGCGTCCACATGAGACATCTTTGAACCTGGCCTATACTCCACGGAACAGTTAAATTCCTGCATAACAAGCCACCAACGAGCGATCCTTGGAATAAGGTCGCGTTTTTGGAATGTGGATCGTAGCGCACTACAGTCTGTTACGATTTTAAATTCTTTACCTAATAGGTAGACTCGGAATTTCTTAAGCGCACAAACTACCGCCAGGGTTTCTAACTCATACGAGTGAAAATTCTTTTCTTCTGGTGTAGTTTGCCGACTGCAGTATGCTACGGGATGAAACTGATCTGAACTGGCTTGAGAACGTTGTAGTAGTATTCCGCCAACACCTAACCTACTAGCGTCCGTATGGAGCTCGGTTTCTGCCGTGGGATTATAAATAGTCAATATGGGTCTGTTTACAAGCTTATCTTTTAGGGTCTTAAATGCATCTTCCTGCTCACATGTCCATTCCCAGGCTGCATCCTTTTTGAGAAGTTTGGTAAGGGGGCATGCAATCAGCGCGAAACCTTGTATAAACTTCCTAAAGTAGCTGACAAGGCCCAAAAACTGACGCACACCATGGACGTTCTGCGGATTAGGAAAATCGACCACGCACTTAATTTTAGTTTCACCAGGTTTAACGCCTGCTGAGCTAATTTCGTAACCTATGTAGTCGATTTTATTCTGTAAAAAGCAACACTTGGACAGGTTCAACTTTAAGTTTGCCTCTTGCAAAAGCTGCAAAACTTCCTCTAGCCTATCCAAGCATTGTGTCGGGTCCGCGCCAAACACTAATAAGTCATCGATGTATACGGTCGCCTTATTGAAACGCGCGGGACCCAACACATGGTTCATCATGCGCTGGAAAACAGCAGGTGCGTTTGCCAGGCCGAACGGCATACGGTTGTACTCGTACTGCCCGTCCGGCGTGACAAACGCCGTAAGGTGCTTGCAGTCCTCAGAGATTGGTACCTGATAGTACCCGGACATCAGGTCCAGTGTGACGAACCATGCCTGTCCGGATAGTCTCGCTATCTCATCCTCTATTATCGGCATAGGATACCTTTCTTTAATAGTCACTGAGTTAAGCATCCTATAATCGACGCATAGCCGCATATTCCCATCCTTTTTGCGCACCAGGATAATAGGGCTGGCGTAACCAGAAACAGATTCCCTTATTATCCCCGCTTGTAGCATGTCATCAACCATATCACGCACCCGTTCACGTTCATGGTGAGATAATCGGTACGGCCTATAAACCACAGGTCGGTTACTATTTAACTCTATTCTCATTTGTGTTACGTTTGTACAACCGAGTTCTCCTAAGTTATTCGCAAAACAATGTTCATATCGCTGTAGTAAACTAAGTAACCGTGCTTTATCTTGATCAGTTACGAATGATCCTGTTCGAACTTGGCTTTTATCAAGCCTACTTTGGAGAACAGGCTCCTGAATCGCTTCAGTAGTTGATGACATAACCCTATGAACAACATCAATGCGTTCAGCTCTTGAAAACACATTATTCTCTTGGAGTAAACAAGGTACTATACACGGCGTAATTACGACATAAAGAAGGCCTTCCTTAACATGATAAACACCGCCATGTACCATAAATTGTTGATTGGGTTTGCCTATAATTTTAGTAGTTAGCATAACATATCCGGTAAAATCAAATTCAGTTCTAGCCCTAACACTCGAGGTACCATAAATTCTAGTATGACCGCCTATACTAACTCTAATTAATCGCTCGTCCTCAGTATCCATACACACATTACTCACTTCAGTTCCTATATCGTAAAACTGTAACTTGTTTGCATCCTTGTATACTATAACATGCGCTTGCTCCGAAAAAGTTTGACCAATTAACATGGGTTTTTCAAGAAGGGTATCTTCCACGATGCGACACGGAACTGCAGCCTCCACCCGATCTACTGTGAGATCGAGTGTAGCAGAGCCAATTGAGTGGACCACACCATTACCAAAGCCTTTCATGGTGGATGGTGTATTATCATGTTGAAGGCCGAGTTTAGAAAAATCTGAACGTCTTATTAATGTGACCTCACTACCGAAATCAACATATGCTTGTAATGTAATACCATTAACACCTACGTTTTTTATAAATTTATCATTTGTATTCGAGTCAGAGATACGCATAGTTTTCGAAACGAAATTAGTCTTAGATGATCCTAAGTCAGATTTACCAAGACAATTTTCGGTTTTATGGCCTATTCTATTGCATCGGTCACACTTAATCAATGGTTTAGAGCATTTCATAAATGGGTGGCCTATCTCCTTGCAATTGTAACAATAGACGCCCGTGTTAAATTGCCTATTGTACGTTTTATTACCATGCCTATCCTCTACAGAAATACTGTTTCTATCTTTATTAAATGGTTGCTGAGAAAATTGTTCTCTATGGTTGCTCGATAGGAATTTTAACAACTGATCAGGCTCAACACATCTTAACGCTAGGGCACTCGATTTCATAGTCTTGTCGCTAATACCATGTATGATACAGTCAACCGCTCGTTTTCCCGTGATATCGCATTGGTTAATCAAAGCAAGCTTTTCATAATAATAGCTTTCAATTGACTCGTTAAATCTACTTTTACGCTTAAGCATCTCCTCCAGGGACTGGCCATAGTTTTGCTCCCACGGGAAAGCATTCAACAGCTTAATCTGCCACTCTTCCCAGCTGTACAAAATTGAATTAAGGCTTTCGTACCACGTCTTGGCCAGTCCCTGCAGTTTCTGCATGGCAAAATGCACAGTCGTCCTTTCGTCCCATCCGTAAACAGATGCACATTCGTTCACCTTCTTAATCCCCAATGATATAAGAAAAATATAATTATGTAAAATGATGAACACCTAATAGGTTTATCAAGAAAAAAAAATGTTAATGTACCCCCGAGAAAATAAAACTATGGCGGTATAATTAATTAATCACATTACATTTATAATTTTCAATATATGGTCGTTAGGCCAGGCCAAAATCACACACACAGCAAAATTAATATTACCGCAAGCTTGCTAGCATCGCATTTTGCACACGGAGTAATAAGTTTTTTTTTATCAAATGTATCAATATGAATGGACAATGCCCCGGCAGCGGAAACATCAGGATAGCTATAATGATTCACAAACCTTTAATTTCACAAGAGGGTAAATCGAAACTAGATTTGTAAAATTTGGGCATGTACTTACCACTTCTGATTTGTAGGGTTAAACGTAGTAAAAGATAACACTTTTGATAGCTCTGTATAAATGTAATCACTCACAACATTACAACACACTTATTTATGGAAGTACACCAAAATGAACATCTTACCCGACTGTCCTATTCGACTGCCGCCAACAGAATGAATCACTGCCAGCCAATATGTCCGCACCTTCTTTTCTTTTCGGTGTTGCCAGTCTCAAGTTCGTTTTTAAAATCAACATTACTTTTTAATTCTTTTTTTTTTTTTAAACCTTACAGTATGCACATGATTACTACATTTTATCATCATTACGCACTATTATAATAAAGTGGCATTTACAATAAAGTGGTTACAAATTCAGCGTTGCGCGGCGCATCGCCGATTTCCGCGGCACACTGTCAAAATCAGCTCAAATGATGACCACACGTTCCAAAATTTTAAATTCTCACAACAGTATTTGACCCAATGGTTGAGGCACCACTAGCAATAAAAAAATATCGTAATGTCTGGCAGCTATTATTGAAAGCTTAAACTTTCAAATTTGACCACCGCGCCAGATAAGTTTGCGTCGGTCTGTGCGGAGACTAGCCGGAGTAAAATTATTGATACTTTAATTAAATATTTACTAGCTGACCCGGCGCGACTTCGTTCGCGTGGCCCTACCCCCTACTCCACACTAGGGTATAGAACCGGGAAATCCCGGTCCCGAAATTCCCGGGATTTCCCGGTCCTTTTCCATTACTGAAAGAACCGGGAATCCAAAACGAGTTCCGGGTATTTCGGGATTTTCGGGATTCAAAAAATTATTTTTAAATCATACGTTTATACTTGAAAAAACAAAAAATAACATGACCGCAAACTGTAAGCGGACGTTCGATTAGTACCATATCTTACTCAAGCCTGTTTTATACAACCAATAAAATTTTTGTTGCATCTAGTCAAGTCTACGACCATCTTTTATCGATTCCGCCTACTAGTGTCGATGATCTTTCCCGACTGGATTGATGATAATAAAATTAGATCAAGTTTAAGTGGCCTAAGTTTAGACCGACTTATTCCTGAGAACCTTTTACAGAGAACAAATAGGTCTTAAAAGTAAATAGTTTGTGTACTGTTTGATTCCAAGGATTTTAAGCTATTTACTGTTAAATTATATTTGGTTAATTTTTATTTCATAATACAATATTGCAGGAAAATTGTGTGTCAATATGACAATCATAAATTAACATAAGCTCTCATTGAGCCAGAGTTTCACTGATAAAAAACATAATTCATAAAAGTGAATAAAGTTTACTTAAAAGTATACTTAATGCACCTAGGAGAATAAGGTGAATAAAGTTTTTTGAAAGTTATTTTAATGCACCCAGATGATTAAAGTTTACGAATAGTATACTTAATTCACCTAGGTGAATTAACCCAGGTGAATTAAGTTTACGGAGGGTACAGTCAGCGTCATATAGAAGGTAGCAGTCAAGATCACCAAATACTTGGAAACATCCAAAATGGTCATTAATACGACTCAGCTAAATCGATATCAAAATACCTAGTTCAAGCCATACACACACACAGTATTTATATTCAAGTTTCAGTTTATATTCAAGAGCAAATTCTTCAAGCGGATAGTCATCGATCCAGTTTTTTGATGCAACTGCAGATCTAAAGCTACCGGGAGTTGCCTTAATGCCTGCTTCCACAAGAAGAGATTTGATCCAGCCTGCTATAATCGGCCTGGAAGCTGACCTGGGATTTCCTCTAAAAGTTATAAATAAATTAGGACAATTTGCCGTCTCCCGTCTTTCATTTAATACATCAATCAACTTATTTATCCAAAAAATAGGATCTAATCTTAATGAATTGGGATTGGCAATCAGTTTCCATCCCGATTGTCGGTAATCATATGTGTCGGTTTTTGAACCAAATAATGGCCAAAAAATTATACATTTAGCTACAGAAGTAGGAATTTATTAAAAAAGACAATTCTACCCGCAATATTTAATGATCGATTTAATAATAACAATTTGATAAAACACAAAAGAACACCATTTCTACTCGAAATATAAAAAACAAAATAATAAAATAAAAAGAAAGCTATACTAAGACACGATACAGACAGAGACACGTCGACCCGATGATGTTTGCAGTCCGAGCGCCAGCGAGCAAATGAGGTCCGGCCCGCCTGCGCACGCTTTATATAGGCAGTAGGAGGGGCGGCAGTGGTGACGACCGAACTACGTCATCACTCAGCTAACTATACAATCATTAGTTCTCGACAAATGTTTTGAATCAATACTTAGTAAAGTAAGGTCGTGTATTCTTCTACCAGACAAAAGAAGCAATAAGGCAGCAGTGTGTCTACAGATATGAAAAACGTTATTTAAATCGACAGAATAATTCTGCATATAAAGAACTAAATCATCGAGATTCCAAATGGGTGGTTTATGTAGTAGTGGTTTTTTAAGGGAAATTGATTTTAACACATGTTTAACTAAGGCATTTGAACTTAAATTACCAGAATTTTCGGAATTACAAAGTGTAGCTATTGCTGATTTATGGAGTAGAATAGTATTGTAAGAAAGACCATGAAGTAAGTATAAATCGGCTAAAAATCTGGCTAGCTGTTCGCCAGAAGGATTTTTCATCTGTACGTCATTATCGCTGCACCAAGACTGCCATCTATTCCATGCAACGTTATATGTTTTACGAGTGGAAGGACGCCACGAGGTCTTCAGTAATTCAACCTGCCTCTCGTTCCAGTGACTTATATCCGGTGACCACCCCCACATTTCCATACCTCCATTTCTAGATCTTGAATGTTGGGTGGTGGAAGCCCCGTCGATAGATCTATCAGAACATCCTTCAGGTTCCAAATGCTGAAGGGAGGTGCTAGTGCACGTGACCTCAGATCTGCTCTCCAAAAGACCTTCTCCCACTTGGGTACCACAAGAAGAAAAATTCCTTTCGCTCGGTTTAGGTGTGTCAAAACTTTTGGAATCAAGAAGGGTGGTGGAAATACCCATGCGAGAGGAAATATCCACTCTCGAGAAAAGGCATCGTGGAATAATGCATGACTGTCCATCAGATCTAGAGTCACGTAGTTGAAAACAATGTGTGCTCTTTTTGATGCAAACAGGTCCACTACCGGCAGGCCCCCATTTTGTGAAAATTCGATTCGTAAATTGGGGAAGCAAGTGCCATTCGGGTGGTTGCCTTAGACGTGATAGGTGGTCCGCATGGTTGTTGAATCGACCTGGTATATAGAACACTTTTAGGTGAATCTGGTGTTGTTCCAAAACATTGAACACTCGGTATGTGAGATTCAGAAGGTGACTTGATCTGGTTCCTCCTTCGTTCCTTAGATATGCTACCACGGTTTTCTTGTCGCATTGAACTAGAACTGTGGAGTTCCTCAGGAGCAGACAACGATCTTGTAAGACTCTTAGGATTTATTTATTTATTTTATTTTATTTTTATTTTATTTTATTGCTAGCATTTCCTTATGGTTGCAGTGTAATGTCTGCTCCTCTGGTGACCAAGCGCCCGACATGCTCTCGTTGTCTAACCGGGCACCCCAGGCTAGATCTGACGCATCGGTGGTCAAAAAGTGGGCCGGTGGTGGAACATGAATTTCCGAGGAGTTTTGGCAATTGGTTAGCCACCAGTTTATGTTCTCTAGTGCTTTTAGTGGTAATTGATGCCGAACTTTTACTGACTTTAGTAGACAATTCAATAATTGTTGTAAGGTCGGAAGTTCAATCGACCCTTTGGAACGACAAAGCTGGCGAAATTGAGCATGCCCACAAGACTCTGAAGATTCAGCAATGTTGTCGAGCCCTGTTGCAACATCTGTTCGAGTTTGCTCCTGATGAGAGTAACTTTGTCTTCCGGAAGGCTTTTCAGATTCCAGATTGGGTTCCATTCCACGCCTAGGTAACATAGGCTTCTCTGAGGGGTTAAAATGGACTTTTCGTAGTTCACTAGCCAGCCCAGGTGCTCTAAAGTCTCTATGGCTAATTGCACATGCTGCCGAAGAGTATTTTGATCGTGATGGGCCAGCAAAAAATCGTCCAGGTAAATAATTACTCGGATTCCTTTCTGTCGCAGGTATTGGGCGACCGAATTTGTTAGAGCAGCGAAAACCTTTGGAGCCGAGCTTAACCCGAAGGGTAGGCACGTCATCTCGAGAAGTTCTCCCTTGTAAATCAGTCTCAGAAACCTTCTGGAGCTGGGGCTTATCCCCAGGTGAAAGTAAGCCTGGGATAAGTCTATCTTGCAAAGCCAATCTTGACTCTGAAGAAAGTCCGGTATGCGTTGGACATTTATAAGGCTGAATTTCCCTACTACGACGTACTCGTTTAATGCCTTCAGGTTGAAAACTGGTCTGGCTGAACCATCCCCTTTTGGTATGAGAAATAGGGTAGACAGAAAACTCGGTGACGGTTTGGCCGGTACAAGGACGCCTTGCATCCTCATCTGGGAAATTATATTGGTCATTTGATCTGACTCCTTGGTTTGAAAGGCTTGCCCCTTTAGATTGGGGTAAATGAGCGGTGGTTTGTCCATAAAAGGTATGCGATACCCTTGTATAATTTTTAAAAGGAACTTGGAAGCGCCCATTGATTCCCAACTGTGGTAAAATTGAGACAGGCGACCGGCTATATGAACAGGGTAGTCAATACTTACGGCGTTTATTGCCTCTGTATCTGGGTGGTGAAGAACCACGCTTTTGGTTATTGCCTGACTGCCCATTATTTCTGCACTCTTGCCCAGAGTAGTGGGCGCGGACGCATTGAGGACCATAAGCGGTCTGCCATGGAGGACTTCTTATCATCCAGCAACCTGAAGTTGATGAATGCAGCGGATCAGCCATCAACCTTCTGTACGGCCAACGGTGAATCCAACGTGGACTTGACGCTGTGCTCCAGATCGGTCGATTGCCACGACTGGACAGTGCATGTGGGTGCGAGTGCCAGCGACCACCGACTTATCACCTTCTACGTCAACCACACAAGGAGCCGGAGCGTGCGTGCAGAGCCGAAGATAGAGTCTTCTGGGTTTCGCGATCGTGGTGTCGACTGGGTCCGTTTCGAAGCAGAGGTCCACGAGGGTATTGGTAGTCTAGACTTTCGCAAACCTGCCGGGGAACTATGTCGGGACTTCTCTACGTTCGTTGTGCGCACCGCCAGTAGGGTGCTAGGTAGGAAGCGTGCTAGGACGGACGGTGGTTACGAGTGGTGGACACCGGAACTGGATAGGCTTAGGACCCGTAGTAACGCCCTACGCAGAGCCTGGCAACAGAGCAGGAAGCATGGCGGTCTTCTAGAGGCCACGCAAAGGGAGGCATTCCATAGCGCTAGGTTGGCCTACAGGCGAGGTATGGAGGAGGCGGAGACTAGCCACTTTAGGAAGATCGCGGAGTCTGGCAACCAGCTATGCAATTCTCTAAGCAACACATCGACGCTGCACGCAGCGCTGAGATCATGGATGTTACATCGGTCACATCGTTCGCTGCAATCATGACGTTTCATTTTGGTATTCTGTAAGGTCTACTAGCTCGCCGACGATCTCTCGGCTGCATGAACGCAAGGCTGATCGCAAGGATGTACCACAGAGTAAGTAAGTACAATAAATGGGATGTGCTAGAGGGTATACTTTAAGTCTACTCTCTGGCTTCATGTCACTGACCTCTATTATTACACACTGGACTGGCTGCTGCCATATTATTTTTGTGGTTATTTGAGTATCGCCATTTTGGCGCTGTAAACTAACTAAGCTGTAGGCAGATACGAGTGTCCATGTAACTAAAAACAGTGATGTTCCTATGTCAACTCTCTGACTGTTGTAATGATTATGTCAAAATTAGTTCTCGGGACACTCGTAGTGGCGCTTCAAATTGCCTAGGCGTTGATGTTGCGATATCGCCCCGCTAACGCAACGCCTTTCTGCACGCCCGTGCGAACGTGGCCTAACTGCGCGCGACTGGGGCGTTTTTGGCGCTAGTTACAGTACATTTTTTTCTAAGGTTAAGGCTACGATCAACAATAACACTTAAGGTAGGTACCTAATAGATTAGCAATATTGAGCAGCGGGAGTTATTCTGTCCCAGCTGATATCTCGGATACACACTTTGTGCAACGTTATCGATTCTCAAAGGCGGCCTTTACATTTCTATGTAGCGTAGCACATTAAGGAGTTACAGCGACCTTCGGAGCCCACAAAGAGTCCCACTCGAGACTAAGGTATGTTTATTTCACATCTTTGTTGATTGACTTTCTTCTTGACTGATTACTATAGGCAAAATAGGTCTTACCTAGGTATTACATTATTTAGAATTTTGCTTTTTAGGTGCTGTGTGCGTTATTGTTTTATGCAAACGGAGACTACCAACGGCTGGTTCGGGTAGCCAACCGCTTTACGCTAGAAGCTATGCTACAAGTCGATTTATGTATCAGCGAGGTAACTACAGCCCTTACCCACCCTCAAGTCATTAACATAAAATTTCCCAATGCACAAAAGTAAATTTAAAAACTTATCTAAGTACTTTGTTTAATTTATGTTTTTATTTTTATAGACAACAAACTTAGGTCCTAATCTTCTTTATTTCAGGTTTTTTAATTCATATAGTATTTCTTGCTTCGTAGGTTCTGTAGATGCCTGCCATGCCACCACCTGTCCCACTGATAGAGCGGTGGATTTTGGCTGCCTTCCATTTTGTATTTCCACACCTTTACATGCAAACAGAAAAACTAATAAATAATTAAACAAACTTGTTAACATGCAATGATGTTTGTTTTTGACATAAAAACCATACATAGATATACCTTTTTCCACTTTTCAACCGGCTTGGGACTGCCGGTTGTATCCAAATTAAGGAAACTTTTGAGTTCTACCCACTTGTTGTGGGCCGTTAGTCATCCATGGGGGCCCTCACAAAATTTATTTAAGTCACCATTTCTGAAAAATTAAGCAATATTGTAAACCGCTTTCATAAACAAATGTTTAAAGATATTTCATGTTTAAACAATATTGGATTAGCGCGAGCCGCGCGAGCGAAGCGCCAGAATATCTTACCGCACGATGCCTCTCAGCCTGTAACTCGAAAACTATACATTTCCTAGAGTTGGGGTTTAGACAGGGGGGTAGCCTCCTCCCCCTCCCTCTTACCACTGCCCTCCCCCTCTCCCTCCGAGTGGCCCATAATTGTACTTACTAAAAGTTTTATAACCCAAACTACGCACCTAACTTTTATTGGCTCGTAACACAGACCATCTAAGCTCAAGCAGAGAAGTTGGCTGGGCTGCTGGGAGAAAGAACAAACTCGCATCTTGCCCATGGACATGCTCGCACAGCCAATGCATGGACCCGAATGCGTAATGGATGGACAGAAATTGCTAGGGTCTGAACAGGAAGGTATCGGGTGTGTCATAGATATTAGCAGTGGGAAAGCAGTGGGCTAAGGTACAGACCTATGAAAAATTTGTAAAAAGATAGATTTTATCACAAGTCAACAGTATGCGGCGGATACTTACAGATTTTGACGCCCATTGACTCCTGACCAGACGAATAGGGCCGGAGAACAATGGGAAATCTATTGTGTCTCATTTCTGGGGCGTTCAAGGAAATAATCCTATATTACTACTTGAATTTTCACTATTACTATTAGAAATCCTTGACAACATCCACAAAATATAAGCTTTTACGTTTGACAATGGTTTGACATTAGAAATCGTGGCTGTACGTCGATGGCAAAGCCATCTTCTATCTCGCTCGTTTCACGGGAGCGCAAGCAGCCGAGAAATAATAGCGGGCCATGTCGATTGTCGATGCTGCGGTCGAAGCTGAGGCTGTTTCACTTAGAGAATACCAATTTCATACAAAAAATTGAAAATAATTGATTACTTATCACGCCGCTTACAGCCGTGAGGCGCTAGTGTCGAACAGCGTTGAAAATTATTTTAAAGAGTACCAATGTACACGTTCACCGCTGTTGCAGCCGCTGCAACCAAGGCTGTACGATGTTTGTGCTTAGAGAATCGCACTGCAGGACCCATGGGGTCTCGCGTACAGAGCGTCAAGCGGACGGTTCCGTCCACCTGCCAACGTCATCAATGGCACCCAGTTCGCAACTGGGTTTGCTGGCACGGTCGAAGAGGCTATGCACGGACTCGTGCATGCGCTATGTCCCGACGACGATCCGTCCAAGGACACTGAGGCGCATGCGCGACTGCGTGCATCGTCAACTCTCGTCCCGGGCGGCGGGCCTGCGACTCCTCCATCCAAGGATCAGCTGTGGGCCATAATCAAGAGCCTCCCCAACACAGCCCCGGGGCTGGATGGGATATCGGCCAGAATAGTCAGGCACGTTTGGAGAGTGGCTTCCGCAGAGCTACATTTCATATACCGAAAATGCGTGGAAGAGGGCGTGTTTCCGGATGTGTGGAAGTATGGGCGACTGATCGTGCTACCGAAGGGTAACGATCGTCCCCTAACGGACCCCAAGGCTTATCGCCCCATAACCCTTCTCTCCGTACTGGGGAAAATCCTAGAACGATTAGTTTTACTGTGCGCGCCTCAGATACTAACAAGTGTCTCGGACTGCCAGCACGGCTTCACCGTGGGACGGTCCACGGTGTCGGCCCTCGGCACCATCCTTGGCGTAGCCAAAAATAGTCCCGAACGCTACGTGCAGGCTGTATTTTTGGACATTTCTGGCGCCTTCGACAATGCCTGGTGGCCGATGATTCTCGACAAGGTGAGAAGGCTGGACGTGCCACCCAACATTTATAAAATGCTGGTTGGCTACTTCACCGGACGCCGTGTCGGGTTGATCGTCGGACACAGGGCATTGTGGAAGGAGGCGACGATGGGTTGCCCGCAGGGATCGGTGCTGGGGCCGGCGCTGTGGAACGTTCTCATGAACGACCTCCTTGAGTCCCCGATGCCGGAGGGTGTCAGCATGGTGGCTTATGCGGACGACATGACTCTGCTGATTGAGGCGAAATCGCGCGCGGCCATCGAGGCCAAAGCTGTAATAGCACTCGGTACCATCTGGGAGTGGGGGGTTCTGAACCGGTTGGAGTTTTCGCCTGCAAAGTCGTTAACTATGACAATCAGAGGGAAGCTCCAACGCCCCCCAACCATAAGACTCGGTTCCGACTCCATCAGCAGCGTCCAAGCAGCTACCGTACTGGGGATGGAACTCGACTCCAGGCTGCTGTTTAGCGGGCACGCACAGCGTATTGTGGAGCGCGCAGCCAAATGTTTCGGGAAGATGTCGAGAGTCTCGGCGTCTTCCTGGGGCATTCGTTTCCCTGGCCTTCGTCTACTTTATCAGGGCACATTCGTAGCCACGATAACATACGCTGCTGCCTGCTGGCAAGAGCGGCTGGGGGTACAATCTGTCGCGGGAGTTGTGCTGAGGGGCCAGCGTCCGGCACTGATACTTCTGACTAAAGCGTACAGATCCGTGAGCACCGCGGCTCTGCCGGTCCTGGCGGGGGTGCTGCCGGCGGATCTGGAGATCATCCGTGCTGGCAGAACGGAGGCTGCGCGGAAGTCCGCGACGAGAGAAGAGTTACGGACGCGGAAGCAGGAGATCCGCAACGAGGTGATGGAAGAATGGCAGCGGAGATGGTCTGATGAGACGAAGGGCAGGGAGCTGCAGCAATTCTTCCCCTCGGTGTCTGCGCGGTTGGCGTATCACTGGGTCACACCGGACTACGCCACCTCGCAGATCCTGACGGGACATGGATGCTTCCGCAAGCGGCTCCATGGTATGAAACTTTGCGGGAGTAGCGTTTGCGAATGTGGTGAGGAGGAGGAGGACCGCGATCACGCGCTGTGGCGGTGCAGCCTTTACGCCGACATAAGGGAGAGCATGATAAGCGGGTTAGAGCTGCAAGCGTACGGCCCAGTCTGGCACGGCGATCTCGTCTCCTCGGAGGCGAACTATCGAAGGCTGCAGGAGTTTGCCCACGCATGGCACAGACGGAGGGAGCGCTGGAGCGAGGACTGCTAGTACAGTAGAACCATGCCCCTAACGGGGAGAAATGGTCGGGGGCATATGGAAACAGATAAAAAATGAACTTGTAGAGAGTCAAGCATTGCGACGCGGAGTAATCCCGCGTGCATCTCTCGCGATTCGGCCATTATAACCAAACCGGTTGGCATGGCCATGGGCAGGTGGTGGGTTATGCCCATTATTTCGTCGCCTTGGTGCCGAGGCATGTGCATGAAAAAATTGTCTATTGTTTGCACTTGGGTTTATATGAGAGTGGTGGATCCCCTGCGAGGGGCCACTATGATTGCATAGACCCTGCGAGGGTCCATGACTATTGCACACACCCTGCGAGGATGGTCCCGGAACTCCCGGATTATTCCAACATGAATGCATATTATGCATCGGTATACCATAGTTATGGCGTGAGCCCTGCGAGGGCTTAGTTTGCTGTGTATTCCCCTGCAAGGGGCAGCTGTTACCTTTAACGGTTGTGATAGATGACTTCATCCCTGTATTTCGCTTATGAAGCGGCCAAAAACATTTTCGCACTCCTCCAGCCTTTTCCATAGTAGTTGTGAAAGTTTCAGCACTAAACAAGTTGTGAGATGAAGGCGGTATTTTACGGAGAGCAGCTTTCATCAGAGGATCACGTACTTGATTGATAATGCCATCACGACGCATCTGTATTGTCTCAGTTCGGTGTCCACATATCATTTGTAGGAAATCAGAGGATATTTTATGAAAACTACCCTCCGAGAAAAGATTATGAATTTTATCTGCAATCAAATCATAAGTAATATTCGGCTCGTCCTTAGCCCAGGACAGAAAATCACGTAATGTATCTTGCAACGATTCTCTTTGTTTGAGAAAACAAAATGTGAGGGCTGCGAACGCCCTATCCGCAAACACAAGATTACGATGTGTATCGTAGGCTTTCACTTCCTCATTAGGTTCTAGTTCAATAAAACCAGGACTATGATTATACAATTTTTGTGTATCCGCATACCTCAATTCACACCAGTTTTCGTTATCGAGTAATTGCATATCAAGCAATTGTTTCAAATGAGCCTGCGACGCTTTTGGAACAGAAGGTTCTTTTACTTTAGTTGAAATGTCAAAACTGAATAATTTATCGTCACAAGATGCTTGAATAGGAGAATTCAAAGAGTAATCATCGTAAAGTTTTCTACTAGCGTCGGAAATGTAACCACTATTATTCACTAAAGTTAACTGTTCACGAAGGTCGTGCACTTCTTTAGATAATTGATCTATCTTACTTGTCGATCCTCGAGATTTCTGGCCCCCCCTCTTCTTACGGTGACGGCGCTTATGTTTGCGAGCATCTTGAGAAGAGCTCGACGAGGAGCTACTACAGCTCGAACTCGATGAACTCGAAGTCCAAGACGCTCGTCGATCTTTGCGCTTTCGTTTTGGAGAAGCCAGTACTTGAGGCTCAATTTGGTTTGCAGTGACATCCATAACAACTTGCTAGAAAAAAACCTATATCAAAGTTTTAAAATTAATCGGAAAAAACGGAAAAACCGTTAACCAAAAAGAAAAAATTGCAATTTAATGCTTATTACCCTGATAAGGGGTTAGTTTTCAACTTTACGAACAAATAATCTCGTTATAATTACGAACTACAGTTGAAAAGTGATAATTTATTACTAAAGTGAAGGTACTTTTATCTTTATCTACCCACAAGAAAATAATTTACAGCAAAATTTTAATAGTTGAATGTACAACTTTACCCGGCGGGAACCTTGACGCCAATGAGCCCAAAAATGGTTCAGCTCCGCTCCACAGCTCGCCCCACTCTTCGGTGGTGGAAGGGGAAACGTGTGAAAGGGATAGAGTTATGTGCTAGAAAGAGACAAATATAGAGGCGGGAACCACAGACTACTATCTCATAAAGCTATAAGCTTCGAATAACGGTCAAGTCAATTTAACATTGCGTTACAGTTTTCTTGTCAAAATAGTACCAAAAACTGAGTTTCATCAAAATCGGCCAATAAACAAAAAAGTTGGCCGCCATCTTGGATTTCTAATATTTTTATCATTGCGTTGCTGTTTTCTTGTCAAAATAGTACCAGAAACCGAGTTTCATCGAAATCGGCAAGAAACAAAAAAGTTGGCCGCCATCTTGGATTTTTAATTATTTTAACATTGTGTTGCTGTTTTCTTGTCAAAATAGTAACAAAAACTGAGTTTCATCAAAATCGGCCGACAAACAAAAAGTTGGCCGCCATGTTGGATTTTTAATATTAGGTTGCTGTTTTTTGTCAAAATAGTACCAAAAACCGAGTTTCATCAAAATCGGCCCACAAACAAAAAAGTTGGCCGCCATGTTGGATTTTTAAATTATTTTAACATTGCGTTGCTGTTTTCTTGTCAAAATAGTACTAAAAACCAAGTTTCATTAAAATCGGCCAACAAACTGTAGTGTGTGTGTGTACTACGCATAACACACACATAGCCTCCTTAAATGGCTCTATTTAACCGAATGAACCGTCTTTTAATTCACACCCGTTGCGCCAATCCCTTCATATATTGCATGGCGACCCTGCCAGTGCTGCCTATCGGCGGCGCTGCGCAGATGGTTTCCCAAATAATTAGTGAAAAATTACAAAATAACCTATCTGAATTGGACTAAAACATGTGAAAGTGAACGTGAAGTAAAAAAAAAGGACCCTAAAATAGGACTACGTACTTAAAAATGGACTATTATATTATAGCAACTAAACTTATATAACTATGTATATTAAACAAGAAATAGTAGGTAATAAAAAAAAATTCTTCAATTAAAATAAAACCTAAATTTATAATGAACTGTCAAAAAACTACAAAATAAGTGTAGGAAATATTCGTTGTCTCTTGATGTGATGCTGCCGAGGTGATGACCCAAGCTGGGTGCCGGGAGATGTTGGGGTCGGAAGTGGATGCAGCAGGGAGCTGATCCAGACCAGGAATGAGTACACAGTGGACAATACAGGAAACACGGAAATTCTAAAGTTTTACGTCAAGGACATTGCGGTTTGATTCGTCTTTTTTGTTTTAATTTTTTTTTTTACAAATTAACTTTGCCTTAATTTGAAATAGATTTTTCTATTTTTCTTTTAATTTAAACTTTTGGCTATTAAATGATAATTCGATGGTTTATAATATGTTGTCATTTTACGTTTTATGTACTGGATAATTAAAATTGCACATTTAGAATATCAAAGTGAAGAATTTATTTTTTAGGTATTTACTTACATAAGTAGTACGTTATGACTTATATTTTTTATTTCATAATGATGATATTTTCTCCTTCTTTTACTAGTTAACCCTTAGGTACCTAAAGGATATTTTTCGTAGTCTCAAATTATTATTAATTACGTTGTTGACGATTACTACAGAAAAGAAATAATACGATGTATGGAGAAAATTTGTAAAACTTTAAATTTCTTATGCTTAAAAATGTATTGAATAAATTTTATATATTGTGAGAATTTCTTTAACGTTCTAATTTTATTTAATTGATTGCACAGAAAAAAGGAGTTAATTATTTCGTATTGCAAAAAAAAAGATCTTTTAAAATATTTTGCAGGTTATAGGTACTTATACAAGGTTGATTTTGTGTTTGCAGTTCTAGTATTCCCGATATCCCAGTTATTGGTGAAAGGTAAATTTAATTTAATATTGGACATATTTTTTTTACTAACTTGTTATTTTTATTTATTCAATGTCAGTTTGTTTTAATTTATTTACTCATTTAACTTGTACACTTACAGATTAAAAATCCAAGTCGTCTAGAAGCTAGAATTACAACTAATTAACACACAATAATTTATAAATAGTAACATTTTGAAAGTCAATTACCTATGCATACACTTTTTAAAACAATACATTGAAAAATCGTAAAATTCAATTAATCGGAAATGTCAAAATAAAACTAAAATGTTTCATGGTTTCCTTAGATAAATTTTGAAGTCAATGTGTTTAAAGTCATGAATTTTGTAAAATTCGTGATTGCGTAAGTAACAGAGACATAAATTGCTGACCAAGCAACACGTGTGGTATTATAGGTAAAAATGCATCTTTCAATGATTATTCGAGCTGATTTTAAATACCTTGAGTTCACTTATTAAATCAAATACATAAATGTAAAGAAATGCAGTATTGGAATATTTTATTCTATATAATTTTTTTTACGAATTTGGTGACTAATATTCGGCTAACATTTTGATTGATATAATATTTTGATTGTTGTGATATTATTTTTTTTTATTATTACCTGAAATTTAGACCCGTATAGTAGTTTATTAATAAACTTTTACTTTGAGCTTTTAATTAGATTAGGTAATAAGCTACCAATGAATACGTTGTATTTAAAATTATTTTATTTATCTTATAGGAAAGTACAGAGATTTAGAAAACTTATTTGACATTTGAAACATCTAATAAAGTTAATTCTTTTCCCGTAATACCTAAGTTTTCCTTTTTTTTCGTTTATAAATTCAACAATCATTAATTTTCTTCTATATAAACTCGTAATTACGTTATGTAATAATATTTATAGAAAGGTACTTAGGTATATTTTCAATTTAGGGCGTATTTAATTTTTCATATTAAAATTATAGATATTTACATTATTAACTTTATTTATTTACATGTATTACACGACATTTTTTATACGCGTATTAATATCTACTCTGTTTTGTCTCAGGTACATAAATACGTTAAGATATTATCATTCGTTTCGATAGATATTTACAGTAAAAATTGATTTTAAATAAGTATAGCGTTTATATGTTACTAGCGGCCGCCCGCGGTTTCACCCGCGTGGTTCCCGTTCCCGTGGGAATATCGGGATAAAAAGTACATATAAACCTTCCTCTTGAATCACTCTATCTATTAAAAAAAACGCATCAAAATCCGTTGCGTAGTTTCAAAGATTTAAGCATACAAAGGGACATAGGGACAGAGAAAGCGACTTTGTTTTATACTATGTAGTGAAGCAGATTTTTAAATTATGAATTCTTTTAACATTTTTATTCAAATTTAATATTTAACTTAAAAAAAATATCGACGTTATCGTTTCGATAGATATTTACAGTAAAAATTGATTTTAAATAAGTATAGCGTTTATATGTTTAGCCACAGATAATATAATACTATACTAGTGTTAAGCAGATTTTTAAATTATGAATTCTTTTAACATTTTTTTTCAAATTTAATATTTAACTTAAAAAAAAATATCGACGAGTTTAACTTATTATAAGTACTTATACGAAGAGTAAATTAAATCAAACGATGATTTAATTTCATATTATACTTTCTAAACAATTGCAATTTTACGAGATTTTAAAATAAAACGTTAAAAAAATATATTTTTCTAATTTAAATGCTTTATTGTGTTTTAATGGTACGATAATATTAGTAACTTATCGTAACATTCGTTTGAAATAGGTATTCTGTAAGTATATGTATTATTTAAACTTCTTTAATTTAAGTATTATTATGTGAATTTGTATTTTATCTATATAATATTTTTGGTACAAAAGTATATAGATCCTTAAATTAAAATACATAATGATATACAGGGTAAAACACTAATTAATTTCTGTTTTGATATTTACTTACGTTTCTTAAAAACATATTAAAAGAAAATCGTTATGCAAATTATTCATTAGTGATGCAATCCGATGTTTTAAATTATCTTACAAACAAGCCTGATATAGAAAGAAGGAGTATTGTATTTCGATCGGCGTTACATAGAATATTCCATTGCCATTTATGCAAGCTGTTAATTTAGTGCAGCAGAAACATAAGTCGGTTATAAACAATCCCACACGAGTTTGCTGGTTAAGCCAATGACGTTAAGCAGAAGATTGGAACATAATAAGAAAGTATCAATTTAGTTAGGTATTGGAATGAATTATTTGATGGAAACTTTTGATAATTCGTGTTAGATTTTTTTTTGATGGTTTGAATGATGGGAGAATATGATTAAGAAATGAAAGTGGAGTGAAAGATACGGAAAATGGATTGATTTGGTAGTTTGGTAAATGATTAGTAATTGATAGAGAGTTGGTATAGGTAGGTAAAGATATACGTAGCTGTATAAAAAATCTTTTCGTATTACGATTAGGTACAGCATAGGTTAAAAGGAATAGGTTTGTTATTTATTATGTTGGATTTCGGAATGTTGAAATGTGTTTTTTTTATTTATTGAAGATAGAGAATTATATGGTTAATAATGTTTCACATGCGATTGGACTGATCACCCAAAAGCGATGAAGTCATTATTTACCCTATATTCATTTTAGGAATGATAGTTATTTTAGAAAGTTAGGAAAGTAATCTTTAGTAAATATGCTCGATAGTACGGTACACATTAAGTGAGAGGTACTATAAGGATCAGGTCCTTCAGTTATACCAAGGTGCGGACGAGATTCCCCTTTGGATACTGTTGGAGACCAAATAAGATGTCTTAAATCATGACCCTATATAATGAAATGGTACATGGGAGGTCAAATCCTTCTATCGATCATGGTGCGAACGAGCTTTCCTCTGTGAGATAAGTTGGAGTCCAAAGAGGCTTAAACTATGACCCCCAAAGCACACCTACGACACTCCATACTACGACCCCCGCATAATAACCTTCTACTACTACGTAACTGACATAACGTGTGTACACGCGTCAAATGTGTGCGTCAACGATGCAGGGATGACATCCGCCGTAGCACACTCCGGAGCTAGTGGTACAAAATATATCGACTAGATGGCGTGTGCCGCGTGCGTCACGAAATAACTTTGCAAGAGCGTCCCAATTTATTATTTACGTATGTTTATATTATGTCGGGTATGTTCGGAAGCAATCATTTTACAAGCTTTTTTCAGTACAAAAGCGATTGTCAAAAGGCCGTGTGAATGGCACAATGTACTTTGTATTGAAATCTTCAGAAACGCACCTGTCGTACGGTACTAACTAATTTAATAAAAAATGAAATGAATCCAACAAATAAAATTGTCTTTAATTATCACTACATAGTATAAAACAAAGTCGCTCTTCGCTTCTGTCTGTCTGTTTCTAAGCTTTTTATTATTTGACACAAAACAAAAATGATAAATAGTTTCTTCGTAGTGTAAACTTCCAAACATATAGTTTTATTGCTTAAATAATGTGCATGTTAAGCCAAACGGCCTATACATCGTGCACAAAGTCCTTTGTCAGCTAACACACCACGTAAAAGGAAATTGTTAAGTAACTTTTAAACAGAGTGCAAAAGACGAAAAAATTTGGATACTCAGCAAGAATGTGCATCTCAAAAAGATACCAATATGTCCTCTCAATTACAAAAAAATATCAATTTGCAAACCCGTCTAAAACAAAACAGTCATGGCAATAGAAACACTAAAGATTTACAGTTATTTGCTTTAAATTTATATTGCCAGTCCATTAGCATAAAGAGTCTTAGCAAACGTTAAACATGCCAAGCGAAAGGACGTTGCGCCGAATGAATATCAACATTGATACAAAATTTTCACCTAACGTTTCACAATGTTTAGAGACCAAATTAAAATATTAAAAGACTCTGAAAAATACTGCATTATTTGCGCTGACGAAATTTCATTAAAACGGTACTTATATCATCAAATTAACGAGGATAAGATTATAGGTTTTCATGAGATTGACGGGACACAAACTGGAGAACCAGCAACGCAAGCTTTTGTAATCATTGCCAGAGTTATACATTAAAATTGGAAACAACCAATGCATACTGTTTTTTGGCTCAAAGCAAAAATTACAAAGAACTTAGTGCGTGGTTAGATCATGTTATTTCACAAATTTTAAATATTGGAGTTCATGTAATGTAGCCTTTGTATCAGATCAAGGCTCAAATTTTTTAAACATGGCTAATGAAAGAAATGTGACTGTTGTCACAGTCACAGACTGTAGTAAGCCATACTTTTTATTGAAGGAAAAATAAATACTATATTTTTATAAATAAATAAATCATCATCATCATCAGCCATTTAATGTCCCCACTGCTGGGGCACTGGCCTTCCTTATGGATGGATAAGAAGAATGGGCCATGACCCACCACGCGGTCCCAGTGCGGATTGGTGGGTATTAACGACTGCAAGTGCAGCCGGGACCAACGGCTTAACGTGCCTTCCGAAGCACGGAGGAGCTCGAGATGAAAAGTTTTTTGGTCACCCATCCCGTGACCGACCATTGCGAAAGTTGCTTAACCTCAACGATCGCAGGCCAAGTGCGCTATCCACTGCGCCAAATACTATATAAATATATATTTAATGCAAACATTATTACTCTTGGTCATATTTGTTTCCCTGAGACTTTCGTTTTAAATACTTTTTGAGCATCAATATTTTTTTTTGGCAGAGGTGACATATCAGCCTACTTGGGGTTTCTTATTACCGACGATTCCAATAATCTTCGTTTCTTAGCCTCTGATTTAAAGTCAAGCCGCAACTTCCTTTTCCGGGGTGAATTTTCACTTAAAATCTGTGTTTTCTGCACTGAGTGTGACACCTGTGAAGTACTTGTACTTGGAATTTCTGTTGATGTTTGAGATTTGCAAGTACTCTAAAAGGCTATTATCAGTTTGAGTAAAACTATACGAATCTAGATAAAGGTATGAAGAAATATATTTCTTATTACCAGATGTGTAACAACTGTAACCGTCCTATAGTTTTAAATCAAAAAGTCCATACTTTTTCCGAGTAGCGCCTTAAGTCCATTCGACCAATTTCTTTAATCCAATACTTGCACCTAATGAAAGTTAAATCAAATCAATAAAAGATCCTCTAATTTCATAGAATTTAATCGTATCATAACATTTATTATTTGGTCAAACAATTCGTATTGGAATATTTGTTTTCTGTTAATATTAAATTTGATATCAATCATCTACGATTCAACTGCATATACGAACGCCACTGCAAGGTTATATCGCACGATCCTCAAATCGAAGTTTGCTTACGAAATATAATGACATCGTTGACTTGGTTACATTCTTGTTGACTGATTGACTGACAAGACAACCGACAAACGTGTGACGTTTACTCCTCGGTTTACTATCTCAATGCGGGGGAAATGAATTGGCGGGGGGAGGTGAGTGTCGCTTCTTTCATCATCATCATCATCATTTCAGCCGTACGACGCCCACTGCTGGGCATAGGCCTTCTCGCTTCTTTACGTTAGTAATATTATAGTATTCTTTGCCCAAAGGTTGTGCGCACAACCCAAATGGCACAAATTTGTCCATTTATAATAATTAATGAATATGAAGTCGACTATAAATAAATATGATTTATGTACCAATATGAATAATAAAATAAAAATGAAAGTACGCCGGGCCCGGGCGAATGAGTATAATGAATATGATGAGTACCTAGATGATGTGAAGAAATAAGTGTACCGATACTGTAAAATAAGGAATAAAGTGATTATAATTTTAACGAGCAGAGCAGGATACGGTGTAGTCAAAAATATTGAGATATATGGGATAATGAAAATAGTTATCATGAATATACTTGAAAAGTTGAATATGTTGTTATTGTAACTGAGCTTAATGTAGACATGAGAAAATTGAGTATATAATTAAATGAAAGATTTTTAAGAAAGTTCTAGGGAAAAACGAATGAATAATTATAGAAAGGAAAAAGTAGATACCTACTTCAATGTTTTGTAAATGTAATATTAAATTATATAAATGAAAATGTCTTGAAATCATAAATTTGTTAGAATAGCACAAAGATACCGATTAGTTATAGTTACTTTAATGTTAAGGCGCTACTCGGAAAAAGTACGGACTTTTTGATTTAAAACTATAGGACGGTTACAGTTGTTACAAATCTGGTAATAAGATATATATTTCTTCATACCTTTATCTAGAATCGTATAGTTTCAGAAACACGATTTTATGACATTGGCTCGACACTTTTTATTTTCGAAAATACCTCTAAATAATAAGAAATATCAAGATTATTCTTAAATGGAGATACATATACTATTGAAAATTGGTTTAATTAGTGGACACCAATAATATTTAGGATCGTATAGAAGCATTTTTTTAAACTCGCTATAGTTTTTGAATACGAAGTGATTTTGTGATTTTTTTGTGTAATCGGCAAAATCGGTCTCGCTCCCGCGCACGTCGTTTTCTCATTGCTATCTCGCTTTAGCATATTTTTTCCGAGTGTCGCCTTAAAAAGTAGAGCGCATGTTTTTTTTTCTATTACGAGCTTTTACAAAACTTAGTGTTGTTGAAAATGTATTTTGTGTAAGTATTTCAATAACTTTTGTGGAGCACGATACAATAGTTAGTAGATTTATTTTGTATTATTCAAAGGTAAAGTGAATGATGTAGACCTGTGCAATCAAAATAGGTAAATCGGAACGAAAAGTGTTAAATGTTGTTAAGGTCCCTAAAGTGAATACTGAATTGGTTTTATTTATATTCATTTGGATGAAAACGTGTGTAACGTCTGATAAGAATAATTATGTTTTAAAAATGCTTCGAGTTGTAATAATATTTTAAAAACATAAACCTGATTTTTTTAATAAACTACTTATAATAAACATATTTTTATATTTCCATTTAAGTACTAGTCTTCTGTCTTTATGACTAAAATTTTACGTTGAATACAGGTTTAAAATCAATATTTATTTAAAACATTAATTTGGTATTTATACAATTATTAGATAAAGCAAACTTCTTAATGACTTGAGATATTTTGAATTTCGACTCAATGATAGTAAAGTGACATAAGTTTAAAGTAACTTAATCAAAAGTTATGTTTTTGTTTCAAATAAGTACTCGTTACAATATTGTTTTAGTGCATTGGATGTATGATAGTTTTTTTCTTTTCCTTTGGGTTTTTTTTTATCTACTGATTCTGCCTTTAAAATTTATAATAACTTTCTAACTTTAAAAAAAAAGGGTTCAATATCAATAGAATAAAAACAATGAATTCTTTGTTTGTTTTTTCATAGACAATGTACTAGTTTTGGAAAATGAAGGTTTGTTATTATTTATACTCATACATTTTTTTTATGTAGAAAGGCACTACATTGTTACTTTAAATGAAAGTTTTGTCCGAAAAAAAATCGTCAACAATATGTAAGTTTTAAGTTAAATAAGATGTTCCTAATTATTATTCAAGGATATGTTTAAAAATATTTTTTTTTTTTGGAAGCATTACCTACATAGATACTTTTCAAGTGAGTAGTTATACCTACAAGAAAGTATAGTACTCAATTTATTTTATTAACGTTTTTTAGATAAAAATAATAATATTAGTTTTATACCTTATGATTATTTGTTAGATTATTTTCCATAAAAAAATGTACTCTTAACATTTTTTATTTATTTTACGGGGGAGGTGTAGTGTGTGTACTACGCATAACACACACATAGCCTCCTTCCTATATATAAGGCAATGCAAGCCTCATTAAATGGCTCTATTTAACCGAATGAACCGTCTTTTAATTCACACCCGTTGCGCCAATCCCTTCATATATTGCAAAACAAAAAAGTTGGCCGCCATCATATTATTATTCCCATAGGATAACGTCTCGTTCTCGTGCAGTCCACGCGGTCGAAACCGCGGGCGGAAGGCTAGTCACAATATAAACCTGTGAACTTCGCCATATCTATATACCTTTTTAGTAAGTTAGTCAAGATGTATAAAATGTAACCCCTTTTTTTCGGCGGAGTCTTACAACTATACGCGTGACAACCCTTACAGTTTTACAACTGTCTGGACATCGGCGGCATTTTCGCCAATGTCAAACGCGATGACTGACTGTATGTAGTAAGTAGACTGTGGTTATATAGAGTTGTTTTTTATAGGAAATATCGTCGCGAGTCATTGTACCCGACCGACTGAGCCACCGTTCCCTACCTGACCCTAAACAATTATGTAATAGAAGAATTTGCAAAAGGTAGTAAGCCCTAAAGGAAGAAGGATCTGGGAGGTGTTCCTGTTCTACCCTGTTAATGACACGCAAACCTTAATCACCTTGAAAGCATACCAAAGATGTAAGGTTGTACCAGCAGATGTGGTTGCAGGAAAGCAGGACTCAAATGTTCGGCTGTTTGCAGCTACTGCATTGGCCAATCATGCGAGAACATACCAGACCTGATGTGTGATGACATTGATGAACCATTGATTGATAACCCACCATCAAAGAACGATTTTGACCTTCCTGAGCAGTTCGATGAAGAAATTATACCTCAGCAAGCTGCCGCCAAAAGGTGTGCTGTGGATTCAGAGGACGAGCCTGGTCCATCAAAAGTATAATATATTCAATGTACCTACATAGGTAATTGATCCACCTCCCAGATCCTCCTTCCTTTTCCTTCCAAAGCAGTTGACACTTATTTTGAAACACCTTCCTAGCTAGAAAAATTATTTTTATAAAAAAATAAAACCGCCTTCTAAAAAACCACATCAAAAAAGTAAGAAATAATTCCTCACCAAATAAATAACGTAAGTACTTTGAAGTCGGGCGTGAAACATGTACAATTTTTTGTTGTTTTTGTTAAAACCCGCCCGACTTCAAAGTACTTACGTTATTTATTTGGTGAGGAATTATTTCTTACTTTTTTGATGTGGTTTTTTAGAAGGCGGTTTTATTTTTTTATAAAAATAATTTTTATTTCACTCTTTTTAGTGCATCGTGCAGGCAATTTACGTGTTTTCTGGTAAATAGGTATGTGATCAAACTCAAAACCTCCTTTTTCGAGGTCGGTTAAAATACCTTGAGGTATCCCCTTTTATACAAAACAAGAATCATCTAAATCGGTTTATAAACAAAGGAGTTATGCCTAAAGATACGTATTAAATTCACATAAAGTGGTAACGAAAATGACAGTATTTTCAAGATTTCCTGAAAACTACTGAACCGATTTCAAAATTTCAAAAAATGGGACCAACTTGGAAACCAACCTGATGTAATAACGTTTGAACCATTTCAATCGGTTCAGCCGTCTTCGAGTAATCGGTGGACATACACAAAAAAAAAAAAAAAAAAAAAAAAAACAGACGAATAGAGAACCTCCTCCTTTTTGATTTAGAAGTCGGTTAAAAAAGTCAATCATAGTAAAAGTAAGTATGGATGGATAGATATCTTACTATCTAGGTAGGTACCTCTTACATAAAATTTCTGTAGATGTTTTAAGTGTTGAAGAAAGTAGGTACCTCCCTACGTACGGTAGATACGTATTATTTAAGCAAATTTTTAATGTTCTTGAATTGCTTGAAACTGATGAAAACATATTTTTAAGGCGATACTCGGAAAAATTATGCTAAAGCGAGATAGCAATGAGAAAATGACGCGCGCGGGAGCGAGACCGATTTTGCCGATTACGCAAAAAAACACAAAATCACTTCGTATTCAAAAACTACAGCGATTTTTAAAAAATGCTTCTATACGATCCTAAATATTATTGGTGTCCACTAATTAAACCAATTTTCAATAGTATATGTATCCCCATTTAAGAATAATCTTGATATTTCTTATTTTTTAGAGGTATTTTCGAAAATAAAAATATGATATTAAGGTAAGCTGATGAGAATCGGCTTGTACCTATGTATGTACCCTTCGCTACGCCACTGCTAGGTAGGTACAAACCTCGGCACCGAGAAGCCGTCTTCTATTAGAGTAGCAAGTGCCGAGGCTTATCATCACTTCACTATCACTAGGTAGGTAGGTACATAGTATAAAATAAAGTCGCTCTATGCATCTGTCTGTCTGTTTCTAAGCTTTCTTCTTTTAAACCACGCAACGGATTTTGATGCAGCTTTCACTGTCATTTAGAAAATTTCATTCCAACGGTTTATAAATACATACAAAACATTCTAATTACTTACGTATTTATGTACTTTATAGAGAAAATTACATGTTTTTTGGTGAAGCCGTAAAAAACGATTTTTCGAGCGCTTAGGTACCTACATTGCGAACGCTGAACCTTATGAGATGTATTGTACCTATATCATTAAAAGGCCAACAAAAAAGTCCGCAACAGCGTCATATGTCTATCTCCTAAGGTTGACTCACAGTAACCATTTTTATCTTTAAGTAATTTAAAAATATTACTTTATTTGCACAGCTAATTTCTCCTATAATCGTTATTAATCCTTATCCAAATAAGTTACCTTGGCCATTTAATGTAGGTAAATCAAAATTGTCCTTTACCCTATATCATTTAAATGAATACTTTAGAAGTTAAATTACTGTAACTGTCGAAACACCAACAAATTGTTCAAAAGAAGCCGGGCCGGGTCGCTAGTACCTAATAAAGTAATAACAAGAATAAAAATTAGTTTTAGTGCTATGCTAACAGTACTTACCTACTTTTGTTGTTAATTTCGCCTTACATAGCTAAGGAATAAAATAAACATTCAAATTTTACTTACGCTGAGTAACAACAAATTCAACATCTCCATCACTGAGCAAATAAGTAAGTACTTCGTTTTTAAAGAAACCACGTTTACTTTATAAATTTTAATCGTAAATCGAAATATTGCGAATTATTCCGAAACATTTTCTCGGCGGGGACGGGGCGCGGGCGAAAACTTCTCCGGGGGGCCCGCCCGCCACTCCTCGCCCCGCTGCGCGCCCCGCCCGCCGCGCCGAGACGCCGAGCGCCACTAGCACAGAACACAATTACTCCTAGCGGAGGCCACTAGACTAGAAGGACTAGAATTTATTCTGGCTCACTCATCCACAAATTATATAGACTCACTCATCTGTCTGTGGCGTCTGTGGCGCCCGCCGCGGCTTGTGGCCGCGGCGCGCACGAGTTGTTCGTTCGTTCGTCGGTCGTCCGTTCGCCTCGGTCGGTCGGGTCAGACGGGCGGGCGGTACTCGGGCATACGATATTTTCTAGCAAGATTGACCTAAGATAAAAAGAATTGTCAATATTTTTAATCAAATCTATTTTGAAATATTCTGATGGAAAGAAACTCTCTGAGAAGTATCTCCATTCCCCGCATCAGTTTTGCCAATTCCCCGAAATTCCCCGCTCTCTTTGATTAATTTCTCACAAATTCCTTTAAATGATATTTTTGGAATGAAAACACTGTTTTTATCGCAAAACAAGCAACTTACCTACATGCTTTTTAACAGTAGCTGCACTTTTCAACAGGTTTTCCTTAATTTTATTGAAAATTTCAACCGGTACATAGACGTCAAGAAAACATATAGGTACTTTTAAATGAAGGATAGAGTTAATTTGTATCTTCAATGACAACCAAGGATGCGTTCAGAACTACCAAATACCTACAAAAATCGTTAGCATTGTATTAAATAAGACAATTATCCTGGTTCCCCGAAATTCCCCGATTTTTGTCATTCCCCGCGCTCTCCCCGCGTCAACCCTCAATTCCCCGAAAATCGGGGATTTTCCCCGCAATTGGCAGCACTGAAGGTGATATATTTATTGATATATTTAATGGTGTGCGTCAAGTTAGCAGCCTCACAACAGAATTAGATGGTTTTGATTATGTCAAAAAATACTGTATAAATAGTGATAAATAGTGATGTATATTAAATAAATAGTGATACTTTGATTCAAAAGATATTTGAGTATCTTAGTGAGGCTGCTAACTTAACGTCAAGTTAGCAGTCACCTCAAGAAATACAGTTCGTATCAATGTGATTTATGTGTCAAAAAATACTGTATAAATAGTGTATCGTAAACGCAAAATTTCAAAAGTAGTGCTTTAATACAAGCCGAGATATTAGGGTCTCTAAGTGGGCTGCTAACTTGACGTTTCTTGCGATGGCGATTCCAGGGAAACGGGTACAAGTTTTAAATAAATAAATACTTGAAAAAATACTGTGTGAAATAGTGAATCTTAGGGAATAAATAAAAAAAGAATTCTTCTTTGCTATTTTAAAGAAATCTAATGTAAACTTCTACATAATAATCTGAATATATGCTGACGATCAATGTTGAACTTTGCTCCTTAGTAATAAGGTTCAAACTTTATTTCAATCGTGAGGTGCGTACTATCGAGCAAAAAAGTGAAATATATATTTTTGATTGTGTCAATACATACGTATCATCGGTTTAATGCTATTAATTAGATATTTAAACAAATATATTTCTACCCACTTTTTACCCGACTTAAAAAAAAGAGGAGGTTCTCAAGTCGACTGTATTTTTTTTTATGTATGTTTTACCATAACTTCGCCAATTGTTAACCGATTTTAATAATTTTATTTTTATCTGAAAGAAATTAGTTTATGTGTGGTCCCATCAAAAATTTAAAGTAGTCAGTTCAGTAGTTTTTTCACAATCCTGAAAAAACATATAGTTTTCGACTGGTAGTTCCTGCTTTACACGTCAATATCTTTGCGAACTATTGACCAATTTCAATGATTATTTTTTTATTCGAAAGAGTAAACTCCTGAGGTGGTCACATTGTTACCAAGTTAGGATCTGATGGTGGAATCCAGGGGAAATCGTTGAAAACCCGTAAATTTTATGGGTTGTTTACGTATTTTATAGATTTTCTAAAGTTTTTTAATTATTTGCATCTGGTAGTCATCATCTCATGCTGATGAGCTGGTGATGGAAGGTACAACTCCTCAATGGTTAGGAGTTAGAGGATAATTCTTTAAATATCGTTGATACGTAAAGATATTTAGTTGTATTCTTTCAGGTTCTTTAGGTGAGCTGTTGATGGAAGGTAAAACTACTTAACGCTTAGGAGTTAAAGCATGTTTTGTAAGTACCATATGCACGAATAGACCTTCAGTTGTATTCTTTTAAGTTATTTAGGTTAGCTGATGGTGGAAGGTTAAAAAACTGCATAACAGTTAAAAGTTGGAGGATGGTGCTTATCTGAGTGTTCTAATTAAGATATGGGCTACAGTTTTAAACATTGCACATTGTGCGACGCTTGCGCATTAGATTTCTTACATTAAAAAAGGAAATATAAACAATTAAAAAATAAAATAAACTGCCTTCAAACAAAAACTGCCAACAAAAACTCACTTCCCAAAAAAACGTAAAAATAAATAAAATAATTAAATCATTCCATTCAAAGGACGAAAGGCCGGGAAATTATCTAATTAATTTTGGAACTTACTGATTTGATTGAAGTCGGTGTCAAGCCGAAAGTAACAAGAACAAAATATTTAGTGAAACAATAATATACAATATCTCATGCGTGGAGTGGTGTGAAATACATAACAATAGGTAGGTGGGTAATGGCTTCGCACCGACTTCAATCAAATCAGTAAGTTCCAAAATTAATTAGATAATGTCCCACCCTTTCGTTCTTTGAATGGAATGATTCAATTTTTTTTTTATTTTTACGTTTTTTTGGGAAGTGAGTTTTTGTCGGCAGTTTTTGTTTGAAGGTGGTTTAATTTTTCTTTAATTATCTATCCGTTATTTTTTATTAAATCTCATCAAATTTTTTATTGTGTCAATACTTTATTCTCAGTTTAATATTATTTTTACGGAAGAACCAAATGACATGTTCTACTTTTTATTCTACTTCCTACCTACTTACCTACCTACTGTCAGTCTGTCTGTCTGTCTGAGGCAACGTAGCTCCTAAACGACAGGGCCGATTTTGATGCGTTTTTTTCTCAATTGAACGCTTAATTAATCGAGGTGGTTCTTAGCTACGTTTGATGAAAATCTATACGGCCATTTATGGAGATGGTTAACTGCCTGTAGAAACGGTAAAAGATACAGAGGTGGTGCTTTTACTAAAATAATATACACCTTAGGCAAATTTAGGTGCAATTAAAAAAAAACAAAATGGCGGCAAGTTACTTTCTGTAATCTATGGAACATAGTAAGGTCATCATCATCAATCATCAGTATAAAAAATACCAAATAGCTGCTTTTAGGCGGCATATTCTGTGCAGTGTAAAAAAACATTTTTCAATCCTATCGAGTGGGGGATCATCATTATCATCATCATATCAGCCGAACGATGCCCACTGCTGGCCTCCCCCAAGGATCTCCAAACCGATCAGTCCTGCGCTGCCCGCATCCAGCGGCTTCCGCGACCTTGACCAGCGCCCTGATTCACGAACCGTCGGAAACAGAATCGGATTCGAATTCTGTGTTTTGTCTGACTATTCTATAGTGTGTGACAGAGACAGGGCATACATTCAGCTGTCGGGAGCATTTCCGACGGTTCGTGAATCAGGAGGCAGATCGTCAGTCTACCTTGTAGGGGCCTGCCCATAGAACGTCGCCCGGTAAGCGGTCGCCATTCGAGAACCTTTCCGCCCACTGCCACTTCAGCGATGCAATCCTTCGAGCAATGTCGGCTGGTTTAGTTCGATTCGAACTAATTAGAAATTAGTTCGAATCGAGCAGGGAAATACAAAGCATCGCTCTCTTTCTTTTGCTCGCTGGGTGACTTTACCATAGTAAAAGACCACGTCTCACTTGTAGAGTGGGAGTGGTGGATCAAAAGAAGGAATTTACAATTTTTTTAATTAATAAGTTCTTATTTTGGAAAGGTGGTTTATTGATAATTAACTAAATAGTCGAAAATAGAAAAGTAAACGTTAACGTTTTTAATAAAAGTAATTATTAAAAAACTTACCCGACTGCAAAAAATTTACCACTAAAAAGGAAAAAACCAAGCTCTTTAATTTCTCATTTCATTCAGGGGACTGTTCCGTGAAACACTTTATAATTTAAAAGGCTTTTGTTTTTTATATAACAACGTTTTTAAAACATTTTAACTAACTCGTTATGATAATTGTTGTCAATTTTGTAAAGCGTTAAAGCTACTTGCAGGGCTCGTGGTGTTTTACTATCACAATTTTTCCTATATTTACAGAACTGCATTGTAAATGCATTAAAATAATTTAAAATCTCAGTATCAAAAAGAACTTTTTGCTTTGCACTTATGAGCTGTCATAGGACCCATGCTACATTAAACGAAGTTTAGATAACACATTAATTAGGTACATTAGGTACTTTTATACTTTTTTGGTATAGACATACTTAATATACATAATAACACCCAGACCAAGAAAAACAGATATGTTCATGCACACAAATATTTGTCTTGTTTGGGAATCGATCCCGAGACCTCGAGCGCAGAAGGCAGGTATCCTAACCCTGCGCAAAATCGGTCGTCATTTGAAAAAAGTAACCGCTGTAACTGAACAGATTTAAATACCTACCTAGTCATAAAAGACTAATCCAGTAACTTTAATATTTAATGCACTAAGAATATACTTAAGTAACTAAGTAAGTAGTAACTTTACGAAAGATTAGCTTGGTACTTATGAAGGTACTAAATACGAGAAGTTTTGAATAACTAAGAACTAACCTATATCATTTTAATAAATAATTACCAAAATAGAAGATAAGTTACGTACTTTTAGGGCCGATTTCACCATTCCCAATGGTAGCCGAGGTTAATAGAACTTGGTTCTGCTTAATCGAGATTAGAAATTAGTTCTATTCGCGGTTTACGTCGCACCAGTTTCACCGGCTTCGTTTTGATCCCGTTTACTAAAACTTAGTTTAGCATTGACAAAGAATGAACGAGTGAATGACATGACGAGTTGCGAACAAAGTGTTGCAATTAAAGAAATTGTTCGCTCATTTATGGTATAATAAAATTAAATAAATTTATACAGAACACGATATTCTTCAATTAAAATTTAATGGGTATTGAAAATCAAAAAATATTAGATACCTATTTTGTTAAGAAATTCAAGACTTATATCACTTGTAGGTAATTTAAGTAAATTGTCAAAAGAAATTTAGGGGATTTTTGAACTTGAGGCTGTCAGGCCCCTATTTCACCACGTCGACAATTGTCAGAGACATATTTCGAATGACAATTGTCAAGCGACAGGTGACATGTGACAATTTTGAAAATTATTTTCTATACAAATGCATATAAAACGTGACAGGTATTTTGTTACATTTGTTAATGACAATTATTTTGTGAAACAAGAATTATTTTCCATAGTCGACATATTTATAGATTATAGATTTGTTTATAGATTTGATTTTCTCTCTTTATACAAATACTTCACAGTAAGACACCAATAATAGGATCTGTCTGTCTGACAATTTAACTTGACAGCGCTCTGAAACCGCGTTTAGATACTTTAAACGTCGAAAATCGGCCGTTCAGGAACTGAACCAAGTTTAGCTTATGTCGGTGAAACCCAAAGTTGAGAACGGAACGCCGTTTAGCGCCCAAACTGAGTTTATCTCGAATTGAACGCGTTTAATTTCAATGGTGAAATCGGCCCTAAACGTTTAGCGCCTAAACTGAGTTTATCTCGAATTGAACGCGTTTAATGAGCGATTTTCTGAGAGGCCATTGAAAAAAAAAAAGCTTCCAATTGCTTCACTAGATGGCGTTGAATAAGTATGTACATGTCTATGGTATATTTTGGTATGAAACATATTTAAATTAATTACTTTATAAAAACCCAAAGGAAACTAATAATATATTAAATAAGTACTACTGTGAGGAACGGAAACGAAATAGGTAAATTTAAAGATTTAGGTAAATAAATAACATCTGTCTGACGTTCCGTTTTACGTAAAAATGTCGCGTCAAAGTAAAATTTATAACGTTCCGTTCCTTCTAACTGCATAGGTGGGACAGCGCCATCTAGTGGCTGAGCTTTCAGAAAATCGCCCATTTCAATGGTGAAATTGGCCCTTAAACTGTAGGTTGTTATCATAGCATATAAACTTTCACTTGATATCACTTCTTATGGTACAAATGTACTCACTGCTTACCAATTTTAAAACAAACAAAATTTTCTCCAATGTCATGTCACTGAACCGAAATCACGTAAGCAAACAAAATCACGCCATCTCGCGGTGTTGCTTTGTACCTACTACGCCAGTGACTCATTTGCGCTGGCGATGGGGGGCGTTCCCAAATGTACGTCAAGAAAAAATTACATGCTGTAAAAAATAGTGATTCTGTTTCATTCATTTATTTTACCTTTGTTATGCTGGGGCTTCACCTGCGTGACGCCTAACGGCGTTAATAACGGCATGCGCGTCTTAGCGCGCTTATTGTATCAAATTAGTGCGCTAAAACCCGGCTACACCTGCGTATTATATCAAACTAGCCTTCCGCCCGCGGCTTCGCCCGCATGTACTACACGACGTTATCCCGCAGGAAGGTGATATTTTTCAGGAATAAAAAGTAGCCTATGTCCTTTCTCAGGCTCTAGACTATCTCTGTACCAAAATTCATTTAAATCGGTTCAGTAGTTTAGGCGTGATTGTGTAACACACAGACAGACATTTTCGCATTTATAATATAAGTAAGGAAGTAAGGATAGCGCGCTAATTAATGGCATTAGACGCAGGTGTAAATATTAACGGGCATCAAAGTTAATATTTATTTAACGTGTTATATTAATTGTCATAACTTTTAACGTCTAAAACTATGAGATTGATTCGTGTCGTGTCTACTTCTTTGTATGCATTGCGGTGTTGTTCCTGATTTCGCCAAATTAACTCGAGTCACAAATGACAAATGCTTGACATATTATGTTTCGATATACGATAGATTTATGTGTCATTTAAAATGCCTGGAATAAAAAATTTGACAATATCAGTACCTACGTCTAAAGAAAACTGTACACGACTGTACCTAAAATCGAATGTATGGTAGAAGTTTACATTAGATTTTTTGAAAATAGCAAAGAAGAATTCTTTTTTTATTTATATCCTAAGATTCACTATTTCACACAGTATTTTTTCAAGTATTTATTTATTTAAAACTTGTACCCGTTTCCCTGGAATCGCCATCGCAAGAAACGTCAAGTTAGCAGCCCACTTAGAGACCCTAATATCTCGGCTTGTATTAAAGCACTACTTTTGAAATTTTGCGTTTACGATACACTATTTATACAGTATTTTTTGACATATAAATCACATTGATGGGTCAGGCCGTAGATTTTGCCACAAATAGCGCAATGGTGACGCAAAATTTTCTACGAGTCGGTCGCACAAAGTGGCGCAAAATGGTAGCGCAAAATTATTAAGGAGCACGTACATTAATGTGATTTTATTTAACAAACATGTACTAACAAGAGGTATTGCATCAAACTAGAAAAAGAAACACGATGTTGGTATGTAAGTATGTTTAATTAATAATTAACAATAATGTACCTATGAGTAATTCTTTTTTATATATTGCGCACAATGAAAAGTTAAACAGGATGACAAAAACTAGTAAGTATGTATGATTTGTTCAATTTACAAAAAAAAATACATTTAATTTGTTAGATGGAGGTATTTGGTATTATTCATTATTAATTATATGTATAAATATAAAACAACTTTAAATTTATTTCAACTCTTTTCAATGTTTGAGAGTCCATTACTTTGACTCTAGCAACAACCTGCTTGAAGTATCACTATTAAAAGGACTTGCCAACCATTTAGATGCCAAAAATAAAAAAATAAATAAATCTGTCAATAAAGAAAAAAGTTAGATGGGTTTAAAAATTAGTATGAAAGTGACGAAATTCCAAAACTTATAAAATAGGTACAAAATAAAAAAAACTTTGGACCTAGGTAAAATCTTTGGGGCTGGTTAGGTAGCAGACCACCGCACCTACCCCTATTTTCGTATGTTTAACGTTCTGCCGAACACCCTGTACTTATAGAATATTAATAAAAGCTAACAAATCAATTAATAGTAATTGTTCAGTACACCCCTGCCTAGACCCGCGGAATCGGCATGGCGCAGTGGAAGGTTATCATGAGTATAGACTCCGGACAAAACTTGGTTTCAGCCGGGATGTAACTGAACAATTGAAACTGCGATACACAGCGACTTAATGTGAAGTAAGGTGATTGTACATACGGGTCGGTGGCGTCGAAAGTCTCCTGGGCTGCGGAGAGAGGGCGCGCGCCCCCTGGTAGTTTCTTCTTCTTCTGCAGACCTTACCAATTCGTCACCTTACTCACAAAACAAACACCACACACGGGTCCCAAAACACTGGGCGTCCCAGCAATACACAATAACACACGCGGGGCTTGCTTATTAAGATATATTGTCCCGACAACAACGCGTGGTGGAAGATTATCTTTCAAAGCACCGCGACCGGCCACTCCTCAAGATGGCGTCAAAATCTTGGTCGTACAACACGGGATCAAATAGATAATTCAGGATTCAATTCAAACTCGATATGCCAGGCATATTCAACGCGAGCGGTTTTTAACAATTCAGCAAAAAAAATCCGACATGTTTTCTTACAAGAATTCCAATCAAGCGTACTGTCAACTTCAAGTGACAGCGAAATGTCAATTTGACGTGACATTAGAGATGCGTTCAGAAACGTCGATCTTTTCCGAACATCCCCCCGCCCCGGACCGTTAAGAACGGTACGTCAATCTACGGGTAATCGGGAGAGCCCACTAACTGCTCTCTTCAAAACCGAATCTCGAACCAAAACCTCAGCAAAACGAGGAACTCCGTCAGTTCCGGGGTAGAGTTTAACAATGCGCCCCCTTCGCCAACATAGGGGCGGCAGGTTAGCATCCTTAATCAACACGAGGTCGCCAGTCTGGGGTGGGGTGGTTTTATCTGTCCACTTCACGCGCTGTTGTAGGATATGCAAATACTCCATCGACCAACGTGCCCAGAAGTTTTGGGACATCTGTTTCAAAAGTTGGTATCGCGACAAACGATGGGATCCTACATCCTGAATCGGATATTCAGGCAAAGCCAAAAGGGGCTGTCCGATCAAGAAATGACCTGGGGTCAACGCTTCCAGGTCATTCGGGTCCGAAGACAACGGGCACAAGGGTCGCGAGTTGAGGACGGCCTCAATTTTACAAAATACCGTATCAAGTTCCTCAAACGTGAGAATAGTTTCTCCAATCACGCGACGCAAGTGTGTCTTGGCAGCCTTTACACAAGCTTCAAAAATTCCTCCCCAGGTCGGACAAGCTGGAGGGCTAAACTTCCAGATTATCCCACGCCGGGAGAGGGTGGTTCCAATGTCTATTTTATTATCAACAAAAAACTTAACTACTTCCTTAAGATAATTACACGTTCCCTTATAATTAGTACCACAATCGGAACGTATCAATGTCGGCAGTCCTCTACGGGAAACAAATCTGCTCAAGGCGGCGACAAAGGCTTCGGTAGACAATTCCGAGACAATTTCCAAATGGACAGCCTTGGTGGACAAACACACAAACACGCACAAGTACGCCTTATAGGTTTTAGCATTACGCAGTCTCGAAGCCTTTACAGTAAAGGGACCGGCGAAGTCGGTGGCGACTCCGGCAAAAGCTCTACATTCCGTGACGCGATCAGCAGGCAAATCACCCATCTGGGGCTGCATGGTCGCGGCCTTCAATCGATAACAAGGCAGGCAACGGCAAACCACAGTGCGAATGGCTCGACGAGCAGACAAAATCCAAAATTCACGCTGCAAAATGGCCAACAAAGCATTACAGCCAGCATGTTGTGCATTCACATGGCGATCTGTTATTATCAGTTGAGTCAAATGTCCGGCTTTAGGTAACAAAAGGGGGTGACGAGCTCCATACGGCAGGTTCGCATTTCGAAGTCTTCCGCCGACTCGCAAAAGCCCACTCTCGTCCAGGAAGGGATTTAATCGCGATACCGCGCCCTTCAACTTGCGACGGCCTAAACGCAAAATTTCAATCTCGGACTCAAAACTATCAGCTTGTACTCTCCGGACCCAAAACAAGAGCGCGTCCCTACGCTCGTCCGGAGTGAGAACCGACGAATCACGCCTCGCGCGTGGGTTTCTGCAATTGTACACAAAACGTCTGATCCAAGCGGTAACACCAAGCAGCTTCTGTAAGGAGCTGTACCGATCCAACAACAAATCCTTTTCCCCGGCGGGGTTAGTCTCCAGGACGCATGCCCGCATATCAGGAACGGCTACGTTCGACAACGCTGGAGAGGGCGGCCACTCCGACTCAGGCCGCATCAACCACTGTGGGCCCCACCAGAGGGGGTGGTTAATTAGGGTTGGGGCTACACAACCCCGAGACGCACAATCCGCGGGATTCATGGTTCCCGGCACGTGTCTCCAAATCAACTCGATGTCGGAATTACAAATCTGCGACACTCGATTGGCCACAAACACGTCCAAGGTGTGCGCCGGAGCCTTCAACCAACAAAGGACGACCTGACTGTCCGTCCAAGCATAAACCTCTTGTATCTTAATAGATCGACCTAATGTGAGCCATACGTGGTTCAACAAACGCATTAGGAGGGCAGCTCCACACAATTCCAACCTCGGGATCGTATGACGAGTCCGAAGGGGAGCGACTTTGCTTTTCGCTATCACCAGATGCACAGCAACAACTCCGTCAACAGTAACGGTGCGGAGGTACACGGCCGCAGCAAATCCACGTTCGGAGGCATCGGAAAAGCCGTGAAGAGTAACTTTACAATTTTCAGAAGGGAGGAATAGCCTCGGCAAATGCACTTCATTAATCTCGGGGAGGGATGAAACGAAGCTCGACCAATCTCGGAGTAACTCGTCCGAGAGGGGTTCATCCCACGACGCACCCGAAGCCCATAACCGTTGCAAGAAACACTTGGCCATAAACAGCACGGGGCAAATCCACCCATTGGGGTCAAAGGTACGTGCGACAGTAGACAATACTAAACGCTTGGTCCAGACTTTCGGTGGTCGTAAATCCACACAATAAGTGAACGTGTCAGAGACCGGTTTGTACTGTACGCCAAGGACGGTCACCACATGGGGATTATCAACATTTTCGAATAGGTGGGGGTCCTGCTGGTGCTCTTCGGGCAAACCTACCAGTACATCAGGCGAGTTGGATATCCATTTCCTCAACTCGTAACCTCCCGACTTCAAAAGGGCGGTGAGTTCGTCTCTCAGGACAATCGCCTCTGAGACAGATGAGGCGCCCGTGCAAATGTCATCCACATAGACGTCACTGGCCAAAATGGCGGAGGCGCGAGGGTATCTCAAGCGCTCCTTCTCGGCCAACTCCAACAAAGAACGAATCGCAACAAACGGGCTCGAAGCCAAACCGTACGTATTCGTATTCAATTCATAAATCAACAAGGGGTCCCTAGGACTCTCTCTCCACAAAATCAATTGGTACCTCCTATCCTCTGGATGGATGACCGTTTGTCTGAACATCATCCGGATGTCAGTCATAAATACAATTTGGTGCCGCCGGAAGTTGGTCAAAATGTCTGAGATCTCCGTGTGCAGCTTGGGACCTACATGCAGACACTGGTTCAAGGACGCTCCAGTAGAGGTGGGAGCCGAACCGTCAAAGACCACCCGAATCTTTCCGGATTTCAAAACGGCGTGGTGCGGCAAAAAGAAGTGCTCAACGGAGCGCCAATCCAAATCGCTCACGGACATGTGCCCTAACTCCTCATACTCCCGCATGAATTCAACATACTTCTGGCGGAAGACCGGATCCTTGCTCATGCGACGCTCCATCGCCACTAGCCTACGTTCCGCTAGCGGTCGGGATTCGTCCAGAGGAGGTCGGCCGGCACGAAAGGGGAGACGGGTGATCAAACGACCAGAGCGGAGGCGACCAGTGTTATTCTGGTAATACAACTCGCATTCATCCGCTACTGGGTCGACCCGCGGGGCTGGTGGAGGTTCCTCAACCTCCCAAAACTTCTGCACCACTTCGGAGAGAGACACATTAAAAACAAGACCGCGATCCTCATCAAGGGAATCCAAAACGCGGCGAGCAGGGCCCATCACAACTGTACCGAGTGTCGTCTGCAGAGCTACCAAGCCATCTGGCTGCAAAACTCGCTTCCCCGTCAACAAAACTCGCCCCAGGACATCGGCTCCAAGGAGAGCATCAATCGGGCCTGGGCGGAAGAAATTTGGATCGGCGAGTGGGGAATCAGACACCAAAGACAACATACTCGGTCCCAAGTCAACTGAAGGTTGACGGCCAACAACTGTGTCCAACACAATCGCCGAGGTCTTAATGCCTGGCGTGGACTTATTACGTGATGTAAATGTGAAGTCAACATGCCCTAACAACCCGGGGACTTTCACATCGCCAACACCTCTCACGCCTTCCGTGTGGGGGTGCACCTTGAGGCCCAACCGCCTAACTAACCAAGATGACACAACACACCCCTGAGCACCGGAATCCAACAAGGCGCGAACTTCCACAAGGTCGCCATTCAATCCCCTGACAAGCACAGAGGCCGTGGGCAACAAAACGGTCTCTGGAGGGGTGGCTACAATCGACCGTAAACACGTTGATTGCTAGTATGTGGGGTCCCCAGACGTCCCCCCATGGTAAGGGGGTCGCTCATAGCGATCCAGTGGGTCCCATTCTCCCACATACTGCCTACGTCCAATTCGCCCGGTATCAGGCGGGTTATATCTCCCGGCCCCTTGAAGACGGGGCGGGCGCCGCTCCAAACGCGGGTGTTCGGCGAGCGGCGGCGAGAATCGGTGCCTAGCATCCACCGTGTACGTCGCCCCATAGTCGCGGGGGCACGGTGACCGATTTTCAGAAGGGGGGTCCCGGGGACCCCCGCCCGTGCGAGGCTCAAAACGTCGCGGGGGGCCTCTACGACCTCCGGCAACGCTCGCATAACTCATCCCCATCCTTGGGGATCGGTTTCCCATGGGGGGGTCCCTGGGACCCCCTAAGGGGGCCAATCTAGCAAATAAAGGGGGCATACTCTTAGATGTGACCGGGGACGGGCTCGGTTCATTCTCTCTTGCCACTTGCAAAGGTCGAGCCACCTGGGTAATTCTGTCCGCAAAATCATAACACTGGTGTGGACCAGTGTTATGATTTTGCGGACAGAATTACCCAGGTTGGATGTGGATCCAAACCGACTTCTTGTCGCATTTCCACATCGGCCTCAACAGTCTTTTCCAAAAATAAGGCATACTGTTCATCAACAACAGCCAAACGTACGGGCAGATCTACGTATCTGTTCAACAAGGCCTCCGTCCTATCCGGTCGATCCAACAATGCAACCGCAGAAGCTAACCACCGTAACTCAGAACGTATTTTGGCTTTAGCCGAGGAGGCCGTCATTGTAACGTCACAAATTTATCAACAAAAACAACAAATTCAAAATATTCACTATAACACAAAATCTCCAATATTTGGAGGTTATTAATAACCACAAAATTCCAATATTACAACAACAAAGTATTTATAATGACACAAACTCTTAAATATTTGGAGGTTATCAGAAAACAACAAAACTCAAGTATATAATTATAACTCTAACTCTCAAGAGGTTATAACTTAGACACACACTAACTTTGACTTTATAAGTCAAAGGTTATTCAGTTCAAACAAATCACTGACTATTGAAAATCACTTGGATATCAACACACAACAAGCTAATTTTAATTATTTCAAAGCACAAGTTTCAATAAGTTTCAATGTGCAAATAATGTCTTAAATCATTTAAGTTTCACTAAGTATTGAGTGCAAACTTATTAAGCCTTTTTAGCACAACTTTTTATTAGCTATTATTTAGCAACAACTTGTCAATATTCACAACTCAAATTTGCTAACAAAACTAAATAATAATTATTATGAACAAAGAAAGGCATCTGTTTACATTTTGGAACTTCAATACATGACAATTAATTACAAGACATGGAACCAATAACAAAGGAATGCCCTTTACTTTTCAAATGCAAGTTAATTACCATTTACAAGTACAAATTAATCCAGTCCGGACCAGACGGTCATCAAAACGGCACTGATTAATAGACAAAGTTTTGGCGTGGGCCTCTCAGGCCTTCAAACTACGCTCTTGCTACCAAAGAATGTTCAGTACACCCCTGCCTAGACCCGCGGAATCGGCATGGCGCAGTGGAAGGTTATCATGAGTATAGACTCCGGACAAAACTTGGTTTCAGCCGGGATGTAACTGAACAATTGAAACTGCGATACACAGCGACTTAATGTGAAGTAAGGTGATTGTACATACGGGTCGGTGGCGTCGAAAGTCTCCTGGGCTGCGGAGAGAGGGCGCGCGCCCCCTGGTAGTTTCTTCTTCTTCTGCAGACCTTACCAATTCGTCACCTTACTCACAAAACAAACACCACACACGGGTCCCAAAACACTGGGCGTCCCAGCAATACACAATAACACACGCGGGGCTTGCTTATTAAGATATATTGTCCCGACAACAACGCGTGGTGGAAGATTATCTTTCAAAGCACCGCGACCGGCCACTCCTCAAGATGGCGTCAAAATCTTGGTCGTACAACACGGGATCAAATAGATAATTCAGGATTCAATTCAAACTCGATATGCCAGGCATATTCAACGCGAGCGGTTTTTAACAATTCAGCAAAAAAAATCCGACATGTTTTCTTACAAGAATTCCAATCAAGCGTACTGTCAACTTCAAGTGACAGCGAAATGTCAATTTGACGTGACATTAGAGATGCGTTCAGAAACGTCGATCTTTTCCGAACAGTAATGCTAGTCATGTTTTTTAGCGGAATTACAGCTAAAAGTAATTTCAAAATAATAAAAACACTTGAAAACCTTGTGTGCAAGCACTATTATTCAATAGCGTAAAATAAGTGGCGGAATTTCTACGCAACCGGTGTCGCAAAGTGGCATAAAGGCAGTTTTGCGGAACCGAGGCGCAAATGAAATCGATTATAACTCTTAAAATATATTATTTTACAAGGCTAATTTAACATATACAGATCACACACATCTAATTACACCATGCGCAAAAACAATTATAAGTTTTAATCAAAAACTTACCTTGAAATCTCAAAAAATGCACTCTGCAAAGTAGGCGACACTTTTCACTTTGATCGGAGTTGACACCGAAATGTCAAAAAATATGGTCGTCAACGCTGCATTGACCATAGAATATGATTCTTTGGTGATGCCAGCACTCAAACAAAATCTTAATAAATGTTTTAAAACCATAATATGGGTGAAAATGGTTGCGCAATATAAGTAGCGCAAAGAAATGGTTTTTCAAAAAAAAAATCTTATTGCCGAAAATTTATCTTTTTTCTTAGGAAATAAGCAAAAATATTAAAGGAATGGCAACCTTATTATTATTTTATAACGTCAAATCAAACAGCTCATCAATAAGTTAAAAAATGATAATTTTATCGATGTTTAAGCTGGACACCTACCAATGCGGATTCGCGGTTTTTATAAAAAATCCGTCACTTTTGGGAGGGAAATGTCAAATAGTTTTCCAAATCTATAAACTTATCCAAATATCTATATCTGCCTTGGTTTGCTATTTCTTAGGAAACACGATGATAAGATTGAGAAATTTCTAAGAGTACTATATTTAAAATTATATGAGGCGGAGACTTTTGTACCCTCGAATGTGGCAAAATCTACGGCCTGACCCTGATACGAACTGTATTTCTTGAGGTGACTGCTAACTTGACGTTAAGTTAGCAGCCTCACTAAGATACTCAAATATCTTTTGAATCAAAGTATCACTATTTATTTAATATACATCACTATTTATCACTATTTATACAGTATTTTTTGACATAATCAAAACCATCTAATTCTGTTGTGAGGCTGCTACCTTGACGCACATATTTAATGATGATATATTTTTTTGTAATGGGCGATTTTCTGAAAGCTCAGTCACTAGATGGCAATAAAACAATATTTTTCTAAAAGAGAGATATCTTTTTTTTACTTATATCTAATAACAACATTGTAAACTATTATTTAAACACAAAATGGTCTGTAATAATTGTTTATTTATTAGTATTTATTGCATGTTTTAAAAAGAAATCGGTAAAACATTTCCTTTTCTGCAACTTCAACTCGCTGTTTCTAATTAAATCGTAATAAAAATCCATCTACAAATCATACAATCTTATTGCAAATTTAACTAGCATTATAAATCAATAATTAGTTTTTATTAAATCCTTCTAGTTTTTGAGTAAAACTTAATTTAAAGCCGAGCGAGCGAAGCGGAGCGGAGCGGAGCTGTGCTGAGGAACCATTGCCCCGTAAACATATTTAAGCGTGCGTAACCATTGAGTGGATAAGAGCTTGTGGTAGGCCACCTGTACCGGCTTAAAAAATGGATATGAATATGGGCTTCATTTTACATTTACAGCCCATAATATACCCATATAAGGGCAAAATAGGGGCTACAAACGTCAAATGAAGCCCATGTCCATATCCATATTTTTAACCGGTAGCCCCCCTGGCCATGTACACGTTGGCCCATCATGGTCGGCCAACATCATCAGCCATCCTGTACTAAGGGCTTAAGGCTTGCGTTGCGTCCAATAGGCGCACCAAGCAGCACGGGTAGCATGAAGAACTCGAGAAAGGTTTTGTCCCTAATGGAACCTTAAAAATGACATTTTATTGTAGACAAATCTATTGTTCGGCTGTCAATTATAGACTTTCGAGGTAGTCAAAACACTTCTCGAGTTTGTCATGCTACTCTTGCAGGGGGGCTACCGGCTCAAAAATATGGATATGGACAGGGCTTCATTGAGCCTATATTTTGCCTTTATATGGACATATGGGCTTCAAATGTCAAATGAAGCCCATGTCCATGGCCATATTTTTTGGCCGGTAGACCCCCAGAGTCGAATCGAATCGCAGAAATTCGCCTGAAATATAATTTCTATGAAGCTGCGTCCACTAGAGTAAATCAATTCGGTACTTTTCTTCATTTTGACAGCAAAATGCTTTCTTCTGTTCTGTGATTCCCACACTGCACTACACACCGCTCCAGTTTGCGGTAGTGCGCTTCTTAACTTTGGCTGTAGAATCTTGATTTGCATACAAAACCCGCAGTGTATAACACACATACACCGCATCTCCGTCCGGTGTGGTGCGGAAACCGGAGGCAGTGTGATAACCACCTAAAGTCCTTTTCTTTTTCTTCCAATATCATTTACGGCTCTGGATACATTTCTTTTTAAGCCAAATGGCGGGCATATTAAGAAGCTTTTTCATGAAAACCTAAAATTAATTTTCTCGGAATCGGAGGGCTTTAAAAATTTACAAATTACTTCAATAGCTTTGTTTTTGGACTAAGTATCTATATAAATTTATATTACTGTGGTTAGTTAATATGATTTTTAAAAATCCATTTTAGGACATCTCCTTTAGCCTACTTTAAAGCGTGCATAGTAATTTTTGCCGTATTAGCTGCTACACACGCTCCTATCCGACCGCCGATTTGACGTTGCGATATCGCCCGCACGCAACGCCTTTCTGCACGTCCGTGCCGTGCGAACGATGACCGATGATCTATCGACCAACATGATGGACAGCGTATTTGCCAGTCTTTCAAAAGCAAATTTTTAGATTAAGGTTTTGTAGGTTTTTATGTTATAAGATAATATTATATTTTAATCGTTTAGGATAGGAGTAAGACATTTAAAAAAAGAGTCAAGTCGGTAGCCTATTTCGTCTCTATTGGTAGTATGGATTAAAGTCTTCGCATGTCCTACAAAAGGATGATCTTTTTACTGCTACTACCACTGACCTCTATTTATTACCATCTATGATTACCACACTAGAGATTCAGGAGTTTTTGGCGCCATTTTGATTGTTTCATAGTGGACTTTGTGACTCAAGATAGGTTTGGTTTTGTGCCTCAAGTGTTTACGCAACTGGGGGGCTACCGCGTAACCTTATGGATATGAACTTCATACGTTTTTGGGAACTTTAAGTCAATTTTATAAAGAAAATAGCCGCTATCAGTTCCTTGTTTTGTGACGTCGGGTATAACGATAACTAGCTAGCAACGTTCAACAGAACAAAGCAGCAAAAATCTATCAAAATAATGAATTCAAATGACAGTTGAAACCCATACCCATATCCATATTCTTAGCCGGTAGCCCCCCAGGACGATGTGTGGAATGATTAAAATATGCGCTATCTCGGTAACGTGATGCCGAGTGTTTTATTGTAGTGGTGACTACCTCAGCAAGAATTACCGAGAAGACCGACTCGACATACTTGACGCCAAATACTCCACGAAGCATTGGAATGTAACACACCTACATTCTAATGAAAACATAAGAAACTATAATAACATACATATTACTCAAGAATTGGCAGTATGGCTTGATGTCTTCGCATGTCCAAAAGGACGAACTTTTTTGCTGACTACGTCAATGTCATACATTTATATGTCAATGTCATTCTCAGCAGGCGTTTGGAATCACCCATAGAATAGGTCAAAACTTAGTGGCCGGTAGCCCCGATACCCATTCATTGGCTATAATTAAGACCGCCATTTTGTTGGGGTGCCCCCATTGGCTAAAATTAAGGCTGTCACTTTTTTCAAGAATTTCAAGATGACGTTTATTTAGTTTGTGTTTTTTTACTCATTTCGGTTTTCTAGTATTCTTTAGATGTTTTTCCACTTTTTCTCAGATATTTCTTTACAGAAATATGGATACATTATTCGAAGATGCCTTCGGTACACGTAAGTAAATCTATTTACGTAGTTTAATGTATCAATTATTTATTACATTAACCTAAATTTGAGTTTTGTTGTTTTAGGTAATTCCAAGAGGCAACTTTGTATTTCTTAAAACTAACCAAAACAAAAGAAAATACAATTCACAACTTAACCGGAGTAAAGAAGATTCGGTTTCTCAGAACGTTATGAAATTTATTAAAGGCTCAAGAGTCGCAATAGTTTTTACAAGTGCGTCATGCCTGGCACCACGGAGGCCTCTTTAACCAAAGTTAAACTGTGGGAAAACTCTGCTACCCTTCCACACCCATATGTGCTCATCCAGGAAAAGCTCCCTCCTGGCCTTGAACTTCCCAGATCATTATGGAGATCTTTAAATAGACTCCGTACCCAAGTTGGTCGAAGTAAAGACAACCTGTCCAGGTGGGGCTTCACCAGTAACACGGATGTCGCGTGCAGGTGTGGTTACACTCCACAGACCATGGCCCACCTCATTGATTGCTCTGCATGCATACCCGGACACCTGCACGTGTGAGGACCTCATGTTGGCTGCAGATAATGCGGTGAGAGTGGCACAGTTTTGGGCCAACAACATATGATTTTGTACTTGTCATTGACATGTTGAAGAAGAAGTTATGAATGAAAGGTAGGTAATGTTTGTTTATTCTTTTTATATGAATGTAAGTAGGTATGTGTAATTAATTATTGATTAGTTTTGTTAAAAAATATACATTTTCAATATACATTTAGAAGTGATATCATATGGTGATAATGATAAAGCACAGTAGATTACTTGGGATTAAATTTAAATAATCAGTTGTCACATTTAACAAGTTTCAATTTAGTGAAGTTGTTAATACCAAGTCAAGAGAAAATAACAGTGTAAGTAATTCAATAACTTTGTCAAAACATTTAAAATGCCTTATCATCAAATTCATATTTCTGATTCTGACAAACAGAACAGAATTATAACAAATGTACCGGTGGGATAATATATGATTGTTGTCGGTACGAATGATGGTTTATTGTGATTGTCTTATGACTAGGTATGTTATAACTGTTACTGCTACCTACTATCTTAGATCTTACTTAATTATATATACTACTCCTCATCAGTCTATGTACAAAGCTTATCTAATTAATAACAGTTATTAACTATAAACATTGATTATCTATAACTTGTGCATAGCGGCACAACAAACAAAATGTGCTTTATATGAAATATACACACTACTCTTTCTTGATTTACAAACTTTTCAGTTCAACTATCACTTATTTGTTTATAAAATGTTATGGCAGATTATAGTAACAATATGTAGAATCTATACTAACCAAATCTAATCTTTTCAGATAACTTGAGTCTCAACGAGGTTCGTGGAGTGCTGCGAAGATGCCCGTGTCTGCCAATTCTTGCGGTTATAAGTTATCAAATCAGAATTATGGTGCAAATTACTGCTGTTACTTGCTATAATGATTACTTACTGCATTAAATGTTTAACTATTAGAATTAGGTTATTGCGTCTTGCATTGAAACTAAAGTGATATTAACAGTGAATAATGAAATGGCAGATACTAAATAAAACTACTAGGAAAAATAGCATTAGCATTTGTGCATAATAAATATTTGCAAGCAGTTTAATTTTTCTTGTAGCTGATAAAGTATTTATATTTCTTAGTTTATCTATAAAGTCAATTTAGTAAGTAATTTCATTACTCTCATTCTTTGTCTTGTATAAATCTCAACTTATACTTATGTACTTTGTATTTGATAAAATTATAATGTCAAGTAATAAATGCCTTCTTTCATCAAATGTGTTTTTTATTTGAGCAGAATTTAAAATAGTATATTACTAGGGTTGTACCAAACGTCGATGATTTGCACAACTATCGATAACGAATCAAGGGTCGAGAGTTCTGGCAGCACTATGTTGTCAAAATCTAATCGGGGTCCGTCATTCACTAACAAACGGCCGCTATAAGGCTTGATTCCTATCTGTTCTCAGAGAAGAGAGGCGCACGTCTCGTCCGTCTCGTCTCGTTCCGTTCTTGTCTCTTGTGGTTCTTTTCTATAATTTGTGATTTAATTTTGTGAGCTCATTCGCCACAGTTCACTTAAAATTTCTAAATATTTGTTTTAATGTAATGTTCCTGACGTTAAACGGAGTCATTTGATTTTTATCGGTTCAAGAGAATCATGTTATGGAGGACGAAATTGCCTCTTCCACAAAATCGCCTTCATGGCAAAACTGCACACATTGTCCAAATTTACTCTTCTCTACTGCCACGGAATTCGAAAGGTTATTCATTTAATTTTAATTAAAAATTATTCAAACCATTTTACAAGCAAACTGTATTTTTATATAAATTATAAAATCCTATAACCTTTTGTTTTACAGACATATTCAAGACAAACATAGCATCAAGGAGGGATCTATCATACTCTGTCAATATGGTCAGAATGGAATTTGCTCTGCTCTACAATTCGGTGACTTGCGGAAAGCTGGGTTTAAATATCATGTAAGAACATATCATCTGTATTCCAAAGATGGGAATGATGATTGGACTTTTTATTCGTCATCACAAAATCTTCCAGCAGTATTAAATGATCCGAATAGAGGTAAACAAAGTAATTTTTTTACCAAAACGTGGGGTGACAGCTTTGTAGATAAAATAGAAATTTATCCTAGTCCATATTTACCTGAAATCACTCTAGCACATTTTGAATCATACTGTAAAAAAGTAGCCAAACGATACCGTAGACACACAAGGCTAAAAGAGAACATTCCAGTTAAAACAAAATCTCCTGTAATAGAGACTATATGTGAAGTACCAGATGTATTTTTTGAACCATCCCTACCCTTGAGTGATCCAAAGGTTTTTTATAAAGTATTTCCTAGTTTATGTAAGTCTGAAGATTCTACTATAGCTATCAGATCTCTACAAGAGACTTTAAGTACATACCTTGATGTTATTGAAATGAAAATTTCCAAACAAGTAGCACAGAAATCCGATGCATTTTTTCATGCCATGCTGTCACATGATACAATAATGGAGCAAATGGACAGAGCAGCCAAAACAGTAAAACAAACTCGACAAAACATAAAAAATGTGAAGGAAAACTTGACAGAATGTCCTTTGAAATTAATAAGTTTGACTAGAATAAATCATAATCTCAGCAATGTTCATGAACTTCTAAAATTAATGGGTACAGTACAACAAACACAACCCATGATTCAACTGCTTCTCAGTACATCAGATTATGTAGCTGCTTTAGATTTAATAAGTTCTACTCAGAAAGTGCTTTCTACCAAATTGGTTGGTATTCAAGCATTTCGTCATTTGTCTCCCCAACTGACTGAAATGAAAAGACTAATCCATAAAATGCTAAGTAATGAATTTCAAAGATTTATTGTTGCAGACTTTAACAGAAACTTAAAAGATGACACTGAAATTCCAGAGAGAGATAAAATTGTTTCTATAGTGTCAGGAATGCTTAGATTGAAGGAATATGATTTTATTGATACATTTAAAATAGAAGCTGTTACTTCTATTCAAGCTACCATTAAACAGTCTGTTGTAGAAATAATCAGTGAGAGAGATGGTAACACAGAAATTGTATTGAGAGGATCAAATGCTGATAACATGTGGTTAATGTGTAATGAGGGTATTGTCTTTTTAGAAAAAGTAAGCACCAACTTAATAAACTTATTCAAACGAATACTAACTTTAAATAATTTGATATTAGAAATCAGCCAGATGGATGATGTTACTGGTAATGAGAGTGAAGAAGCATGGACACAGGATGAATTTATGGCAATTGAAGATAAATTGAAAAAACTCGTAGTTTCCTTATCAGATTATTGCAATGAGCGCTGTGCCAATTTGATTGTAACCAAAACTGAAAAGGACTATGTCTTTTCTGATTTATCACAACTCTCAAGGTTATCGGAACTGATTGAGTTGTTTTCTAATGAATGTGAAAAGATCACTGGCCACTATAGTAATGCAATGAAATTGGCATTAAGAAGTTTTGCAATGAAATACATTCAGATTTTACACACAGAGAGAAGATCACACCTCACAGCAACTTTAAATGCAGAAAAATGGAAAACAGCTGATGTTCCTTTTGAACTGCAAAGTGTTGTTAATAAAATATGTGAGAATGGAGAAATACCTTCCACAATTCATTATGAATCTGGAAAACCTGAGGGCAAATACTTAGTCATCAACAATGAAAGTTTTGCTGTAGTGGGAACAGTGCAGCTATTAATTAAAATTTTATTAGAATATTGTGATGCTACCAAACAATCACCTGTTATAGTTCAGTACTTAATACACTGCATGTTGGAGTTAATAAGATTATTTAATTCTCGATGTTGCCAGTTAGTGCTTGGAGCAGGAGCAATACAAAGTGCTGGGTTAAAAACAATTTCTACATCAAATCTAGCTTTAGTTTCTAGATCCCTGCAAGTAATTCTTTGGTTCATACCTCTTATAAAAGGTTTGCTTGGGAAAACACATTGCAAAGAAATTTCTCTTGTTGGTTTTAGTAATATGGAAAGTGATATAGTTTCACATAAAAATGAAATAGAAAATAAAATTTGTCTCATAGTCAGTAACATGCTCTGTTCTCAGTTGTCAGGTTGGGATGCAAAACCTCCTGTGCCATCGCAAACATTCCGAAATATTTCTAAGCATCTTGTGAAATTGCACGAAGCACTGATTGATATACTTCCGATAGAACAAATAAGAATAATTTACAGAAGAGTGCATGATAATTTCAAAGACAAATTAAGGGAGCAATTAACAAAAATGAATATTGTAGCAAACGGTAGCCCTCAACATGGAGTTGTTACTTCAGAACTAACTTTTTACTTGCAGACACTTAAAACTCTTAGAGTTATAAATGAAAATGATACTGAAGATAATATATTGTATGATATTTGGTTAAATTAATATAGGAATGCATTTGTAATAATTTATTAAAGTTTAATATCTAAATATTTTTATAATTCACAATCATTACTTAGATTTTTAGTTCAGTGTGTATAAAATAAATTATTATAACATAAAATGTGGATATTTTTGGCAAAACTCTTTACAGTGCAATAAGTAGGTATAGTTTTTCATGCCATTAGTTTCCTAATAAAAGATGTTATTTTTTATCGGTTATAATAACCAAGCATAGATTTCTACCTATACACAATACGGGAGCACAATAGTAGATTGTACAACAAGTGCATAAAACGTACCATTTTACCCGAGACATATATATCCACCCGAGCCGTAGGCGAGGGTCGATAGTCAATTGAAGCCGGTCGCCATTTAGGTTTCTCGGTATGTGAGATGTCAACGCGAGTTGTATTTACAAATACAAAAGTACAAATCGTTTAGGCGCATAATGTCCAATTCGCAAAATGTCCAGCGTTCGCAAAACGTCCAGTTCGCACAATGTCCAGTTCGCAGATTGTCCATTTCGCATAATGTCCAGTTCGCATAATGCCCAATTCGCACAATGTCCAGTTCGCGAAAATGTCCAACTCGCGTTGAGAGCTCGCATACCGAGAAACCTAAATGGCGACCGGCTTCAATCATGCATTGTGCGAATTGGGCATTATGCGAACTGGGCATTATGCGAAATGGACAATCTGCGAACTGGACGTGTTGCGAACGCTGGACATTTTGCGAGTTGGACATTATGCGCCTAAACGAAATAAAAGTCGTGTTTATGTTGAGGAAGCAGAAAACCTAGCAGCATTTGAAAAAGTGAAAAGTGACACTGTAGGTACCTAAACGACCTACTGTAGTGCGCGAAAAGTTAAAGGAAAATGTAAAAAAACGTGCAAGTCTGCTTGGCGAGAAACGGTATGCACTTTGAACAATTCTTAAAGCTATTCGTAGTAAGCAGGTGTTAAAGGTTAGGTATGGTAAATTACGCTGTTTGATAAATGATTTTTCTTAGAATTCCTAACGAAAAATGCATACGAAATTGACCAGCCGCAACGAACTTCAAATGTTCACAAACCCGTACGTAGGTACTGTGGTATCATATTGTTAAGATATGATAACTCCTTGCATTGTCTATGGTTGATTTATGTTTAAATAAGGAGCGCGCACATTATGCCGGGGCGCAGCGGAGCGGGCCGCAGCGCATCGCATTGACGGATTTGAGTACAACCAAATTCAAACATCCAATTTCTTCTACTACTGCCGGTTATACCCGTCCCTCTCACTCTCCGGGCATGACAGAATCGAGTGAAAGAGACGGGTATAATTTGTAGGTGTCATGTTATCTGACCGAGTAGTACGAGAAAAATCCGCTTGCTATAGCACACTGTGTCGGGTCGGGGCGGGCCGCATCGCACTCACGCAACAAATTCCGTGAGCATCAGGATGGCGGGTGTACTTCTCAGATTAGCTTAAATTTATTGCAGATATTTGGTACTGTGCGATCCTACGTAGGAATCAGTTAATTAAATATATATTTTAAAGAGACAAATCTTTATTTCGGCACCCTGGCCGTTATATTCTATATATTACAACACGCGACCGCGGAATCGTCTGGACTAAAAACAAACTACTCGCGTAATGACAATGCATTCGATATTTTTGAATACTGATTTAAACATAAATCAACCATAGACAATGCAAGGAGGTATCATATCTTAACAATATGATACCACATGCCGCCGCCCCGCAACAAAAAAAACCTTTCTTACTAAAGAAATGTTTTTTTTCTACATGGATTACCCTAAAGCGAAGGCCCTGCCTACCTTGGAACGATATCACATCAATAAGACTGGTCCTCACTAACGGACAGCCAGGACAATGGTCGATATAATTATTTATTTACTGTTAATCAAAACAAACCAACCATTGCATTGGCTTGACATACCAAAACCAAGGGAAAAGGTCTGCCCAGCCTTCAACCTAACCTTAATACAATTATATGTACGGGTATAGGTATAGGTTTTCCTAGTTCAGGCAAAATGTAATATGTTTTTAGCCTTAATGTAATGTCTGTTCTTTAAAATTGTAAATGTGAACTTTTGAAAAATAAATAAATATCTTATAAATATAAATAAATATTATAAATATGTAGTTACAATCAAAGCTAACCCTAGCTCATTTAAGCATTAACTAAGTCGAAATTCCAAGATCAAACATGTCGGACAAGCACCAATAATATATTGACTACGAAATCATCCAATAATAACCCCTCATCTCAAAAGGTGCCCGACAACAAGCTTGGAACTTCATAAACCTGTGGTAACCTCAAACAGACTGTCTACTAGTGGCCACCACAGTTTATGTAGCGTGGTGTCGACAACATTGCCAGTCAGGGTTAGAGGGATCCTGCAACAAACAGGATATGACCCTGGTCCTTATTGGACCATCAGGGTTTCCTCCCCCCTCACCAACAAATATTGACGTCACCTCGTTCCTTAAGTGACATCGAAACAACTTACAAACTAACTAAAACGGAAATAAAATGAAACACAGAAGTGTTACTTTTGTGGTCCAGATCATTAACGAAACATGATGTCAATATCAACATAAGTTAAGGTCAGAGGATTCTCTCTCCTAATTAGATAATAGGTCATCCTCCTGCCCTATCCCATGAAGGTAAAGAGACACGACAAGATGTCTACTAATTAGTAATAACACACAAAAAATATATATTTATTACGAAATTAAGACAACAATAAAATTTTAATTAAACACATTTTATAAGTGGACCACAGGACACTTCGTGGGCTTCAGGTGCAGTATTTCCGTACATGAAAAAGAAACACATATTAATACAAATCACACAATTATACATTTCAACTATCTAACAATCACTATTATAAAACATCCTAAAATCTTATCCTATTTCTATCCCTATTATAAAATGAATCTATAAAAGAAAATTTATTTTTACATTTAATTTTATATGTACCAAATTTCATTCGTTTCTTATTTCGTAACAAACTAATATTACATAACGAACTCATATTGGATTTCGAAATCCTATTCATATTCGACTTTTCAAACTTTTTCGCGCCTTTCTTCATTTTACTGTCATTCCTATTTTTATTCATATAAAAACTTTTTAATTTAGGAATGACATGCGAACTTTTTTCTGACATATTACTTTTTCGAAAATTACTTTGACATCCGTCATTCGAGGCATCTATCACTTGTGACTGTTGTGACCATGAAGCTCGACTTAATACTGAGGTAACTGGAGAGTGCAGTACGATCAATTTTTTGAATACCACAAATAACACAGTGGCTGTCTTCCGTCTCACCTACACTTTAAAAAAATACGTATGGTCATATGAGACAGCTGACAGCCACTACATACATAAATGTCAAATTTGCTGGCGACACTTTTTTATTCAGGGTGAGAGCTCCAGTTACCTCAGAGTATTAAGTCAAACTTCATGGTTGTGACTCATTGTCATCAATGCAAAGATATTATAATATAACAAGATTGCGCACTCATGAGTTACAGCCGAGCCGAGCGAGATAGGCCTATTATGGTGTGCGTCCCTCTCTAATGAGAGAGACGTGAGTGACTACACGATTTGGTTTTTTCGAGGACAATTTATAGTTAACCAGACTTGGCTCACGTAGGATTCGAACATCACGCTTCCTAGGGAGCTCTTGTAGCTAAAAGAAACATACATTTAAACATCCGAACTCACTTTCTATTTATAATATTAGTTAAGATGAGGACTCCGCGAGGCAAAGCATTTGCACCACTTATGAGGCAATAATGTGACAATCGACACATACATACATACGACGATACATACGACGCATACATATGCTTTATAAGCATACTTACTTTTGAAACGACTTCAAAAAAGGAGGTTGTCAGTTTGACCTGTATGTACTTATATGAAATGTATGTCTGTATTTCTGATAGGCGTATTTTGCTAAAATGGATAGAAATAGAAAGTCCACGTACAGTAATAAAAATCTGTTTATTAGTTAGACTATACATTGCTAAACAAAATTTTCTTGCGGATCTTTTGACGCATGGAGGCTTTGTCCAATTAATTTTAAAGATTCGTTTTTTGCGTACCTACTTTTTTAACCTTAAATTAAGATACAGATGTTATAATACATTTAATAAGTTTTGTTTCATGCCTATTTTCTGATAAAGTTCTTCTTCTTTTTCTTCTTCCGCTGAGTATTGTGTAATTTTTTCAGATATGAGGTTAAGCCAACCTTTTTTAATTTCTTAATCTTTAGGAAATCTGAAACAATGAAAATTAATGTTTGGGTTAAGTAAGAAAGTAAATTCCAGTCTATAGACTAAAAATGAAATGGACACCCTACTATACGCAAGAATAAAGTTTGGCTAAATACTTACCTATGAAAAGATACACTGCTCCGTTTAAATGATTCGCTTTTGCATCCTTTCACACATCAAGTGAGAACCATTTTTATTGATTTTAACGTAATTTTAAAATGATAATTAAGATCCACACACTAACTTTACACACATAAATTAATTTGCCGTCGCCATATTGATGATGTTTTTATTTTTATTAAAATTGTCCAGACGCAAAGTGTTGCAAATTTATTATAATTAAAACTACCATAACACCGACTCTTACATTAAAAAAATTGTTTTTCAAGGTTTTAAATAATACAAATGATATGGACTTTATTATTATCAGCTTAACATTCCTTTTAATTAATTAATATTTTGAAAATTCTCGAGAACAGGAAATATGAATTTGAATTAAGTTCTACTACAACCAAAAATATTTCATGGTGGCAGCCCAGTAGACAGGGATGCAATCCTATTTAGGAGCCTCTCGCTCGGCTCGTTTTTCCGTTTATCGAAATGTCATACGAAAATAAACCTTATTGTAACTGCATAGAATCGAACTGACATTGCTTTTATTTTCATAGTGCACAATCTTGTTATATTATAATATCTTTGCATCAATGTCAATCGATGTCAACATAAAATTCATGTCAACAACCCTTGCTCCCCATCGTGGCCAATATTGACCACGCATATAGCTGTCAAAGTTCACTCAAACCCGGGGCGGCCAATATTGACCAGGCGCCGGCCGGCACAGATTACATTTTTTTACTCCATAAAGGAGTCTATGCGTGTATGGGACACTTGATTTTATATGGAAGCTGCATACATTGTCTATAGGCTGTAAAATTCATATCCCTCTGCATGTTTCGTTCGAATTGATATAGAAAAAAGAAAGTCTCATTTTTTTCGCTCTGCCTCTGCAAATGTTTATAATATTTTATAATATTTGTAATCTTATTATTTCGAAGCAAAAAGCAAGGTAAATTGTGTTTTACTGTTATAAAAAGTGTTATTTTAGTGTTTTACAGAGGAAGTTATAGGAATCAAATCTAATAATAGATGTCAAAAAATTTCCAAAAAATTCTTCAAAGAATTCAGTCAAATAGCTTATTGCTGCACTTATACCATGTAGAACTAATATATTACTATAGTAATATAGTATAATTTAGTACCTGAAAATAGATAAAACATTCATAAGCCAAACACACTTTACATAATGAAAAAATATAGCCTAATTCCGAAGTTATCAGGTTTTTCGTAAAACACGGCAATTTTTTCCATTTTTTTCCATTTTACCTAGTAGCGCGGGCGGTGCGTTCGTTTATAGTAAAAAAAATACGGGCCTCAGGGGATTTTTCTCGTACTACTCGGTCAGATAATATGACACCTACAAATTATACCCGTCTCTTTCACTCGATTCTGTCATGCCCGGAGAGTGAGAGGGACGGGTATAACCGGCAGTAGTAGAAGAAATTGGATGTTTGAATTTGGTTGTACTCAAATCCGTCAATGCGATGCGCTGCGGCCCGCGCCCCGGCATAATGTGCGCGCTCCTTATTTAAACATAAATCAACCATAGACAATGCAAGGAGTTATCATATCTTAACAATATGATACCACCCAAGGGAGTATATATGTTCTGTGATACCACCGTACCTACGTACGGGTTTGTGAACATTTGAAGTTCGTTGCGGCTGGTCAATTTCGTATGCATTTTTCGTTAGGAATTCTAAGAAAAATCATTTATCAAACAGCGTAATTTACCATACCTAACCTTTAACACCTGCTTACTACATAGCTTTAAGAATTGTTCAAAGTGCATACCGTTTCTCGCCAAGCAGACTTGCACGTTTTTTTACATTTTCCTTTAACTTTTCGCGCACTACAGTAGGTCGTTTAGGTACCTACAGTGTCACTTTTCACTTTTTCAAATGCTGCTAGGTTTTCTGCTTCCTCAACATAAACACGACTTTTATTTCGTTTAGGCGCATAATGTCCAACTCGCAAAATGTCCAGCGTTCGCAACACGTCCAGTTCGCAGATTGTCCATTTCGCATAATGCCCAGTTCGCATAATGCCCAATTCGCACAATGCATGATTGAAGCCGGTCGCCATTTAGGTTTCTCGGTATGCGAGCTGTCAACGCGAGTTGGACATTTTCGCGAACTGGACGTTTTGCGAACTGGACATTGTGCGAATTGGGCATTATGCGAACTGGACATTATGCGAAATGGACAATCTGCGAACTGGACATTGTGCGAACTGGACGTTTTGCGAACGCTGGACATTTTGCGAATTGGACATTATGCGCCTAAACGATTTGTACTTTTGTATTTGTAAATACAACTCGCGTTGACATCTCACATACCGAGAAACCTAAATGGCGACCGGCTTCAATTGACTATCGACCCTCGCCTACGGCTCGGGTGGATATATATGTCTCGGGTAAAATGGTACGTTTTATGCACTTGTTGTACAATCTACTATTGTGCTCCCGTATTGTGTATAGGTAGAAATCTATGCTTGGTTATTATAACCGATAAAAAATAACATCTTTTATTAGGAAACTAATGGCATGAAAAACTATACCTAAACCGAAAGTCGGGCTAAAACGAAAGTCTTTGTAATTTATACAAAAGCTTTCAAAATTCACAATTATGCTATTCCCGCTAATAAAATCACAACCCAACACTATGTTTGGTACAATGTCCCTCACAACAACGAATCGCTGTGTAAACAACACGTTATCTATCAAGAAACATACATTAGTTTTCCCTACTATTGAAAGTTTTCCACCACTCACGTTTTGTAGTTCAGCGTTCACCATGTCCACACTGAGACCTAGACTGTCTACTACCGTCTGTGATATTACCGACACACTCGCACCGGTGTCCACCAAGGCGTCTATTTTCTGACCACGACACTCAATAGATAAAAACGGCGTACGCTTACTTGTGTTGTGATTGTCCTGCACCAACATCAGCTGCATACAACAATATTATTATTAGATTGTGGGGACGTCTTAGTCGTCCTCCAAGATGATGTCGTGATGGGCATCATCGGGGCTTGAGCTCTAAAATCAATAAATTCACTTTCACAACAATCATGGGGTTTTTCGTTTGGCGTGCGAGGCACATTGATTGGGAGTTGTCAACTCCAGTGCCAACTCAGTTGGCACATTCTCTAACTCCGGCACAAAAACACATTTTTGTTTATCACTCCTACAATCACGTATATTAGGGGCACATTCCTCGAAGCACTCAAGTGGGTCCGATACAAAACCAAACTCCCTGACAAATTCCTTCTTCATTTCGTCGTAGTCTTTAACCGCATCGACGACCTTGTCGTAGAAATATCGTGCAGAAAGCTCCGACGACGATTTTCTTGGCCTCGCCTTCGTAGCCTTGCAGAGCCGTCATTACTTCGTAGCTCCGAAAAAAAACTTCGACATCTCCGTGGATGCCGTCGAACAATAAGACCTCCATGGTCTTCCTAGTTTATCTTGGGAATCTGCAACATACGGAATGTGTAGTTTTGCGTGATTCTAATTTGGCGCCTCAACCATGTGCGATCCTACGTAGGAATCAGTTAATTAAATATATATTTTAAAGAGACAAATCTTTATTTCGGCACCCTGGCCGTTATATTCTATATATTACAACACGCGACCGCGGAATCGTCTGGACTAAAAACAAACTACTCGCGTAATGACAATGCATTCGATATTTTTGAATACTGATTTAAACATAAATCAACCATAGACAATGCAAGGAGGTATCATATCTTAACAATATGATACCACAGTACCTTCTGTGTACCTTTACGTACCTCTTTTAAAAATCTGTGTACCTCCGTATTTACTAAGATATTCAAATCGCTAGGTACATCCGCGGACCTGACGTCAGGTCCGCGGGTGTATTTTTAACCAATGAGTGTATCGTAGTGAATTTGTGTATAGATTTGGTACTTTCTGTGTACCTGCAGAAACATGTATTAGACTTCCATAATTCGATAAGGTATCGAAGATATTCAATACAATAGGTACACCCGCCAACCCGACGTTAGGATTTTTCTGAAACCAATAAGTGTATCGTAATGATTTTGAGTAGGTACAGATTTGGTACCTTCTGTGTACCTGCAGAAACATTTATTAGACTTCCACAATTCGATAAGGTATCAAAAATATTCAATACGATAGTTTGACCGTTTCCCATCCTGGGCCCTGTTTAACAAACGTTACAATCCTACTATGAGTAAGTTTAATTATATTGATATTATTATGTTTCACTAGAATTTAAACTATAGATCAAGACTAAAAAATATCAGAAAAATATAAAAATCGAAAAATTAACGGCTGAGTTTTAGATTATTTAAAAATAAATATTTTTACGTGGAACGTCTGCAAGCTCCGACTCCTTTTAACGACCTGAATGCGCGGCCCGTCTCGGATTTCACAAACGGAGGAGAGCAGGGTATTTTATCGCCCGCGCCCCTCCGCGGGTGCATGACGCAACGTTTACAAAAACACTCTTTATGTTCTATTGAAGTACTTCTACGAAAAACGGAAAACTGTTTTAGATAGCTGGATAACTGTAGCAACATTTTAAAATTTATTTGCGTTGGTAAGAAAGTTTTTGTAAAACGTCACGATCTCCTATTAAAAATCGTCGCACCTTAAATTACCTATTTTTCAGATTTTGATCAGTCTCGTGATCTCGTTTTTGTGCTTATTTACGTATGTACTTACATTTAATTTATTTTAGTTTGTATGTAGATCTTATATAGTTCTTTCAACTCATTATAGTGTCAACCCACACGTACTACAACCACAACACTTGGGCAGGGCGCATTTTGTATTCGAAATGTACATTTTGCCGTCATTATAGACTGCGTGAGTGCCAATCACAACGCAACCACCAGCGACGACGCTGCGAACTAGCGGCCGGCCACATTGCATACGACGTAACCACATCACAACTACTAGTGAAAACGGACTAACATCAACATTTTTTCGCACAACGACAACGCTACTGCAAAAAGCTGCATCGACACTATTCACACGTACCATATTTTGTCGCTGTGATGTAGGGGGTCGACACATAGTGTAGAAGAAGGCATTGTTTTGTTTCTTGTCAAAAATAAAAGACTGTTTCCTTTGAGAGATATTTGTAGATTACTTTCCCTTCATATCATGCCCCGTAACTCTGGGACACCCATTATATTGTTAGAATCTTTAAATTTTAAATGTCCATAGTCACTGCTATTATTCGGTTTTTTAACTTTGTAAGAATTTGATCAACTCATCGGTAGCTGCGGACTTTGGATAAATACTATTACTCATAGGTAAAAAGAGTTCTAAGGTTGATTCTATTTTATTTTACAAGTTTTAGAAAACTTTCAACTTCTTAATGTAACACGGTAATCATCGGAATATTCACTGAAGGCAAATAAAATAAAATTACAGATAGATCACTAGTTGGATTTAGTTAGGTACTTTAAAGAGTTTTCAAAGACAAGACAGTTCTAAGGTTTATGATACTATTTTATTTTACAAGTTTAAGAAAAACTTCTAACTTTATAATGTAGGTAACACGTCACTAATCATCGGAATATTCACTGAAGGCAAATCCTATTTAATATTATAAATGTGAAAGTTTAAAGTTGTGAATGTTTGGATGTTTGTTACACAATCACGCCAAAACGGCTGAACGGATTTGGCTGAAATTTGGGATAGAGATACTTTGTAGCCTGGAGAGGAACATAGGCTACTTTTTATCCCGGAAAAACGTCACATTCCCGCGGGATAACGTCGTGTAGTCCACGTGGGCGAAGCCGCGGGCGAAAAGCTAGTAAAAAATATTTATTAAAGTTTTATTTCATTTACAGTTTTTTACAGACGAAACTTGGTTGATAAAGTAAAGTACAGTCAAGTACAGTCAAGTATAGTCAAGTACAGTCAAGTACAGTCAAGTACAGTCAAGTACAGTCAAGTACAGTCAAGTACAGTCAAGTACAGTCAAGTACAGTCAAGTACAGTCAAGTACAGCCAAGTACAGCCAAGATTTTATATAATTTTTATGCATTCACAATGCAATTTTGTAAGTATAGGAAAAATGTGATAGTAAAAAACCACGAGCCCCATAAGTAGCTTTCAGGCGAGATTCGAACCCGCGCCTCCGGGAATCCGGCCCGATGCTCTGACCAACTAAGCTACCGAAAAGCTTACACGACTCGTCGAATTTTGCTATCACTTGTTACGCTGTAGGCCAGCGTTGCTTCATCAATGTGAGGAAACCCTCGCATCCGAAAGAAACATTTTTACAAATGTTTATCAATCGATTAAGATGAAACAGCCATATTGAATAAACACATCTTAAATTTCTGCGCGAACTGTCCATATAAATAAAACACTTTCACGGATTTTTTCACGCAATTTATGCAACAACTTGGTTAAGTTTTAGTTGTTTTTTGAACCTACATTGGGCAAACAAAGAGAAGCATAGGGACGCGCGTTAAGGAACATGTAGCTGACATCAAACATAGGCGCGATAATAAGTCTGCAGTGTGTAAACATTCATTTGAGGGAACCAACCATTATATAAGGTTTGACAAACCGCAGATCCTCGCTAGAGAACCAAGATACTTTCCCAGATTGATGCGTGAGGCTATTGAAATTAGCAAATACCCAAATTTCAATAGAGAAGATGGTTGGAAGATACCACCAGCTTGGGACCCTATAATCCATCAAGTAAAGTCACAACCTAAACCACACACTGCAAGAACTAAAGATACGGTTAGTTCTTTTTGCAAATAATATTAATAAACGGAGATCGTCCCCCTTCGTGTAGTTTTCTTGCCAGTTCTTTCTCCGAATGGCTCCAACTTTTGTGATCTGGTGGTCGAGTCAGTAACTTTTTGCTTTGCTATAAATAATTATTATTCAAATTACTTAAACAAATCAAAATATTAAATTAGTGGGTAGTTTTCCGTGACCACGGCCCCTGGAAAGGTGCCGAAACGTCGGATAAACCAAAAAATCTCAAAAAACAACTAAAATTTAACCAAGTTGTTGAATAAATTGCGTGAAAAAATCCGTGAAAGTGTTTTATTTATACAGCCATATTGAGATTTTATATAATTTTTATGCATTCATTAGTGTATTGTATGGTATTGTTACTTACAAATTTGATTGTATTGGCCTAACCGATGGGATACATTACGCTGTTCCTCGATCTGTCAACCAACGTAAGGTTCGTGTTGAAACTTTATTTGTCATTAGGGCTTGTCGCACTAATACTGGGTTGCGTTGTCCTTTGCGTAGACTGACTGAGTCCTATAATATCACTTTTATAACTGTTGATATTTTTTCAACTTCAAATTTCCATTACACCATTCCATTACACTTAAGATTTTGTTTGCAAAAGCTGAAGATATAGAAGTAAATAAACTAAAATAAAAATAACTCGTTGTTGGTCATTACACATTGCGAGAAACAAGGCAAAACTTTAAATTTAAATCTAATTTTTTATTTTCTTATTTTACTATCTAGGTACTCGACTTTTAATTATAAGTATTTGTTTTTTTATAGCTGTGAATTGTTGTAAATTATATATGATGTCATATGTGGCACAAGATCCACAGGTGCACACTTTTTTTTTTAAATATGTGGATAATGTCGTGGGTTACAATATTGTCCAAGTTGATGTGGTTATTAATACCAGATTTGTAAAATTTTAAGCTTAGATTGTATATATTGTAACTGTTTGTTGTCCTGAAATAAATAAAATAAAAAGAGAAAACAAAAATAAAAACTAAATGAGGCCTTTGAAAGGGTGTAAGTAACGACAAGATGGCGGTTTTCGGGGATACCAGATCTTTTACCTTATAAATTTCAAAATTCTTTGTTTTTGGTTTTTTAAATATCTTTTAGCTTTAGTGTGTGACTAGCGAGTCGTTACGGGGAACTACATGTGTACTCTAATCTCTTCGGATGAAGCCTTCGTATAATGAGAGTTTCTTTTGACGTTTCATCGTTAGTTCAAAAAATTGTACTAGATGGCGCTACCCAACCATAGCGACCTAACTTTTTCAGATTAGTTCAGAATATACAATCTAGGTGCAACAATTCGCACCAAAAATGTCATTAAGGGTTTGATAAAAGATCTGAAGAAGTAAACGAACTAGAACGTAGTAGAAAATCGCAAAGAAAATAGTCTGACATCACCATACGAATATCGTTTCCGAATATCAACAAAAAGTTGCAAGGAGCCTCTGGACCGGAGGTGAGGTGGGAGGTGTTTTTAGGCTAAATGAACGAATCCTTTGCCATAATATGCTGAAAAAAGGTGGTTGTGTTACAGTTACAGCTTAATCTAGTGCATAGAAAAATTACTGTAGGAAACTCTCCCATTGTGATAGAACGTCACTAAGGTAAGTTCGTTTAATCATCAATTAGACTTTACAAATATGTAAGATTTTTAGTTGTAAAATTCTTACATATTATTTGTAAGTTTGGTTAAACAGCACGTCTTGTATTACAAGTCTACAAATTAGTTCCTTTTTACATAATTGTAGACTTGTAAGTTTCGTTTAACAGGGCCCTGGTGACAAGATGGCGCACACTGGTTCCATATTGTAAAAATAGGGACTATGGTGCAATTTTGACAGATAGATTGTACTTTATTTTCAAGAAATAAGGCTTAGATACAATTCAAATTTAAACGCGATAGTAACGTTTGCATTGGTAAACTTACACTCTGGGTATAGATTTGGTACGGTTTGTGTACCTGCAGACCAATGTTCAAGGGTAAAGGTTTCCAAGAGACGACAAAATGTATAATTGCGCAATCACTTTTATTATATTTTTAATCAAATAATGATGTACAAATCGAACTCAGGAGTCGGGACATCCAGAGTTAGCGGATCCCTAAAAACCGGTGCGTACATCAATAAGCCACGGAGATCGTCGTGTTACATATTTACAAGTTGTTGGGTGGATTTTCAAAGGGTGATTTTTAGACGTCACAGCCTCTTAAAACAAAACTAATGATCAAGATGCTGTAAATGTATTTTTGTTGAAAAATTGAAAATGAAGAAAAAATCGATCCCTCTCACACAACACACACAATTTTTTTAAATACTTCATTTTCAATTTTTTTATAATAAAAATTGCATTAAAAATGCAAAAAAGTAACAATTTAAAATAACATGATATTTTGTATCATTAATTGACCAATAAAAGGTACAGAAAATGAACTAATACTATTTTTCTTACGTGTTACGCGGAAAAAATAAATAAGTTACGAAAATACCCTTAACTATGACGTGTCACACTCGTAAATACGCGCAATCAAATGCGTATAATAAACTAAAATTATTTTTCCTATTATATTATATGAACTATAGGAAAAAAGGAGTTACGAAAAATACCCTTAACTATGACGTCTCACAACACTCGTAAATGCGCACAATAAAATGCGTATAACAAGTTCTCCTTAAAACCAATCATTATGAACTAAGATTATGCGAAACTTATGTTACATATTTACAACTTGTTGGGTGGATTTTCAAAGGGTGATTTTAGATGTCACAACCTCACAACCTCTTAAAACAAACCTAATGATCAAAATGCTTTAAATGTATTTTTAAATCATTAATTGACGAATAAAAGGTACATAAAATGAACTTAAATTATTTTTCTTACGTGTTACAAGGATAAAAAAAGAACTTACATACAAAAAATATTCTTAACTATGGTGGTATCATAGATTAATAATTAATAACTCTTCGCTTCGCGGGTGGTATAACGTGCCGCACTTGTGAATACGCGCAATCAAATGCGTATAAAAAGTTTTCCTTAAAACCAATCATTATGAAATTTTAGGTTATGCGAAACTTACTCGTATGATACATATTTACAACTTGTTAGGTGAATTTTCAAAAGGTGATTTTAGAAGTCACAGCCTCTTAAAACAAAACTAATGATCAAAATGGTTAAAATGTATTTTTGTATCATTAATTGACCAGTAAAAGGTATAGAAAATAAAAAAACGATAATTGTTGCGTATAAAAAGTTTTTCTTAAAACCAATCATTTTAAAACTTGCGGAATACTTAGATTAGTAAACACGGTAGGTATATTTATTAAAAAAAACAGCAATTTAGTGAATAGTTTTTAAAGATACTTATTGAATACAATTGTCACATCAAAATCATAATTTTCACAACCTGTATTTAGACGCTTCTAGCTCATTGTCTGGTCGGTGGATCGCCATATAACTACTCTTGCTTAGATTAAAGATGTCACAGTCACAGCCACTTTGTTCCAAGACTTTCCACTTCCCAACATTTTTTATCTAGCCGTGAAATGCTTATAGGGCATCTTTCAGGCATGCGGCTGATAAACGTTTTCATAAGACGGCCAAATTAAGAATGTTCATTAATGCTGCAATGCAAGTGGCTCAACTTTCCTTATAGATGACTGTACCTTAAAGTAATAGACTAATTATGATCGCTCGAAAAAAGTTATATGATAAGATATATAAACAGTTTGCCTTCGCAAATTTATAAAAAAAACTAATAAATCTACGAGTAATAACTCCTCTAATAAGAAATATTTATATTGAAGTCTAATTATCAAATTACAGTAGCTATTAAGATATTATTTGTGACTGTTTGTTCATTATTAACATTAAAAATACAAATTAACCATAGACTGTTCATTAGATATTTAGCAGAGGATATGACCCCATCATATAGGCGCTATTAGAAATATTTTGTCGTCTTTCAGAAACCCTTACCCTTAACATGTCAACACAGGCATATGATTTACACTCCACATATATATTTTATTTCCTTGGATATCAAATTGTGGTTGCTAAAAAAACGTGCAACATATGTCCCTAATTTTACAATATGGAACCAGTGTGCATGCACCATACTGACATCAGGATGGCGGGTAAACTATTGTTTTGAATATTTTCTATACCTTATCGAATTGTGGACGTCTAATACATGTTTCTGCAGGTACACAGAAGGTACCAAATCTATACACAAATTCACTACGATACACTCATTGGTTAAAAATACAATCGTATATCTTAGTAAATACGGAGGTACACAGATTTTTAAAAGAGGTACGTAAAGGTACACAGAAGGTACCAAATATCTGCAATAAATTTAAGCTAATCTGAGAAGTACACCCGCCATCCTGATGCTCACCAAAATCCGCGGCGGATTATGCGGCCCGCTGCGTCCCGGCATAGTGTGCGATAGTTCATATAAAATACATACGAGCGATTTGGACGGATTTTTGCGCTGCGGCCCGGCCCGCTGCGCCCCGACATAATGTGCGCGAACCTATAGTATTCAAAAATATCGAATGCATTGTCATTACGCGAGTAGTTTGTTTTAGTCTAGACGATTCCGCGGTCGCGTGTTGTAGTTGATAGAATATATCGGCCATGGTGCCGCACTAAACACATATATCTCTAAAATTACTTGTTTAATTAATAGAATCCCAGTGTAGGGCTTCTCATGGTATTAGGCGCGAACGAATTACGCAGAACGCAACTATACGGTGATTATGTGTTACAGATTCCCAAGAGGAAACTAGGAAGACCATGGAGGTCTTATTGTTCGACGGCATCCACGGAGATGTCGAAGCTTTTTTTCGGAGCTACGAAGTGATGACGGCTCTGCAAGGCTACGAAGGCGAGGCCAAGAAAATCGTCGTCGGAGTTTTCTGCACGGGCGCAGCCCGATATTTCTACGACAAGGTCGTCGATGCGGTTAAAGACTACGACGAAATGAAGAAGGAATTTGCCAGGGAGTTTGCTCTTGTATCGGACCCACTTGCTGAATTTTTTGCGAGAAAACAGTATTTCAACGAAAATTCGTTGGAATACCTGTATGCGTTGGATATTCTGGCCGCTCGTGCTGGGAACGCAATTTCAGAACAGTTGTTCATACAACAATTCCTGCGGACAACCGACGTTGTCACACGCAGCAAATTGATGTCGCAAATCTACGTCGACAAAACGCATTTGAAAAAAGTAGTGAGACAATTGTATAACCTTGAGTGCTTCGAGGAATGTGCCCCTAATATGCGTGATTCTAGCAGTGGTGATAAATTTAATCAATGTATATTTGTGCCGGAGTTAGAGAATGTGCCAACTCCTAATCAATGTGCCTCTCGCACGCCAAACGAAAAACCCCATGATTTTTGTGAAAGTGAATTTAATGATTTTAGAGCTCAAGCCCCGATGATGCCCATCACGACATCATCTTGGAGGACGACTGAGACGTCCCCACAATCTAATAATAATATTATTGTAAGTAAAGAAGAGGATTGTATGCAGCTGACGTTGGTGCAGGACAATCACAACACAAGTAAGCATACGCCGTTTTTACCTATCGAGTGTCGTGGTCAGAAAATAGACGCCTTGGTGGACACCGGTGCGAGTGTGTCGGTCATATCACAGACGGTAGTAGACAGTCTAGGTCTCAGTGTAGACATGGTGAACGCTGAACTACGAAATGTGAGTGGTGGAAAACTTTCAATAGTAGTGAAAACTAATGTATGTTTCTTGATAAATAACGTGTTGTTTACACAGCGATTCGTTGTTGTGAGGGACATTGTACCAAACATAGTGTTGGGTTGTGATTTTATTAGCGGGAATAGCATAATTGTGAATTTTGAAAGCTTTTGTATAAATTACAAAGACTTTCGTTTTCAATTTAATGTTGACATGAATTTTATGTTGACATCGATTGACATTGATGACAATGGTTGCATTTACCAGAACTAATCGCTGACTAATCGCTAAGTCATCGATTACTTGTCTGATTACCATTTTAGATAGATTCTGCTGAACGCGCTTTAGCGTTTTTCTGGTTTTGACATGACGAATGACAGCAACAAACACAAAATCACTACGTTTGACAGCTACTTGCAACTAATCGCTGCTTCTCATCGAAAATCAAATGCGATGGAAAAAATGGCGTCCGATTGCTGTAAATCGCTGTCAGTCATCGCATTTTTGTGTGCGTTCAGCAGATTATTTGTAATCGATTAGTCAGCGATTAGTTCTGGTAAATGAAACCAATGAGTCATAACAGTCACAAGTGATAGATGTCTCGAATGACGGATGTCAAAGTAATTTTCGGAAAAGTAATAGGTATGTCAGAAAAAAGTTCGCATGTCATTCCTAGATTAAAAAGTTTTTTTATGAATAAAAATAGGAATGACAGTAAAATGAAGAAAGGCGCGAAAAAGTTTGAAAAGTCGAATATGAATAGGATTTCGAAATCCAATATGAGTTCGTTATGTAATATTAGTTCGTTACGAAATAAGAAACGAATGAAATTTGTTACATATAAAATTAAATGTAAAAACAAATTTTCTTTTATAGATTCATTTTATATTAGGGATAGAAATAGGATAAGATTTTAGGATGTTTTATAATAGTGATTGTTAGATAGTTGAAATGTATAATTGTGTGATTTGTATTAATATGTGTTTCTTTTTCATGTACGGAAATACTGCACCTGAAGCCCACGATGTGTCCTGTGGTCCACTTATAAAATGTGTTTAATTAAAATTTTATTGTTGTCTTAATTTCGTAATAAATATATATTTTTTGTGTGTTATTACTAATTAGTAGACATCGTGTCGTGTCTCTTTACCTTTATGGGATAGGGCAGGAGGATGACCTATTATCTAATTAGGTGTGAGAATCCTCTGACCTTAACTTATGTTGATATTGACATCACGTTTCGTTAATGATCTGGACCACAAAAGTAACACTTCTGTGTTTCATTTAATTTCCGTTTTAGTTAGTTTGTAAGTTGTTTCGATGTCACTTAAGGAACGAGGTGACGTCAACATTTGTTGGTGAGGAGGGAGGAAACCCTGATGGTCCAATAAGGACCAGGGTCATATCCTGTTTGTTGCAGGATCCCTCTAACCCTGACTGGCAATGTTGTCGACACCACGCTACATAAACTGTGGTGGCCACTAGTAGACAGTCTGTTTGAGGTTACCACAGGTTTATGAAGTTCCAAGCTTGTTGTCGGGCACCCTTTGAGATGAGGGGTTATTATTGACGTGATGCTCTACAGCGGGACCACCTTGAGCTACGTTAATTTAATTAGCATCAAAAAAATGTAGAAAATTTGTGTGTGCGTTACCGCCGCAAAAACTTGTGCTTTAGAGAGATGAGACCTTATCAGATAATTAGTGTGTCGTAAGCAGAAATTTGTTTACTAATAGCAAAATTTGTGTAAATTGTAGTTGTTGAGATATTTGACAAACGTGTGCGTTACCGCCGCAAAAACTTGTGCTTTAGAGAGATGAGACCTTATCAGATAATTAGTGTGTCGTGAGGAGAAATTTGTTTACTAATAGCAAAATTTGTGTGAATTGTAGTTTTTGAGATATTTGACAAAAACAGTTTTTGCTAGGGTCACGTTTTAAACGTTACCCTGGCAAAAAAAGTTGTTTTAGCTCGGAACTAAATACATGAATAGATAGCTTTTGTTGCGTTGTAAATGTTAGCAAACAGCAAAAATTGTGTGTGTTATGGTTCTTGAGTTATTTGAGTTTTTGCTGGGGTAACGTTTTGAGATTTCCCATATCTCAGAAACGGTTCAACGCAGAAGTTTGAAAAAAATACCAGTAAGAGACCTGAATTTGTTTAAATTTGTTTAAACATTAGTTTTTGATTTGGTTGTCGTAAACCAACGTAACTAAATGTTTTCGAAAATCAGAAAAAACTGATTTGTAAGTAAACTATTAAATTTACAACCAAACAAACAGCTGCAAAAAATACCCGTGGTAGACACTTATTATGTCTAGAATTTTAGATCTTGTAACTTTACACGATTTAAAGATAAAGATAAATTTGATAAATTTTAGACTGGTCGTACTTTAGAGATCGAATACACAGTTTCCATAACATTAAGGCACATGGCATACATTAAACAAATTTAAGTAATTCATGAACATTCGTTCCTGTTAATTTTAGCTTTCAATTACAGCTATCATGAAAGATATATCAAAAACAAGAACATGACAACAATTCTCTAGTAACCCGCCCAAATTGTAGAGGTCACGTAAAAGCGACCGCGCCATACATAAGCGTAACCATCTTAAATGAACGGTATGTTATGGATATTTTGTTAGTACAGTTGCGTACAAAAGTTCGCTGGTCAGATTATCTTTAAATATAAAATGTCCGTTAGTCTCGCAATAACTAAAAAATGGCTGGGCTGATTTTAGTTTTAAAATGTCTGTCGTATTCCAGGGGGAAGTTTAATTTAACGGTGAGAAATATATATGGAAAAATTGCGTGGAAAATTGTTAAAAAACATTTTGCCGTAAAAACTGTTTCTAGAGTGCTCGTCAGATAAGTGGAATGGACAGTAGGTGACAGTTTTAGAGTGCGGCTGCGCGCGGTCGAAATCGAATACTAATCATTTACCATAACCTTAGAACGAAGAAAATGTACTGTAACTAGCGCTAAAAACGCACCAGTTGCGCGAAAATTGCGCACGGACGGACTCTATGTAGGTACAGTTGGACGGAAATCACCCGCAGCAGCCGCAATCGGAGATGTCACTGGGACATGACGTCATCGCAATAGCGCGCAAGGAAAGCAAATTTACAAAAGCTGGTGAAACTTTACAACGCTGTAACTTTGGAAATCCTGGACAGATTTCGATGAAACCAAAACTGTTATTACTTGCACGAGTACGCGCATTAAACGCAGTAATAGGGTATTTTACTGTTGTTGAAATGTAGATATTTAATGATGACGTTAAAAAATATTGCAATTAAGAATACCAAATGTGAAAAAATAATTTGAATCTGTTTTATAATAAAAGAATTATAGTCTGTTTGATTTTGACTATAGCTGTCTCTTTCTAAAACGAAATCTTTTATGGCGTGACTATGACGCTACTAACCCACTGACGTCACTAAGATAGCGTCCTGTCCTTGTCTAATTATAAAGTTTGAAGTCCTATATCTTTGAAAATATTCAAGATAATTCAAAATGAAAACTTGTTTCGTGTAGCTACTATTTCGAAAAACATTTTAAAGAAATAAAAAAAAATCAGTAAAATACCGTATTTTTATAGTCATATTTTGATGTGTAGGTGTGACTCATTGTTTACGACACAGACTAATTCGTTGGCTGGGTTGGAAGAGCGAGCGTTTCCATCTCGTCTCGCGTCAAGACAATATTATGCACGGCTGCGTTGACATTTCAGTGAGCGAGTTTACTTCGGAAGTCCTGTAGAACACGTGATAGGTTACAAATTGGTGGCTAGTCTATATAATTTGTGATTTGGTGCCACTTCAATTAATTTGGTTGGTTAAGCAATAGTCACCTTCCAGTCCAAGTGTCAAAATATGACTATGGCTTGGCTTGACATGTTGTGTAAAGTTAGCACGGCATTGTGGCTCTTGCTATAAAATGCAGATATAAAATAATACACTCAAGTTGGGTACCAAAGTCAATCTTAATGAAAATTTGTATATCCTACTTCCTACTAATATTATAAATGTGAAAGTTTAGATGTTTAGATGTTTGTATGTTTGTTACTGAATCACGCAAAAACGGCTCAATGGATTTGGCTGAAATTTGGGACACAGATACGTTGTGGCCTGGAGAGAAACTAAGGCTACTTTTTATCCCGGAAAAATATCACATTCCCGCGGGATAACGTCGGGTATACCACGCGGGCGACGCCGCGGGCGGAAAGCTAGTTTTTATATAAAAAGAAGTTAAATAAGTGATTTACAAATAATAATAATAATAATCATTTTTATATGATTATTATGATTACTCATCATCGCCTGAATTGTCACAAGTCACAACCGTCGTTACCACCTGTATTTATAATAAACATAGATTATTTAAGAAAATATAATTTAATAAATGCCGAATCCCAACATCCAATTCAATTGCGGGTGTACGCCGCACGCGGCTTCTTTTGTTTATGCGGCGGCAACCTTTGACAAAAAGCGGCACGTGCCAATGCGGTGCGATAAAAGGGCGACATTATCTAAGCGAATGGGCGTTTTCACATTGGACGATAACGACACCGACACGATACTACACCGATATCGGCACGACAGACAATATCGTTGACGGTAACGAACGACACAGTGTGAAAGCATTTAGTAGTGATTGCCAGATCACTGATCAAACTGCCAGTCCGACGATATCGTGCCGATATCGTTTCGTTACCGTTATCGTCCAATCCAATGTGAAAACGCTCAATGGACTTTAAAACGGTAAATATTTGCGATAGGCGAACGAGGCGAGAACCGACTTGCATCGCAAAAGTAAAAAAAGTTTAGCGTGGCGTTTTCGTTGCGTTGTGGTATAAAAATAAAACAATTGGTTTGACTAATTAGAAACAACAAATTACTTTAAATGTATTTATTGGTACATGATTGGTACTGACAAATAAATCACACTATAAATTGCTTACTGAGATTATTACCTACTTAGGTAGATATAGATTACTACTGACCAACCTTTATTTATTTGCCTTTAAACTAATAACTATCGTAAATCATTAAATTATTTAAAACTACTATTAATAAACATGATTTTTACTTATAAAATAGAAAACTAGTAGCATCAATACTTTACCAATAACGTTTTTCTGCGTAACTGTACAAAACATCGGATACTAAGCTGCTAATTTACGAAGATAGCCCGTACGTATGGTGCGGTCGCTTATAAGTGACCTTTACAATTTGGTCGGCCTATTAAAGAATTGCTGTCTCAATCTTGTTTTTGATATATCTTTCATGATAGCTGTAATTGAAAGCTAAAATTAACAGGAACAAATGTTCATGAATTACTTAAATTTGTTTAATGTATGCCATGTGCTATAATGTTATGGAAACTGTGTATTCGATCTCTAAAGTACGACCAGTCTAAAATTAATCAAATTTATCTTTATCTTTAAATCGTGTAAAGTTACAAGATCTTAAATTCTAGACATAATAAGTGTCTACCACGGGTATTTTTTGCAGCTGTTTGTTTGGTTGTAAATGTAATAGTTTACTCACAAATCAGTTTTTTCTGATTTTCGAAAACATTTAATTACGTTGGTTTACGACAACCAAATCAAAAACTAATGTTTAAACAAATTTAAACAAATTCAGGTCTCTTACTGGTATTTTTTTCAAACTTCTGCGTTGAACCGTTTCTGAGATATGGGAAATCTCAAAACGTTACCCCAGCAAAAACTCAAATAACTCAAGAACCATAACACACACAATTTTTGCTGTTTGCTAACATTTACAACGCAACAAAAGCTATCTATTCATGTATTTAGTTCCGAGCTAAAACAACTTTTTTTGCCAGGGTAACGTTTAAAACGTGACCCTGGCAAAAACTGTTTTTGTCAAATATCTCAAAAACTACAATTCACACAAATTTTGCTATTAGTAAACAAATTTCTCCTCACGACACACTAATTATCTGATAAGGTCTCATCTCTCTAAAGCACAAGTTTTTGCGGCGGTAACGCACACTTGACAAACACAGTTTTTGCCAGGGTCACGTTTTAAACGTTACCCTGGCAAAAAAAGTTGTTTTAGCTCGGAACTAAATACTCGAATAGATAGCTTTTGTTGCGTTGTAAATGTTAGCAAACAGCAAAAATTGTGTGTGTTATGGTTCTTGAGTTATTTGAGTTTTTGCTGGGGTAACGTTTTGAGATTTCCCATATCTCAGAAACGGTTCAACGCAGAAGTTTGAAAAAAATACCAGTAAGAGACCTGAATTTGTTTAAATTTGTTTAAACATTAGTTTTTGATTTGGTTGTCGTAAACCAACGTAACTAAATGTTTTCGAAAATCAGAAAAAACTGATTTGTAAGTAAACTATTAAATTTACAACCAAACAAACAGCTGCAAAAAATACCCGTGGTAGACACTTATTATGTCTAGAATTTTAGATCTTGTAACTTTACACGATTTAAAGATAAAGATAAATTTGATAAATTTTAGACTGGTCGTACTTTAGAGATCGAATACACAGTTTCCATAACATTAAGGCACATGGCATACATTAAACAAATTTAAGTAATTCATGAACATTCGTTCCTGTTAATTTTAGCTTTCAATTACAGCTATCATGAAAGATATATCAAAAACAAGAACATGACAACAATACGGTATTTTACTGTTTTTTTTTTATTTCTTTAAAATGTTTTTCGAAATATTAGCTACACAAAACAAGTTTTCATTTTGAATTATCTTGAATATTTTCAAAGATATAGGACTTCAAACTTTATAATTAGACAAGGACAGGACGCTATCTTAGTGACGTCAGTGGGTTACAGCGTCATAGTCACGCCATAGAAGATTTCGTTTTAGAAAGATACAGCTATAGTCAAAATCAAACAGACTATAATTCTTTTATTATAAAACAGATTCAAATTATTTTTTCACATTTGGTATTCTTAATTGCAATATTTTTTAACGTCATCATTAAATATCTACATTTCAACAACAGTAAAATACCCTATTCTCTAGTAACCCGCCCAAATTGTAGTTGTCACGTAAAAGCGACCGCGCCATACATAAGCGTAACCATCTTAAATGAACGGGATGTTATGGATATTTTGTTAGTACAGTTGCGTACAAAAGTTCGCTGGTCAGATTATCTTTAAATATAAAATGTACGTTAGTCTCGCAAAAACTAAGAATGGCTGGGTCGATTTTAGTTTTAAAATGTCTGTCGTATTCCAGGGGGAAGTTTAATTTAACGGTAAGAAATATATATGGAAAAATTGCGTAAAAAATTGTTAAAAAACATTTTCCCGTAAAAACTGTTCCTAGAGTGCTCGTCAGATAAGTGGAATGGACAGTAGGTGACAGTTTTAGAGTGCGGCTGCGCGCGGTCGAAATCGAATACAAATCATTTACCATAACCTTAAAACGAAGAAAATGTATACATGTATGTGTACAGTTGCGCGAAAATTGCGCACGGACGGACTCTATGTAGGTACAGTTGGACGGAAATCACCCGCAGCAGCCGCAATCGGAGATGTCACTGCGACATGACGTCATCGCAATAGCGCGCAAGGAAAGCAAATTTACAAAAGCTGGTGAAACTTTACAACGCTGTAACTTTGGAAATCCTGGACAGATTTCGATGAAACCAAAACTTTTATTTTTTGCACGAGTACGCGCATTAAACGCAGTAATTTTTATTATTATATTTTGATGTGTTGGTGTGACTCATTGTTTACGACACAGACTAATTCGTTGACTGGGTCGGAAGAGCGAGCGTTCCCATCTCGTCTCGCGTCAAGACAATATTACGCACGGCTGCGTTGACATTTCAGAGAGCGAGTTTACTTCGGAAGTCCTGTAGAACACGTGATAGGTTACAAATTGGTGACTAGTCTATATAATTTGTGATTTGGTGCCACTTCCACGACAAGGTTGGTTAAGCAATAGTCACCTTCCAGTCCACTCCACGTGTCAAAATATGACTATGGCTTGGCTTGAAATGTTGTGTAAAGTTAGCACGGCATTGTGGCTCTTGCTATAAAATGCAGATATAAAATAATACACTCAAGTTGGGTACCAAAGTCAATCTTAATGAAAATTTGTATATCCTACTTCCTACTAATATTATAAATGTGAAAGTTTAGATGTTTAGATGTTTGTATGTTTGTTACTGAATCACGCAAAAACGGCTCAATGGATTTGGCTGAAATTTGGGACACAGATACGTTGTGGCCTGGAGAGAAACTATGGCTACTTTTTATCCCGGAAAAATATCACATTCCCGCGGGATAACGTCGGGTATACCACGCGGGCGACGCCGCGGGCGGAAAGCTAGTTTTTATATAAAAAGAAGTTAAATAAATGATTTACAAATAATAATAATAATAAACATTTTTAAATGATTATTATGATTACTCATCATCGCCTGAATTGTCACAAGTCACAACCGTCGTTACCACCTGTATTTATAATAAACATAGATTATTTAAGAAAATATAATTTAATAAATGCCGAATCCCAAAATCCAATTCAATTGCGGGTGTACGCGGCACGCGGCTTCTTTTGTTTATGCGGCGGCAACCTTTGACAAAAAGCGGCACGTGCCAATGCGGTGCGATAAAAGGGCGACATTATCTAAGCGAATGGGCGTTTTCACATTGGACGATAACGACACCGACACGATACTACACCGATATCGGCACGACAGACAATATCGTTGACGGTAACGAACGACACAGTGTGAAAGCATTTAGTAGTGATTGTATCAAACTGCCAGTGCGACGATATCGTGCCGATATCGTTTCGTTACCGTTATCGTCCAATCCAATGTGAAAACGCTCAATGGACTTTAAAACGGTAAATATTTGCGATAGGCGAACGATTCGAGAACCGACTTGCATCGCGAAAGTAAAAAAAGTTTAGCGTGACGTTTTCGTTGCGTTGTGGTATAAAAATAAAACAATTGGTTTGACTAAAGAGAAACAACAAATTACTATAAATGTATTTATTGGTACATGATTGGTACTGAAAAATAAATCACTCTATAAATTGCTTACTGAGATTATTACCTACTTAGGTAGATATAGATTACTACTGACCAACCTTTATTTATTTGCCTTTAAACTAATAACTATCGTAAATCATTAAATTATTTAAAACTACTATTAATAAACATGATTTTTACTTATAAAATAGAAAACTAGTAGAATCAATACTTTACCAATAACGTTTTTCTGCGTAACTGTACAAAACATCGGATACTAAGCTGCTAATTTACGAAGATAGCCCGTACGTATGGTGCGGTCGCTTATAAGTGACCTTTACAATTTGGTTGGCTTATTAAAGAATTGACAACATTTCATTTTTTGCAAGGCAGTAAAATTCGAAAACCATTTCGAGATTAGAACTAATTAAACATGAAAAACAATTTTTTAAATTTTTTGGTCGCCTATTTATAAAGATATTTAAAAAAATGTGTAAAATGATCAATGTCAGGAAGTTCTAGCGTGTATGCATTTGCCTGGAACTAATCACCAAGAAGAAAAAAAACGAAGTAAACAAACAAATGTCAAAGTTACTGTCATTTTAATAGTGATGCCTGCTTGACTCAGTTATCGAATTATTATCGTATATTTTCAATTAAAAATTGGTAAGACACTGAAATGTTTTTGTTTTATTATTACACAAACAAAGATTTTTAAAAGTAAGTACTTACACAGTTACACCTTGTTTTAAAGTATTGAGCAAGTTGTTAAATAAGGTTACAAGTCATGAAAAGTATAGCATTTTTAAAACTACAGTTGTATATCACATGTGAGACGAAATAATCAAGTGTAGTGTTGTTTTATTGCATCTGACTAAATAAAAAGAAATAATCCCTTTAAGCAAAAATGTTATTTCTATCGACACCACAGATCACCTCTTAATCTGTGATCGACACAATATACTAGCGTGCATGTGTGGGTCATCAGCTTCCTCATAAGACATAGAGAAATTCTAAGCATGCTCTATTTTGATGCAAAGTTGGTGCAATCAAACGTGTCAGTAATAATTTTAGTGCAACCACAAGTTCGTTACTATGAGTTGTTTTTTGTGTGTTAGCTGGAGAAATGTGTCACCAGCTTACACATGCCGTTAAGGCAAACCAGTGAGGTTAGGGTTTTAGACTATAGTCCAAAAGTTAATGCACAATTGGTGCAATGAGAACCAGAAAAACTAACCGTCACACTCTAATACTGTTGAAACTACGATCATAAAAGTGTGTGCGAGCTGGAGTACCGTGTCTCTGGCTTGCACATCTGTATCTTTGTAATTATATAAGGTACGATGATGTGTTATACCTCAAAAGTTGGTGTGCGTTACCGCCGCAAAAACTTGTGCTTTAGAGAGATGAGACCTTATCAGATAATTAGTGTGTCGTGAGGAGAAATTTGTTTACTAATAGCAAAATTTGTGTGAATTGTAGTTTTTGAGATATTTGACAAAAACAGTTTTTGCCAGGGTCACGTTTTAAACGTTACCCTGGCAAAAAAAGTTGTTTTAGCTCGGAACTAAATACATGAATAGATAGCTTTTGTTGCATTGTAAATGTTAGCAAACAGCAAAAATTGTGTGTGTTATGGTTCTTGAGTTATTTGAGTTTTTGCTGGGGTAACGTTTTGAGATTTCCCATATCTCAGAAACGGTTCAACGCAGAAGTTTGAAAAAAATACCAGTAAGAGACCTGAATTTGTTTAAATTTGTTTAAACATTAGTTTTTGATTTGGTTGTCGTAAACCAACGTAATTAAATGTTTTCGAAAATCAGAAAAAACTGATTTGTAAGTAAACTATTACATTTACAACGAAGCAAACAGCTGCAAAAAATACCCGTGGTAGACACTTATTATGTCTAGAATTTTAGATCTTGTAACTTCACACGATTTAAAGATAAAGATAAATTTGATTAATTTTAGACTGGTCGTACTTTAGAGATCGAATACACAGTTTCCATAACATTATGGCACATGGCATACATTAAACAAATTAAGGTAATTCATGAACATTCGTTCCTGTTAATTTTAGCTTTCAATTACAGCTATCATGAAAGATATATCAAGAACAAGATTGAGACAGCAATTCTTTAATAAACCGACCAAATTGTAAAGGTCACTTATAAGCGAACGCACCATACGTACGGGCTATCTTCGTAAATTCGCAGCTTAGTATCCGATGTTTTGTACAGTTACGCAGAAAAACGTTATTGGTAAAGTATTGATTCTACTAGTTTTCTATTTTATAAGTAAAAATCATGTTTATTAATAGTAGTTTTAAATAATTTAATGATTTACGATAGTTATTAGTTTAAAGGCAAATAAATAAAGGTTGGTCAGTAGTAATCTATATCTACCTAAGTAGGTAATAATCTCAGTAAGCAATTTATAGTGTGATTTATTTGTCAGTACCAATCATCCTACCAATAAATACATTTATAGTAATTTGTTGTTTCTCTTTAGTCAAACCAATTGTTTTATTTTTATACCACAACGCAACGAAAACGCCACGCTAAACTTTTTTTACTTTCGCGATGCAAGTCGGTTCTCGCCTCGTTCGCCTATCGCAAATATTTACCGTTTCAAAGTCCATTGAGCGTTTTCACATTGGATTGGACGATAAAGGTAACGAAACGATATCGGCACGATATCGTCGGACTGGCAGTTTGATACAATCACTACTAAATGCTTTCACACTGTGTCGTTCGTTACCGTCAACGATATTGTCTGTCGTGCCGATATCGGTGTAGTATCGTGTCGGTGTCGTTATCGTCCAATGTGAAAACGCCCATTCGCTTAGATAATGTCGCCCTTTTATCGCACCGCATTGGCACGTGCCGCTTTTTGTCAAAGGTTGCCGCCGCATAAACAAAAGAAGCCGCGTGCGGCGTACACCCGCAATTGAATTGGATTTTGGGATTCGGCATTTATTAAATTATATTTTCTTAAATAATCTATGTTTATTATAAATACAGGTGGTAACGACGGTTGTGACTTGTGACAATTCAGGCGATGATGAGTAATCATAATAATCATATAAAAATGATTATTATTATTTGTAAATTACTTATTTAACTTCTTTTTATATAAAAACTAGCTTTCCGCCCGCGGCGTCTCCCGCGTGGTATACCCTGTAGTATACGGCAATGAAACAACGCGGTCGGGAGTTGACTGATTTATTGTATCTATAAGTACCTGCACTACAAATAACCAATGTACCCTCCACATCTCCCCCTTAAGTTTAGAAAACAAATTTTAAAGTAAAGTAAAAATCTTAACTAACACACCCACCTACTCATAACTTCAAAACAGTATTAAAGTAAATCAAGTAAAAATCTTAATTAACATACTTTACCTACTCTTAACTTCAATACAGTAAGGTGTATACAGAACGTGTCGCAGTGGATCAATTTTTTTTTAAAATTGATGACTACGTTAACCAAGTGTAGGTAACCAAGCTTATACTTTAAGTATGTTTAATCATGTTAAATATTACAAAAGTATACTATACACTTATCACCTAGGTAATTAGCTCAATTTTAAATTTAACTTCACATAAAGAAAAGGAAAAACAAATTAACGCTAAAAATAGTAAATAAACCTACAAACTTTTTATTGAAAATACAGTGTGCGTTACCGCCGCAAAAACTTGTGCTTTAGAGAGATGAGACCTTATCAGATAATTAGTGTGTCGTGAGGAGAAATTTGTTTACTAATAGCAAAATTTGTGTGAATTGTAGTTTTTGAGATATTTGACAAAAACAGTTTTTGCCAGGGTCACGTTTTAAACGTTACCCTTGCAAAAAAAGTTGTTGTAGCTCGGAACTAAATACATGAATAGATAGCTTTTGTTGCGTTGTAAATGTTAGCAAACAGCAAAAATTGTGTGTGTTATGGTTCTTGAGTTATTTGAGTTTTTGCTGGGGTAACGTTTTGAGATTTCCCATATCTCAGAAACGGTTCAACGCAGAAGTTTGAAAAAAATACCAGTAAGAGACCTGAATTTGTTTAAATTTGTTTAAACATTAGTTTTTGATTTGGTTGTCGTAAACCAACGTAATTAAATGTTTTCGAAAATCAGAAAAAACTGATTTGTAAGTAAACTATTACATTTACAACCAAACAAACAGCTGCAAAAAATACCCGTGGTAGACACTTATTATGTCTAGAATTTTAGATCTTGTAACTTTACACGATTTAAAGATAAAGATAAATTTGATTAATTTTAGACTGGTCGTACTTTAGAGATCGAATACACAGTTTCCATAACATTATGGCACATGGCATACATTAAACAAATTTAAGTAATTCATGAACATTCGTTCCTGTTAATTTTAGCTTTCAATTACAGCTATCATGAAAGATATATCAAAAACAAGATTGAGACAGCAATTCTTTAATAAGCCGACCAAATTGTAAAGGTCACTTATAAGCGACCGCACCATACGTACGGGCTATCTTCGTAAATTAGCAGCTTAGTATCCGATGTTTTGTACAGTTACGCAGAAAAACGTTATTGGTAAAGTATTGATGCTACTAGTTTTCTATTTTATAAGTAAAAATCATGTTTATTAATAGTAGTTTTAAATAATTTAATGATTTACGATAGTTATTAGTTTAAAGGCAAATAAATAAAGGTTGGTCAGTAGTAATCTATATCTACCTAAGTAGGTAATAACCTCAGTAAGCAATTTATAGTGTGATTTATTTGTCAGTACCAATCATGTACCAATAAATACATTTATAGTAATTTGTTGTTACTCTTTAGTCAAACCAATTGTTTTATTTTTATACCACAACGCAACGAAAACGCCACGCTAAACTTTTTTTACTTTCGCGATGCAAGTCGGTTCTCGCCTCGTTCGCCTATCGCAAATATTTACCGTTTTAAAGTCCATTGAGCGTTTTCACATTGGATTGGACGATAACGGTAACGAAACGATATCGGCACGATATCGTCGGACTGGCAGTTTGATACAATCACTACTAAATGCTTTCACACTGTGTCGTTCGTTACCGTCAACGATATTGTCTGTCGTGCCGATATCGGTGTAGTATCGTGTCGGTGTCGTTATCGTCCAATGTGAAAACGCCCATTCGCTTAGATAATGTCGCCCTTTTATCGCACCGCATTGGCACGTGCCGCTTTTTGTCAAAGGTTGCCGCCGCATAAACAAAAGAAGCCGCGTGCCGCGTACACCCGCAATTGAATTGGATTTTGGGATTCGGCATTTATTAAATTATATTTTCTTAAATAATCTATGTTTATTATAAATACAGGTGGTAACGACGGTTGTGACTTGTGACAATTCAGGCGATGATGAGTAATCATAATCCTACTATCCTACTAATATTATAAATGTGAAAGTTTAGATGTTTGGATGTTTGGATGTTTGGATGTTTGTTACTCAATCACGCTAAAACGGCTCAACGGATTTGGCTGAAATTTGGGACACAGATACTTTATAGCCTGAAGAGGAACATAGGCTACTTTTCATCCCGGAAAAACATCAAATTCCCGTGGGAGAACGTCGTGTAGTCCACGCGGGCGAAGCCGCGGGCGGAAAGCTAGTAATCATATAAAAATGATTATTATTATTATTATTTGTAAATCACTTATTTAACTTCCTTTTATATAAAAACTAGCTTTCCGCCCACGGCGTCGCCCGCGTGGTATACCCGACGTTATCCCGCGGGAATGTTATATTGTTCCGGGATAAAAAGTAGCCTTAGTTTCTCTCCAGGCCACAACGTATCTGTGTCCCAAATTTTAGCCAAATCCATTGAGCCGTTTTTGCGTGATTCAGTAACAAACATACAAACATCTAAACTTTCACATTTATAATATTAGTAGGAAGTAGGATATACAAATTTTCATTAAGATTGACTTTGGTACCCAACTTGAGTGTATTATTTTATATCTGCATTTTATAGCAAGAGCCACAATGCCGTGCTAACTTTACACAACATGTCAAGCCAAGCCATAGTCATATTTTGACACGTGGACTGGAAGGTGACTATTGCTTAACCAACCTTGTCGTGGAAGTGGCACCAAATCACAAATTATATAGACTAGTCACCAATTTGTAACCTATCACGTGTTCTACAGGACTTCCGAAGTAAACTCGCTCTCTGAAATGTCAACGCAGCCGTGCGTAATATTGTCTTGACGCGAGACAAGATGGGAACGCTCGCTCTTCCGACCCAGCCAACGAATTAGTCTGTGTCGTAAACAATGAGGCACACAAACACATCAAAATATGACTATAAAAATTACTGCGTTTAATGCGCGTACTCGTGCAAGTAATAACAGTTTTGGTTTCATCGAAATCTGTCCAGGATTTCCAAAGTTACAGCGTTGTAAAGTTTCACCAGCTTTTGTAAATTTGCTTTCCTTGCGCGCTATTGCGATGACGTCATGTCGCAGTGACATCTCCGATTGCAGCTGCTGCGGGTGATTTCCGTCAAACTATACCTACATAGAGTCCGTCCGTGCGCAATTTTCGCGCAACTGGTGCGTTTTTGGCGCTAGTTACAGTACATTTTCTTCGTTCTAAGGTTATGGTAAATGATTAGTATTCGATTTTGACCGCGCGCAGCCGCACTCTAAAACTGTCACCTACTGTCCATTCCACTTATCTGACGAGCACTCTAGGAACAGTTTTACGGGAAAATGTTTTTTAACAATTTTCCACGCAATTTTTCCATATATATTTCTTACCGTTAAATTAAACTTCCCCCTGGAATACGACAGACATTTTAAAACTAAAATCGGCCCAGCCATTCTTTAGTTTTTGCGAGACTAACATACATTTTATATTTAAAGACTAGCTTCCGCCCGCGACTTCGTCCGCGTGGACATTTAAAAAAAAACTTAGGGGACCAATTACCAGGATAAAAAGTATTCTTTGTTTTAATTTCATAAAAATCCGATCAGCCGTTTTTACGTGATTAGGCGAGTCCTCCCTCACCATGTGAGCAGACTCGTGCGAGGCCCGCCGCACGTGGCAAACGTTCTGCCTACAAACAACTACTACTGTAAACAAAGAATACTTTTTATCCTGGTAATTGGTCCCCTAAATATTTTTTTTAAATGTCCACGCGGACGAAGTCGCGGGCGGAAGCTAGTAAATAATAAGTGTCTGTTTCACAATCAAAATGTTAGTTCTGAGTAGCTTAGGTACCAAGAACTTTTAGAGTACTTAAGATGATTTAGGTTTCTATACCCTATTTACCCCCTGGGTTTGATTTTCGGAAAACTACGAAATGGGTTGTCTATTTGTTTTAAGAAGTAAGCCTACAAAGTTTCAAGTTGAAATGTCTATTTTACCCCCTGATTTTTCATTCAAAATTTCACCCCTATTTCAACCTTTTAGGGGTTGAATCATGTTCAGCGTGTTAAACATCAAAATAAATGCCATTTTCGCAATCGTCATCCCATAAAACCTCAATAACGACATCCTTATCTATTTTTAGGTTTATTTATCCCATTTAACCTCTAAGGGGTAGATTTTTCGAAAAAATACGAAATATGTGTTTGCTTATTTGTTTTACTTTCCGACCATAAGCCTAAATAATAAATTAAATGAAGGACTTTCCAGATACAACATTTCATCCCCTTTTCACCCCTTTGGGGGTGGAATTGACAAAAACGCTGACACAGGTAAATATTAATTTTCAATTGCCAGCCTAAATACAAAATTTGAAGATCCTAACTTCAAAACTGACGGACTTTCATACAAATATTTATCCCTTATTTCACCCCCTTAGGGGTGGAATTTCCAAAAATCCTTTCTTAGTGGATGCCTACACTGTATAACGTATCTATGTGCAAAATTTGAAGTTTCTAGGTTCAGCGGTTTGGGCTGTACGTTGATATCTCAGTCAGTCAGTCAGTCAGTCAGTCAGTCAGTCAGTCAGTCAGGACTTTGAATTTTATATATATAGATAATCTGACCAGCGAACTTTTGTACGCAACTGTACTAACAAAATATCCATAACATCCCGTTCATTTAAGATGGATACGCTTATGTATGGCGCGGTCGCTTTTACGTGACCTCTACAATTTGGGCGGGTTACTAGAGAATTGTTGTCATGTTCTTGTTTTTGATATATCTTTCATGATAGCTGTAATTGAAAGCTAAAATTAACAGGAACGAATGTTCATGAATTACTTAAATTTGTTTAATGTATGCCATGTGCCTTAATGTTATGGAAACTGTGTATTCGATCTCTAAAGTACGACCAGTCTAAAATTTATCAAATTTATCTTTATCTTTAAATCGTGTAAAGTTACAAGATCTAAAATTCTAGACATAATAAGTGTCTACCACGGGTATTTTTTGCAGCTGTTTGTTTGGTTGTAAATGTAATAGTTTACTTACAAATCAGTTTTTTCTGATTTTCGAAAACATTTAATTACGTTGGTTTACGACAACCAAATCAAAAACTAATGTTTAAACAAATTTAAACAAATTCAGGTCTCTTACTGGTATTTTTTTCAAACTTCTGCGTTGAACCGTTTCTGAGATATGGGAAATCTCAAAACGTTACCCCAGCAAAAACTCAAATAACTCAAGAACCATAACACACACAATTTTTGCTGTTTGCTAACATTTACAACGCAACAAAAGCTATCTATTCGTGTATTTAGTTCCGAGCTACGACAACTTTTTTTGCCAGGGTAACGTTTAAAACGTGACCCTGGCAAAAACTGTTTTTGTCAAATATCTCAAAAACTACAATTCACACAAATTTTGCTATTAGTAAACAAATTTCTCCTCACGACACACTAATTATCTGATAAGGTCTCATCTCTCTAAAGCACAAGTTTTTGCGGCGGTAACGCACACCAAAAGTTGCTGCAAAATTGATGCAATAAGAACCAAATTTATCAAATCTTTAGGTAAAATAGTTTTGGAGCTACGAACCGATAAGTATGTGTAAGCTGGTGACACGTAACACGGGCTGACACATGGTGAATCACTGTAACTGTATAAGTAAGAGTTTCGTATTATATATAAAAAAACCTTATAGTTGGTGCAAACACGAGGCATGATTTCAAATCTCTGGGCCTCTTAGTTTCAAAATTATAGGCAAAAAACTGTTTTCCCGTCAAAAAATTCAAAATAATGGTCTTGGACGCAGCTAAGTGCGGCGTTGCCGTTCCGTGCGCTACACTGTTGCAAACGAGTTTGAACTTAAGAGCTGGTGTTATTAAGAGTCACTTTAATTGCGCTTTCGATCGTTTTCATTTCTGTTCTAAGAATTTTAGGCCAGGAGCCGTCTGATGTAAGTAGGGCAGGCGTACCGGTTTTGGCCACTGTACCGGTTTTGGCCACTTTTTGCTCTAAAAGATTTCTAAACAACTTTTAGCCATTTCTGATAAAGACAATTAAAATAAAGTATTTTAAGGTAATAATAACAACCGTTAGAATTCCTTATGTCATAAGATTTTTTTTCAATAAATTCCATTTTCTGTTTGAAAAAATGTTTTGTATGAAAATTTTAAGAAATTTGTTTTGGATGATATACTTTATAAACCTTTGTTTTTTACAATTAAATTGTTGTTTTGCAATTGACTGGTTTCTAGCGCATTAGAATATATTGATTTTACCTGGGTTTGGTTTTGATTTTTCGCAATACTTACAAAAGTTTAATTATCAGTAAGTGATTTTAATTTTTAGTTTTTTGCATTCACAATGCAATTTTTATTACTGAAAAATGGAAAATGAAGTATTTAGAAAAAATCGACCCGTCTCACAATTTCAAGTTTTATTTCAAAAAACTAAAAATTAAAATAACTTGTCATAGTAATTTCATCTTTAGCGATTGCCAAATACCTGGAAAGGTATTTCTTTCGCGTGTGAGGGTAGTAATATCTCCACATTGATGAAATTAACGCTGACTATACAGCGAGTAAGAAGTATTGGATAAATTCGACGCTTCTCGTAACGACTCCGTAGCTCAGTGGTTAGAGCAGTCGCCCGGAAAGCGAAAGGTCGTGGGTTCGAGTCCCATCGGAGCTGATTGTGAGACGGGTCGATTTTTTCTAAATACTTCATTTTCCATTTTTCAGTATCAGTAAGTGGTCAAAACCGGTACATTTGGCACCTCTCACACATTTTGTATTATATACAAAAAACTATTTAACTTTAAAGAAATTGAAAAATGTACCTTTAAAGCTAGATAAATTATCAATAATTTAAGATATAATTTGTGTCTTAAATAACTAAGTCCATTTAGTACTTAGTGCTTAAAAGTCAAAAATTCCTTAAAGTGGCCACAAAGGGTACCTCTGCCCTACGCTGATTCCTAACCTTTTTATGAGAAACAGATGGTTTAATTACAAGTAATTTTTAAATTTTGGCGTTAGAAACTTCACACTCATTTGTTGATAAAGCAAAAAAATAATTAGATTTGGCACAATAATAAACATAGAGGAATGCAGAAAGGTAAAATTTATGTAGGTACCTATAAAACCTACTACGTATTTATTACAGAGAGAAGGCTTCATTCATAGAACGGTGCGAAATGATTACACTACTACCAGTCTACTTACTACATACAGTCAGTCATCGCGTTTGACATTGGCGAAAATGCCGCCGATGTCCAGACAGTTGTAATACTGTAAGGGTTGTCACGCGTATAGTTGTACGAAGTCTTACTTCGCCGAAAAAAAGGATTTACATTTTATACATCTTGCTTGACTAACTTACTAAAAAGGTATATAGATATGGCGAAGTTCACAGGTTTATATTGTGACTAGCCTTCCGCCCGCGGTTTCGACCGCGTGGACTGCACGAGAACGAGACGTTATCCTATGGGAATAATATGATGCCGGCCAACTTTTTTGTTTGTGGGCCGATTTTGATGAAACTTGGTTTTTAGTACTATTTTGACAAGAAAACTGCAACGCAATGATAAAATTTTTGAAAAATCCAAGATGGCGGCCAACTTTTTTGTTTATCGGCCGATTTTGATGAAACTCAGTTTTTGGTACTATTTTGACAAGAAAACAGCAACACAATGTTAAAATAATTAAAAATCCAAGATGGCGGCCAACTTTTTTGTTTCTTGGCCGTTTTCGATGAAACTCGGATTCTGGTACTATTTTGACAAGAAAACAGCAACGCAATGATAAAAATATTAGAAATCCAAGATGGCGGCCAACTTTTTTGTTTGTTGGCCGATTTTGATGAAACTCAGTTTTTGGTACTATTTTGACGAGAAAACTGCAACGCAATGATAAAATTTTTGAAAATTCCAAGATGGCGGCCAAGTTTTTTGTTAGTGGGCTGATTCTGATGAAACTCGGTTTCTGGTACTATTTTGTCAAGAGAACAGCAACGCAATGTTAAAACTATTAAAAATCCAAAATGGCGGCCAACTTTTAAGTTTTTGGACCAATTTTGATGAAACTCGGTTTCTGGTACTATTTTGACAAAAAAACAGCAACGCAATGTAAAACATATTAAAAATCTAAGATAGCGGCCAACTTTGTTGTTTGTGGGCCGATTTTGATGAAACTCGATTTTTGGTTTTATTTTGACAAGAAAATAGCAACGCAATGTCAAAAATGTAAAAAAATTTAAGATGGCGCCCAAATTTTTGTTGGTTATCCGATTTTGATGAAACTCGGTTTTTGGTACTATTTTGACAAGAAAACAGCAAAGCAATTTTAAAAATGTAAGAAATCCAAGACGGCGGCCAACTTTTTTGTTTGTGGGCCGATTTTGATGAAATTCGGTTTTTGGTACTATTTGGACAAGAAAATAGCAACGCAATGTCAAAAATGTAAAAAATGAAAGATGGCGCCCAAATTTTTGTTTGTTGGCCGATTTTGATGAAACTCGGTTTTTGGTACAATTTTGACCAAAAAACAGTAACGCAATGTTAAAATTATTAAAAATCCAAGATGGCGGCCAATTTTTTTGTTTGTGGGACGATTTTGATGAAACTCGGTTTTTGGTGCTATTTAATAAAATAATAAATTTTGAGACTTCCTGCCCCGATTTTTTTTTCCACAATACCTTCGGGGTCCTAAAACATCTACCTTCACATTTTAAGACAACCCTTCCGTACTAACGTTAATACCTATACAGGTGTCGGTATCGCTCAACTTCTACTGTATGGAAAAGTTGCTGTTTTCTTGTCAAAATACTACCAAATACCTAGTTTCATCAAAATCGTGCATATTTATTTAGTTAATCTTTATTGCAAAATATATAACAAATGGCGGACTCAATGCTGATATGCATTCTCTTCCAGTCAACTGGAAAGGGTGTCAGGAAGAAAATGAACAGCAGCAATAAAAAAATTGTCAGTTAAAAGAAAACAGAAGGAACTAATTAAATGCAAAAAAAAATACTAAATTTAAATAACAAATGAAAATTTGTAAATGCTTATAATATATGAGTATTAAAAGGTATACATACTAAAGTAGCAATAACATGATATATAATTTATACATACACATATTATACATACAACTATAAATAAATAACACATAAAGTCAGAACAGATCTATCACGATAAGTGTAATCAGCTCGAGTAATGTTCGCGGACCATTTTCTTGAACACGCACTTACTTGGGGCACTGCGGATATTTTAAGGGCAAATCGTTCCAAAGTTGTACAGGCGAAAAAGAAAATGATTGGGAGACGAAGCCAGAAGAGTGGGATGGTGTTTTCAGGGGAAAGTTGTCACTAGAGCGAAGGCTACGTTCATTAGAGTCGCCCAAAAACTGAAATCTGGATTTCAATTAATCTTGGGTAAGTGGATCTAATAGAATATTGAAGAGCATGCAGACAACTCTAACGTTCCTACGCTCGCGAATAGGGAGCCAATTGAGCTGCTGACGGTGTTAAGAGATATCGTATTTACGTAATCGATATATGAAACGAATACAGTTTTTAAGGAAACGATCCAACTTACTGAGATCAACAATGCTAGATGGCGCTGCCGTCAAGTAAACAGTGAGCTCCGTATCTTTTATCATAATAAATAGTAAATTATCGTTTTAAGTCTAAAGCTTAAGCTAAATGCAAATAGTGCTTCATAAATATCACGCACAAACGTTATCTCCGGGAAAAACACTCAAATAACAGTGAAAAATAAGTGAAGTAGTGATTGTGAAAAATAACGTAAACAAATTATAAAACCTAAGAACTAACATTACTTAATATAAGAAAAACAATCTCCCAACCAGTGAAACAAAAAACTACAAAGTAATAAGTGGTTTAAGTGCTTTTTACTTAAAATTATTAGAAAACGAGCGGTTAATCTTATTTAAAAGTGAACCAGTGTACGCAATTAAGGCCCTCAAGTCGATGATATAAAGCTGATAATATTGTGCACACAGTGATCGTTAAGTGACAGTCACGTGATGTTGAAACAGCTGTGACTCAGCTGACTTTTTTGACGGACGAAACGACCACATACGATCATCGCCGACTTAGCCCGACATCAAATTAGCGTCAACCATTGCTCAAATTGGTCACTCTCATAATCGCCATTACAGCGCAACGGTACCGAACGACACTCAAGAGGCAAGACGCTCGGGTTCAAATCCCAGGAGTTATAAACTTGTTTTTGTTTATTTATATCGGAGTTACCACTAAATAAAAATGAACAATCCGGAAGACTTATTACAGGACAACATTACCCAAAGACGCCGAGCCGAGTACAGAGATCTCACTCGATAGACAGATCAAGATTCCTTAATTCTAACATAGACAATAATTTAAATGAAACTAATATTTTTGACGCAACTATGAAGAGCATCTCGAATGATTCATCTTTGGACGATAGTGTTACAACTGATTTAAAGGGACAAGTAGAAGATTTAAAAACACAACTTTGCTCAGCGTATAAAGAAATTGAAAAATTGAAAATGCTCAATAATAATATAAGATTGGAGCTACAAAACTGCTTAGTAGCAAATATCACACATATTCGGACCGTAGACAAGTCTCAAGATCCATCTCTCAACGAAAGCAGCACTAAGGCGAAAAAAGCAGAACCTCAACGTGAATATGTTAAGTGTCCCGCCGCATCACCACTAGATGGCGCTACTCAAGAACCGGCGCAAGAAAGCAATTTAATTAAAATTACACCACTTGATAAATATCACACTTGTTCAAATGCTAGTAAAAAACAAAACAGGGTACTAATTTTAGGTGATCAACAAGCTCATAATCTTTCAAAGCTTTTAAGTAAGAAATGTAACAACGAAAGTATCATGATTACCTCATTTACTAAGCCTAATGCAAACACTCGTGAAGTTCTTAACACTCAATTATATAAGACTTTGAGCAGGGACGACTTTTTGATACTATTAATTGGTGCAAATGACAAAATACTTACTAAGATATTTTGTGAATTATCTGTATTCTTAGCGCAATGCCAAAATACACAAATATTGCTTATTCAAACATTAAATAATATAAATTTAAATACGAACTTGATAAATAATCAACTTAAACTGATAAGCCAAAACTATAACAATTGTAAATTTATATCTCTGACAGAAAATGAACACAGATTGACATTACAAGAAGTTTGCAATAAAATTAAATTAGAAATTGACACTACTGACTACTACAAAAAAGCATTACTTATGATAAAACAAAATATTTCAAAAAAGAATTCACAAAAAAATAAAATGGATTTATTAAGTCAAATAAAAGGGACTATTCCGTACTATTTTAAAAACTGGAACAAAAACCACCCAGTTCTATAGAACAACAAGTTTTACAAACTAACTCAGTCTCACAAAAACAAAAAAAGGGAACGATCCCATACTATTTTCAAAATAAACAACCTCCCGCAGATGCAAACAAAAACACTCTTTTTCGAGACATGCCAAAATCCTAATCTATATTGTTTTCATCAAAATATATGTAGTGCACTAAAAAAAAAGATGAACTTGAAGTTGCTCTCAACGAATTTAAAGCGAGTAAAAAAGCAATAGACATAGTCTGTCTTTCAGAAACTTTTATAAAAAGAGAACACGAACAAAACTTAAAATTAAATAATTATAAAATGGGTTCTATATGGCCATGTGACCATGAAAAAAGAGGGGGTTCGTGTATCTTAGTTGCAAATCATATAACTTGTACAAAATTGCAAATAGCAGAATCTCTGTCGGAAAAATACAACTTTGAGTGCTGCGGTGTAATTATAAAAAATATTAATTTAATTGTAATTTGTGTGTATAGGACCCCTACATCAGACATATCTATATTTTTTGATAAATTGGACGAATTATTGTACAAAATAAATAAGAGACAAAAAAATATAATAATCTGTGGGGATTGGAACATTGATATCTTAAAGAATAACAAAAATACTCAGACATTAATGAGTATCATGCAAAATCATAACCTACTCATACATATCAATACACCCACTAGAAAAAACGCCTGTCTTGATTTAATGGCTAGCAATTTGAAAGGAGCTACAGGCTATACTAAGGAACTTACACTGTCAGACCATACCAAATGTCAAATTCTGTCAGCTCATTTAGCAAACTACAGTAAAAAACTACAGTGGTTTGAACTACAAAGAGATTTAAGTCATGAAAACAAAAATCAATTTTTAACACATATAAATTCGTTGACATTTAACAATGTATTTGAACAAAATGATCCTAATGAAACATTTAACGAATTTCATGATATTTTTTCTCTTTTTTACTATCTTTGTTTTCCTGTTACTAGAATAAAAAAAGATCTTAATCCCAAAAAATTAAAATGGGTTACAAAAGGACTTAGAAAGTGCTGTGTTAGAAAACGTAAATTATACCATAATTATATATATTCAAATAAAAACAATAAAGAGGGAAATAAAAGGCAATATCAACACTATACTAAACTACTACATAAATGTATGAACGCTGCACAGAGAATTAATAATTCTAAATATATACTTAATGCGAAAAACAAATGCATAGCGTCTTGGAAAATAATAAATAATAACATAAACAAAAATCCTAATCAAAATGAAATAAAATCAATTAAACACAACAATGACATTACGAATAATATAAATGACATATCTGAACTATTTAATGACTATTTTATTGACATTGCACAAAATACTGGTAGTAAATTAGTAAATACGAATAAAAATAGACTAAATAACAGTATATTCTTGTACCCTACAACTGAAACTGAGGTACAAAAAATCATTATGGGATTAAAAACTACAAGATCAGTGGGTTACGATGAAATTAGTACCGATGTTCTTAAAATGTGCGCGCCAAAAATATGTACTCCATTATCATACATAATAAATTTATGCCTGGAAAAGGGCATCTTTCCAGACAAACTTAAATTATCGGTAGTTAAGCCTTTATTAAAAAAAGGCAACGATAGTGATATGGGTAACTACAGGCCCATTACACTTATACCGGTGATATCTAAAATATTTGAAAAAGTGATAGCAACACGTCTTTACTCTTTTATTACCAAGCATAACATTATAAATCAACAACAATATGGTTTTCAGGAGGATAAATCGACCTCTCTAGCTTGTTTCTCTTTAATTAAAAAAATTGCAGAAGGAATAAATGATAAGACACCAACAGTAGCAGTATTTCTTGACATGTCAAAAGCGTTTGATCACGTGAATCATGAAATACTGCTACAGAAATTACATGACTACGGTATAAGAGGAATAGCACATAAATGGTTCGCCAGCTATTTGTGTAATAGACAACAATGTACCGAAACAACACGGATAGAAAATCAAACGCAAGTAAAGGCAAGATCAAAATATCGCAAAATCCGCATTGACTTGGTACTTGTCGCGGACTCAACGCATATAGTGTGGGGTCATTTGTTGCCCGAAGACGTACTTCACTATCGGGCGCTCAATGCAGACTAAAGTTCGTTGTGTGCGTTGTTACGCCTATTTACGTTTGTTCTATTTTTTTCGGGGACACCGCGAACTTTTGTCCAGTCCAGTCTCTCGGTGTCCGCCGTACTTTCGGGGACTTTTTGTCCGCGGTACTTTTAGTTCCTTGTGTGCTTTATTCGATACAATTTATAAGAGATCTATATCGATGGACAAAAAAGTACTCGGCGGACAGTCCCTCGTCTGATCAGGCCTTCAAACTGAGCAGCGGGTTCAAAACTCTGCATTGCACCCTAGGGTGTAAAAGTATTTTTAAAAATAGAACTGAATTTGGTTACAGTCAACCATAGAGTTATCTCATCGGCAATGAAAAAGTTTTCTACTGATGTTGTATGGGGTGGGGGGGCCGGAACTGTTTCAAAAATGAATTTTATAAAAATGAGAATATCTCAAAAACGGTGCGTCGAAGCTAAAAACCCCGGAGATACATAGGAGGCATCCGATGGACATATAATTTTTGTATTTTTTGTTTAATTGAACTTCAAATTTTTTAAATATAATAAAAAAAATAGAGAAGGCTATGCCCCCCGCCACCATTCTTTTATTTTTCTAGGTAGTTTTAGTTGTTTTTGTTGCTTTTCTTATTATGAAAAGCAAAGTGTATTTACTTTCCATAAATTCGAAATAAAAGTAGAGTGTATTACTAGGCCGCAAAATTATTTTCACCTCGGGCGACGTATATTGAATCCCTCGCTGCGTTCAGGATTCTACTTTAGAATCCTTCACTCCGCTCTGGATTAAAAATAGCGCCCTCGCCGTAAACATGCTATTTTGCTCCCTTGTAATACAATCTACTATTATCTTAATGTCAATGTCACTGACATTACACTCGTAATAATAGTGAATGATTTCTTTTAAAATGGCCGCCAACTTGTGATTCTGATGTTCTACTAGAGTAAAAATACAAGTACTTCACTAGCTTTCTTACATAATTGTAGACTTGTAAAAATGGTTAAACAGGGCCCTTGCCAGCAAATTTAAAAAAAGCAAACCCATGTCTGATGAACGCCATCTGTTGAGTTTTTTGGAACCAACTTTTTTCTTTTTTAATCATCTGTCAGAAAATCCCTCATTATGATGCATCCCCGATTCAATATGGCGGTAAAACGCCACACTCACATTAAAAAAAAGGTTGACATTGACAAATTATCATCAGTCGTCAATGTCATGGTTTTTTCGTACAGAAACATCAATGTTTCCGAACGTGATTTAAATATGGTTGCCAGTGTTGACCATGGATGGCAAAGAATTTTTATTTTTAAGTTTATTTTTGTACCATTTATCCAGAAAGACAATGAGAATTTTAATATTTTATATGACTTTACTATATTTTTGACTATTAGTACGAATGGTGTACTAAGTCCTAGCCGAAAATGAAAAATGTCCTTTTGGCGTTAGAAACTTCACACTCATTTGTTGATAAAGCAAAGAAATAATTAGATTTGGCACAATAATAAACATAGAGGAATGCAGAAAGGTAAAATTTATGTAGGTACCTATAAAACCTACTACGTATTTATTACAGAGAGAAGGCTTCATTCATAGAACGGTGCGAAATGATTACACTACTACCAGTCTACTTACTACATACAGTCAGTCATCGCGTTTGACATTGGCGAAAATGCCGCCGATGTCCAGACAGTTGTAATACTGTAAGGGTTGTCACGCGTATAGTTGTACGAAGTCTTACTTCGCCGAAAAAAAGGATTTACATTTTATACATCTTGCTTGACTAACTTACTAAAAAGGTATATAGATATGGCAAAGTTCACAGGTTTATATTGTGACTAGCCTTCCGCCCGCGGTTTCGACCGCGTGGACTGCACGAGAACGAGACGTTATCCTATGGGAATAATATGATGCCGGCACTTTTTTGTTTGTGGGCCGATTTTGATGAAACTTGGTTTTTAGTACTATTTTGACAAGAAAACTGCAACGCAATGATAAAATTTTTGAAAAATCCAAGATGGCGGCCAACTTTTTTGTTTATCGGCCGATTTTGATGAAACTCAGTTTTTGGTACTATTTTGACAAGAAAACAGCAACACAATGTTAAAATAATTAAAAATCCAAGATGGCGGCCAACTTTTTTGTTTCTTGGCCGTTTTCGATGAAACTCGGTTTCTGGTACTATTTTGACAAGAAAACAGCAACGCAATGATAAAAATATTAGAAATCCAAGATGGCGGCCAACTTTTTTGTTTATGGGCCGATTTTGATGAAACTCAGTTTTTGGTACTATTTTGACAAGAAAACAGCAACACAATGTTAAAATAATTAAAAATCCAAGATGGCGGCCAACTTTTTTGTTTCTTGGCCGTTTTCGATGACACTCGGTTTCTGGTACTATTTTGACAAGAAAACAGCAACGCAATGATAAAAATATTAGAAATCCAAGATGGCGGCCAACTTTTTTGTTTGTCGGCCGATTTTGATGAAACTCAGTTTTTGGTACTATTTTGACAAGAAAACAGCAACACAATGTTAAAATAATTAAAAATCCAAGATGGCGGCCAACTTTTTTGTTTCTTGGCCGTTTTCGATGAAACTCGGTTTCTGGTACTATTTTGACAAGAAAACAGCAAAGCAATTTTAAAAATGTAAGAAAAATCAAGATGGCGGCCAACTTTTTTGTTTGTGGGCCGATTTTGATGAAATTCGGTTTTTGGTAATATTTGGATACGAAAATAGCAACGCAATGTCAAAAATGTAAAAAAATTAAAGATGGCGCCCAAATTTTTGTTTGTTGGCCGATTTTTATGAAACTCGGTTTTTGGTACAATTTTGACCAGAAAACAGCAACGCAATGTTAAATATATAAAAAATCTAAGATGGCGGCCAATTTTTCTGTTTGTGGGACGATTATGATGAAATTTGGTGTTTGGTACTATTTTGACAAGAAACAAGAAACGCAATGTTAAAATTGACGAATTAAAATTAAATATTAGCATGTTAAATAATAAATTTTGAGACTTCCTGCCCCGATTTTTTTTTCCACAATACCTTCGGGGTCCTAAAACATCTACCTTCACATTTTAAGACAACCCTTCCGTACTAACGTTAATACCTATACAGGTGTCGGTATCGCTCAACTTCAAGGGCCTACTGTATGGAAAAGTTGCTGTTTTCTTGTCAAAATACTACCAAATACCGAGTTTCATCAAAATCGTGCATATTTATTTATTTAATCTTTATTGCAAAATATATAACAAATGGCGGACTCAATGCTGATATGCATTCTCTTCCAGTCAACTGGAAAGGGTGTCAGGAAGAAAATGAACAGCAGCAATAAAAAAAATTGACAGTTAAAAGAAAACAGAAGGATCTAATTAAATACAAGAAAAAAATACTAAAATTAAATAACAAATGAAAATTTGTAAATGCTTATAAATATATGAGTATGAAAAGGTACACATAATAAAGTAGCAATAACATAATATATAATTTATACACACACATATTTTACATACAACTATAAATAAATAACACATAAAGTCAGAACAGATCTATCATGATAAGTGTAATCAGCTTGAGTAATGTCCGCGGACCATTTTCTTGAACACGCACTTACTTGGGGCACTGCGGATATTTTAAGGGCAAATCGTTCCAAAGTTGTACAGGCGAAAAAGAAAATGATTGGGAGACGAATCCAGAAGAGTGGGATGGTGTTTTCAGGAGAAAGTTGTCACTTTTATATAGAACTTATCGCAATACATTTAATAGAATAATAAAAAATGCAAAAAGTGATTATTATAAAAATAAGTTACAGGAATCAAGCAACAATCCTAAGGAGAGGTGGAAAATTATAAAAGAGCTTTGTAACATGTCAAAACCTAAAGAACCTAACGCGAACCTTCTGCTTTTAGATGCTGACCCAGTCCATGCCCTAGATAAAGTAAATTCTTATTTTACTTCAATTGGTAAAACTTTGGCACAGTCAACACTTGATAGAATGGGACTCCTAGAGGATGATTTGCTTAACAAAGTTAAAGCCACCACTGCACCCTCACCATCTATGTCCTTATCACCCACCGACCCGGTTGAAGTGTTTAAGATCATTTCTAAACTAGACTCAAATAGCTCTTCAGGGGGTGATAAAATAACTGCCAAGCTGATTAAAACCTTGTCTCACTTACTGTCTGAACCTATTGCATTCATCTGTAATCTTAGTTTCTCGTCCGGTGTCTTCCCTGTGCTCTTTAAAGAGGCTATCGTAGTTTCAATCTTCAAAACAGGTGATCCTAACGAACCAAGTAATTATCGACCTATTTCACTTTTATCCACTATCTCTAAAATATTAGAAAAACTCTTGAATTCAAGATTAGTAAGCTTTATCAACAAACTAAACGTCATTGCTAGTAACCAGTATGGCTTCTGTCTGGGGAAAAGTACGGAAGATGCTGTTCTCAGACTTACATCACTGATACATTTTTAAAGAAACGCACAGGTGTTCTTCTTTTGTTTCGTTATCTTTTAATAATCAAATACAATGTCATTCATATTTTAGTGATGGTGATGAATAAGCCTTTGATATTTATTCATTATGCGGAGTTATTTAACACTGAAATCTTTAAAAAAATATAGTTTTTATTAAAATTAACTATGGTACATTCAATAATGCTACGACTAGACTATTTATGTTATTGTTTTTGTTACAAAAATGAATCCTTTAAAGATATACTACCAGAATACACGTGGCTTGCGTACCAAAACTGGTGACTTCTTACGTAATGTGTACTTAAACTCGTATGATGCTATATCAATTACGGAGACGTGGCTAACTGATGGTATTGTTGATGGGGAACTTTTCGATAGCCGTTACCTGGTATGGAGACGTGATCGTAACTACTCTCGGACGGGACAATACATGGGGGAGGGGTGCTTTTAGCAGTGAAGCGTGACCTGATAGCTGTGGAAAGATATGACTGGCGTAGCACGGCTGAGGATATATGGGTCACGATCTCATTTCGGAAAAGCCAACCCCAAGACTCGTATAACGTACACATATGTACTCTTTATCTATGTGATGAGTCTATGGGTTATTATTTTAAAATGCAACTACATAACTTTTTAAATAAATTATTTTTTACGATAATGTCACATCCCTCAGATAAATTTATTATTTTAGGTGATTTTAATTTGGGTGATAGTATTTCGTGGGTTAGAAATATGGATAGTTCCGATTTAATACCGAATGCTGCCTCAACCAGTGAGCACATAACAGAATTTTTAGATATATTATTATCCTGCGGTTTAAGTCAATTTAATGGTGAATTAAATGCGAAAAATAGAATTATAGACTTAATTTTATCTAATTTAAGTATGAGAGTATGCGCATCCGACGATCCCCTAGTGCCGGAAGATGCCCATCACAAATCGTTAAATATTCTAGCTAGTTTTATTAAAATTCAAACACTAGAAAGTAATCGTGTTACAAAATATTTATTTAATCGTGGTGACTACTCAAACATTTGTTCTGATCTAGATATAATTGACTGGCATACTATTTTAAGATCGATCCCGTTGGACCAAGCTGTTCATTTGTTTTACAACAAATTATACGAAGTCAGGGATAAACACATACCTCAAAAACCAATCAAATTTTATCACTATCCGCCTTGGTACAACTCGTCTCTCATAAAAATATTGAAAGAAAAATATAAATTCCATCGTAAATACAAGACTTATGGCAACCTTTCCGACTATCATGCATTTCGTCTTCTACGTCAAAGAGCACTTAGATTGGAGAAGAGCTGTTACGATTCATACATTGCGAAAATTGAGTCATCTGTAGCTGAAAACCCAAAATCATTCTGGTCTTACGTTTAAATTAAAAATCAATCTGGTGGATTACCTAACCTTATGAAGTATAAGGATACACAAGCTGATTGTGGTAGTGAGATAAGTGATCTGTTCTCCAATTATTTTAATTCTACATTTCTATCAAGAAATCCAAACAGTACTCTTTTAACATCATGTGACGAAGCTCCAAGTCCTTGTAGTATAGCTGCAGTTGAGGTCTCGCCAGCTGAGGTACTCAAATTAATCAAAGGGCTTGATTTATATAAATCTGGTGGTCCTGATCTCATACCTCCCTTATTTATTGTTCGCTGTGCTGAGAGTCTTGTTAATCCACTCTGCATTCTTTTCCAACGCTCGCTTATGGAAGGAACCGTACCATCGATTTGGAAGTCTGCTTTTATTACCCCTGTCCATAAAAAAGGCGACAAATCGGATGTTGAAAATTATCGTCCCATTTCGAAGTTGTGCCTTTTTGCTAAGATCATGGAAAGGCTGGTGTATAACCAGGTCTATGCGGCTCTCAAGTGCTCTTTTAACGAACAGCAGCACGGCTTCCTAACCGGGCGATCAACTACATCTAATCTTATATTAGCTAATGAATTTATAACGGAGGGCATGGATAACTCAGTGGATGTCATCTATACAGATTACTGTAAATGTTTTGATCGCATCGATCATTGTGTACTGTTGACTAAGCTTGCAGCTGCAGGAATCCACGGCGACTTATATCGTTGGTTCTGTTCATATATTGACAAAAGGAGTCAAGCCGTTGTTATTCAGGGGTACATTTCAAAATGGAGCAATATCCCTTCCGGTGTACCTCAAGGTTCCCTTTTAGCGCCTCTTTTATTCACAATTTTTATAAATGATGTAAGTAGTTGTTTCCTTAATTCAAAAATTCTATTGTTTGCAGACGACATGAAAATCTTAAAGGTTGTCAGTTCTGAGTCCGATGCAAGACATCTTCAAAATGATTTAGACAGATTCGAGCGATATTGCTCTGTCAATAAGTTAGATTTGAATGTCTCAAAATGTTATCACGTGATTTTTACTCGCAAAACCAAAGTCATTTACTCTAAATATATTCTTAAGAACAATCCGATCTCCGTTGTCAAAGAAATCAAAGATCTGGGCATTATTCATGATGATAAATTATTATTTGATAGACACATAGATAAAGTCAAAAAAGCAAATAAAATGCTTGGATTTATAATGAGAACATCGTCTGATTTTCGTAGTTTAAAATCAATTAAAGTTTTATACTATGCATTCGTAAGAAGTCACCTAGAGTATGCTAGCCAAGTTTGGAATCCGCAATATGAAATTTATAAATGTCGTATTGAATCCATCCAAAAAAGATTTCTTAAATATCTCGATTACAAGGCTCATCATCACTCGGTCGACTACGAACACCGCTGCAAGCCTTATCATTTTCTGCCATTGACATTGAGGCGCAAAATAAGCGATATTGTTTACTTGTCTAAAATTGCAAATGGATTAGTGGATTGTGCTGAACTTCTGTCTAAGCTATCACTACGAACAAATGTGTCGCTAAGACCACGGCCTATTTTATATGCACCGACTGCACGAACTAATTTCCGGCAAAATTCATTTACCATAAGGGCAATCACAAGTTTTAATAGTGTTACATCCGAAGATATTGACTTGTTCTGTACTAGCTGTGCAAAGATTAAGCGAATTTTTTATGAAGAATACTTTGATTAATTACCATAAAAGTTATGTCTTCTATGTAATTACCTACTTTAAGTGTAACATATCATTTTTTAATATGTTACATTCACAATAAACTATGATAGTACCAACCTTCATTTCTGTTTTTTATCCTATATTTTGTACCTTTACACAACACGTTTTTATACATCCCTTATTGCAAAGTACATACATTCTCATTAACTCAATTCCAAGCAATAATTGCTAATTTTTACATCTTAGGTACACTTATATTTGTCAACAAACATCTATCACGTCTGACGTTTGACATTTAATTTTATCAGAGTAAACATCATAATTTTTGAACCATTGGCTCAATCTTGTGAGGAATAGAAGAACTATTTCCACGAGCAATTATCCAGAGATATAAGTCTTCTCAGTCTTGCATGGATGTCCAGCTATTTCCATCTCTTTTTCTTATAAAGACACCTTGCGTTGAGAGTCCACACTTCATCAAACTTTAGCGCCATCTGGTGTCAAATAGTGGCAAAGTATGTCGCACATATATTGTCATCTCTCTCACACCTAAATGCATAGCCATCCTGTCATCTCGTTCATGCAACAGCACCAAAACTGACATCTGGCGTAGAGTAGCTCTCTTGCTTTAATAATTGAACTTCTACATATTGAGTCCAGATTATCTATGGTACCTATAAACTTTTATCAATAACTTTATGAATATCTAATCTACAGTGAAAGTAATTAGTTATTTATAATCTACAAATCTTCCTTTATTTGATTTTATATAATTCTTCATTTATCTTTAGCTAATTTTCATAACCATAGACTATATTCGGATCATTCTAGAAATGTACAAGTGAGCATTGTCTATGCTACTGACTTTGAAAAACTCGAGATTGATGGTAAAGCAATATGAATTAAAAACAAGATTCTAGAAAAATCGTGGCAGAACATATAAATAGGGCCCATCTCGCCCCAGTCTTTTTTGCTCTCGATAACCTCTACTTAACTGACTGTGGAAAAGTCACTGTGAACTGTTATTGCATAGACATTTTTGATAATTGTGACACGTAGTTTATCCCTAATAAACCTCGCTAATTGCGTCCTAAGCTGCATCATTGTGTACACTGCAATTTTCTTGATTGGTCCTCGATCTTCAGCGTCCGGGTAAGTCGATCTGCTAAACGGCAAACAAATTACCAACATCTCTTTATGTCACTGCTTTGGCATAACGCTGTGTTTTCTTCTTCCTCGCCAGTCCTTATTCTTGACTGGACTACCTGTCCGGAGCGAGCACCTGCGAAGCTGATACCATACCGGCGAGCCCTCGTTCGCTGACCTTAGGCCTTGAGAGACCGGCGTTCGCAACCCCTCCTCGGAATATAAATCTCAGGTGTAATCGTTCTTATATCTTTATCTCTTACTACATCTCTCCCTACTCTCTTCGTTTATGAGTTGTTCATAAGCGTGGCGCCCATTAATCGTATCTAATCTTCTCTTCTCTCATAAGTTTAACTTAACTACATACATATAAGTATTACCTACCTTCCTTTCAATTTTGTAACACTCCCAACTTGATTTAAATTACACTTGTGAACTTGTAAAATGTTTAATATTGAATAACAACCCATATTTTAATTTGTGTTTGTATTTGTATATCCAGTCTGACACGTTGTAAACCTATTTTAAGGATAGCGATAGCCTAGGTCTCTTATTCATACAAATTTCTTTTGAAACCTTATTTGTCTAGTTTAAACTTCATTACCGTCTATGTAATTTTCAACTCAGTGAGAATATTGTAATTTAAGTCCCTCTGACAGTGCAACAAGTGAGCTGCAAAGTAGAATAGTTATCCCCACGCCCTGTATTTCTTGTAAGGACCTAATTTTACATGTAATATAAATAAAACTTCATATTTCATTGTATCTTTAATTTCTTTTATTTCGCATCAATCCTATAGTTAAAAATCATAGTTACATTTAGCGCCCAACGTAGTTTGCACTCAATTCTTTGTTGACAGTTTCTCACTGGGTTCCTACCTATTTTATACTTATTTGCTGTATCTCTCTCTCAAATTGTACTTATATCAATTTCAGTAATGGAGCATGCTGCGTTCTACGGTCTCCTCAAGGACGAGGTCAGCTACGAGCTCAACCTGCGGGGAGTGGAACACGAGCGTGGTGCCACAGCGGAGACGTTGGCTGCCCTGCTGGAGAAGGCTGAACCGGCCGCTGCAGAGGTCGAGGACAAGTTTATTGGTTCCCTTAATACGGGAACAGAAATGGAGGTATGTGCACGGAAGTTGGCCGAACTAAGCGCTCTTGTCCCCAAATATTCCACCACTACACATTTCCATAAATGCTGGGCAAGGTTGACTCACCTCATAGACCGCTTAAACAGACTGACTGGGCAGACCAGGGAGCAATGGCATACCAAATCTTCCTCACTGGAGGAGTTATATAGACTCCGCTTTTGGTTGTCTAATAATCCACCGCGCAGTAGAGGTCCTTCCCCGTCAAAACAACACCTATATCCGACTGCTTCCCGTGATGAAGAAAACCGCATCACAGACGTTCGGAAGAACGGTGTCGATGGGGATGTACACTCTGAGGGAGCATCTATCCCTGTCCCTCCTCCTCATCCCTCTCACTCCTCTCCTTTTCTCAGAAATTCTCCTATATTGAAGTGGGGTGTAACTTTTGACGGACACACCTGTGTCTTAGAATTTATTACTAAAATTAAAGAATTAGCTGCCTCCTGCTCTGCCCAAGACCATGAACTGCTCTCAAACTTCTCACATCTGCTTACTGGTGATGCATTGGTGTGGTTCCGCGGTTACAGGGACAATATAACTTCTATGTCTCAACTTTTTGATAATCTAAAAGAGGAATTTATACCTGTTGATTATGACAGACGACTTCTACTGCAAATAAAAGGCAGATTGCAAGATAAATCTGAAGACAAAAAAATGTATATCAATCTCATGCTTTATGAGATGTCTAAACTATCTAAACCACTCTCTGAAACTGAGAAGTTGGATATAATATTATCAAATATGAACACTTTTTATATTGCAAAATTAGCTCTCCATGATTTCTCTTCGACTGCGGAACTCAAATCAGTGTGCTCCAGGCTAGACATAGCAAAGTACAAATGTGAGAATAGAGGTGCCTTAAATTCTGGCAATACTGCTATTGTTCCCGGTTTCACAGTGAAATCTAATCTTACTAAATCGGTAAATCAACCGTTTATTAAACAAAAACCTTTATCGGGAAATGTTGCTTTCATCTCCCATAATGCTTATAATTCCGCCATGCTACAAAAAGATAGTGTCACTTGTTTAAAGTGTAGTGGCAAACATCACTATTCAAAGTGTAATGTATACAATACACCTATATGTTTTAAATGTAAAAAACCTAATGTGCTTACTCGCGACTGTACTTGTTCAAAAAACTGAATAAGCGGTCAGTAGCATGTTCTCTCTCTTTTAAACCTGAACCTTCAAAACTAACTAAACATACTACTGACCGGGAATGGCAGGAATATCTAATTTTCTTAAAAAACTTTTTCTCCTCTCAGAAGATAGCTCCACTTTTTGAGTCAAACTTGCCTGACAACCGTGCGTTTATCAAAGTCAACATTTCGGGAACAGAGTGCTTGGCCTTGGCCGATTCTGGTGCATCAACTTCTATACTCAGCAATGATGCGCTAGGGACGCTTAGGGAATTAGGTCTACAGACTCATCTTCAGCCATCTTCTAAAACTCTTAAAGTTGGCAATAACGCTAAACTTAATATTTTGGGATCCATTACGATACCTATTACTTACAAGTCCAATCTAAGACTAATTACTCTCAATGTATGCACAGATATCAACAGTCCTCTTATTTTAGGTGTAAATTTTCTTAGGGCATTTAACCTATGTCAGGATATTCTGGAATATACGACCGATTCTCAGTGTACCTCTGCTTTCAACTCTTTAATTGACACAAACACACACTTACATGCTTATGAGGATCTGTCGGTTGTACAAAAATCTCAGATTGATAACATTATCACTGATTTTAAAAATATTTCTGCTGATTCTAACAACTTAGGTCTCACTGATCTTGAAGAACATGTCATTGACACTGGTGATCATCCCCCAGTGAAACAAAAATACTACCCTATACCAGTTCACTATAAACAGCGGGTCGAGGCTGAAATTAATGATATGTTAAGAATGGGTATTATTGAAAAAAGTAATTTACCTTGGAATTCCCCTCTCTTAGTAGTTCCCAAACCTAACCGAGACTTAAGGATCTGCCTAGACAGTAGAAAACTGAATAGTGTCACCAAAATAGATTCATATCCTATGCCACGTATCCAAGACATACTTGATTCTCTTAATAATGCTAAATTTCTAAGCTCTATTGACCTGAAAAGCTCATTTTTTCAAATTAATTTACACCCAGACTCGCGGGAGAAGACTAGTTTCTCCATTCCTGGGGTTGGGGCTTTCCAATTTTGCCGCATGCCTTTCGGACTTGTCAATGCATCTGCTAGAATGATGAGACTTATGGATAAAGTCTTTGGACCAGAGTTTGCTGGCCGTCTGTTTACCTACGTTGATGACGTAATACTGGTCAGTAATTCATATGACGAACACGTCGAGTTACTGAAGCGTGTCTATCAACGTTTAAAAGAAGTAGGTCTCACCATCAATTTTGACAAATCAGTTTTCTGCAGATCTTCCCTTAAGTTTCTAGGGTTCATCGTCGACCGACACGGACTACGCACTGACAGTGACAAGGTTAAGGCCATTTTGGAATACCCTGTCCCTACTAACCAAAAAGAAGTCAGACGTTTTCTAGGCATGGCGTCATGGTATAGGCGTTTTATCCAAAACTTTTCTTTAGTAACTGCTCCTATAAACAACCTAATTAAAAAACAGCCCAAGGGCAAAGCTTTTAGTTTTCCGCAGGAAGCTCTCCTTGCCTTTAACGAGATTAAGCAACGTTTGGTATCTGCACCCATTCTTTCTATACCTAAATTTGATAAGCCTTTTATCATCTCTACCGATACCGATTTAGGTCTCGGTTGTGTCCTCTCTCAAAAGGACGACGAGGGTAAAGAACATCCTGTCGCCTTCGCTAGCCGTTCTCTTACTAAACCAGAAAGAAACCATGCCACTACTGAAAAGGAACTAAATGCTTTAATCTTTGCTCTAGAAAAATTTAGGGGTTATATTGAAGGCTCTCCCTTCCCTACTACGGTTTATACAGATCATAGTAGTCTGAAATGGCTTGTCAGTCTTAAATCTCCTACAGGAAGATTGGCGAGATGGGCAGTCCGGCTTTCTCAATTTAATCTTAAAATTGAGTATCGTAGGGGCTCTGATAATGCCTTGGCCGACGCTCTTTCTCGTTCATTTCCCGTAAATGTCACTTCTGATGACGATCCATCTCAAAACTCCCCTTTTTCTTCTTCTACTACCAAAGACTCTTGGGGTACCTCAAGAAAGTACAAGACGTCAAATCTTCTCCCCACAAGTTCTCTGATTGGAAACTAATTTCTGATCGTCTCTATAAAAGGATGAAAAATTCCAACCCTCTCTCTGCTGACTGTGAGTGGAAACTCGTGGTTCCTTTCGAATCGCGGCATGACGTCATAGCTAAATGTCATGATCACCCGAGTGCAGCCCATTTAGGCATCTTTAAGACTTTGAAACGTCTCACTCAATCTTATTATTGGCCATCTCTACACAGAGATGTCAAGAAATACATCAAAAATTGTCAAGTTTGCTTGGCGTATAAGAGCACGAATGAAGGTCCCCCAGGCATCATGAAAAATCCCAAACAGGTCCAACGTCCCTTCCAAATGATATCTACAGACATAATGGGTCCCTTACCTCGATCTTATCAGGGCTACAAATTCATTCTAGTAGTTACTGACGTTTTCACTAAGTATACATGCATATTTCCTATGAGGAACTCACTTGCCAAGACAGTTGTTTCCATTATTGAAAACAATATATTTATGAAATATGGGATTCCTCAAACAATTGTCATGGACAACGGTCCCCAGTATATCTCTAATGCCATGAAGGATTTAGTTGCGAAGTATAAAGTTCCTAATTCTTTTTATAACTGTAGGTTCCTGCCACAAAACAACCCTTCTGAAAGGACTAATCGTGTCATTGTCACTGCCATATCTTCCTATGTAGGTACAGACCACAGAAAATGGGCTGAAGAATTACCAAAAATTGAGTTTGCAATCAACACAGCCGTTAGTGAATCCACTGGTTTTAGCCCATATTTTCTAAATCATGGCCGCGAAGCTGTACTCTCCAGTGACTGGTACCCTAACTCTCCACTTAAAGAAGAAGATATTTTGTTTACCGACAGGACTTCATACTCATCTACTCTACCTCATCTTAAAGACATTTTTATTAAAGTAAACTTGAACATGTCCAAAGCCTACTCCAAATATAAAATTCATTACAACAAAAATAGGCGTGATATTGAATATCAGGAGGGCCAGACTGTATGGAAGAAAGAATATCCACTTTCTAATGCTAGTAAATTTTTCACTGCAAAACTTGCTCCTAAATTCACTAAATGTATTGTGAAAAAGAAGATCTCTCCTCTTACATACATTCTGAAGGACTTTCACACATCCAAGGATTTAGGCACTTGGCACATTAAGGACATTTTAAAATCTGTACCTATATAACTACACCTATATTTTGCTTATTTCATTTTATTTATGTATGTGATTATCTATAAGTATTTTTCTCTTTTCTCTCTCTTGCTCTGCATCTAGGTACTATCTCCTACTTACCTTATCCGTATGGTTGCCGGAGAAAGAATAGTACCATCGCTCTCCCCTTGCGCGTCTTAAGAACCGACCAAAAGTCCCATTTTCCCATCCCATATTTTCCTTCATCACGACACCCATTCCCTTACCTTATCCGTATGGTTGCCGGAGAAAGAATAGTACCATCGCTCTCCCCTTGCGCGTCGTAAGAGTCGACCAAAAGTCCCATTTTCCCATCCCACATTTTTCCTCATCTTCATACCCATTCCCAAACCCTATTATATATTCTTTTATGTACTCTATTTTTTTTGTATGGTTTTTATTATATATATATTAATTTTATAGTATCTAGTTTATTCTATGGGACGGCTGGTAATCCCATAAATGAAAAATCAAAAGCCTTACTACTCAGAGCGGATTGTAACTCTGCATAAATATGCCTTAACGACAACAGATTATTCTTATCACACTAGTATATTATACTCATCTATATATCAGAGCGGCTGCGACTCTTAAAATAGGCCATCGGCACTCCATTTATTTATGTATATCCATATTTATCTAGTATACGCACACCTTAAATTTTCGGCAAGGGCGCATGGTACATAGGCCAGAAGTAAGACCCACCGTCGATATCAATTATCTGTATCGTTTATGTATTCCGTTTATTTATATAACTTATTTGTTTACAGCTGGCATGTAGTATACGTATATAGATTATTTTTTTGTTTCCTTTTGCCCTTTCCTTTCCTTACTTGATTCCCAACCTACAACTTTCTTTACTTTCCCACTCTACTATACCGTGCTATCCATTCCTTCTTTCTCTACACAACCTTTTCTTTTTCTACACAACTTTCCTTTCTCTACAATTTTTTTTCTCCTCTTGCTCTATTCTTGTTTTATCCATTCCCTTCATGCTTCCTCACGCTTTCGCTTTCTTTTCTTTACTGTTTGGGGATAGTGACCTGTCCTTCACTCACCTCATCCCAGTTCCTTTCTTTATTTTTTTTTCAACTAATGAGGTATTGTAACATATCATTTTTTAATATGTTACATTCACAATAAACTATGATAGTACCAACCTTCATTTCTGTTTTTTATCCTATATTTTGTACCTTTACACAACACGTTTTTATACATCCCTTATTGCAAAGTACATACATTCTCATTAACTCAATTCCAAGCAATAATTGCTAATTTTTACATCTTAGGTACACTTATATTTGTCAACAAACATCTATCACGTCTGACGTTTGACATTTAATTTTATCAGAGTAAACATCATAATTTTTGAACCATTGGCTCAATCTTGTGAGGAATAGAAGAACTATTTCCACGAGCAATTATCCAGAGATATAAGTCTTCTCATTCTTGCATGGATGTCCAGCTATTTCCATCTCTTTTTCTTATAAAGACACCTTGCGTTGAGAGTCCACACTTCATCAAACTTTAGCGCCATCTGGTGTCAAATAGTGGCAAAGTATGTCGCACATATATTGTCATCTCTCTCACACCTAAATGCATAGCCATCCTGTCATCTCGTTCATGCAACAGCACCAAAACTGACATCTGGCGTAGAGTAGCTCTCTTGCTTTAATAATTGAACTTCTACATATTGAGTCCAGATTATCTATGTTACCTCTCCAGGGAAGTCGCATCACTTCGAGCCTTTTACTTGAGTGTCACCACGCCTTAAATATAGTAGGTGCACTTAATACTATTACTATCCAATGGATCAAAGGTCACAGCGGATCACGTGGAAACGATGCAGCCGACGAACTGGCCAGACGCGCATCCGGCTCCACGCCTGTTGGCCCAGAGCCGATCGCGCCCATCCCGACGAGCTGGTATGCAAATAAGATCCGTGAACGCACTACAGAATTACACCAACAGAACTGGAGCTCGCTGGATTCGTGCAGACAGGCGAAGCTCGCAATGCCGCGCGTGGACGCGCGTTTATCCAGGGCCCTGATACAACTGTGCAGACCGCAACTTCGCCTGGTAACAGGTGCCATTACTGGTCATGGACAATTTAACAGACATCTTTTTAATTTAGGTGTCACCGACAGTCCCCTATGCAGAGGATGCATGGAGGAAGAAGAAACAGCTGCCCACGTACTGCTGGAATGCAGGGGGGTGGCCCCCTACCGGGCGAGGTACCTCGGCTCGCCGGGCAGCGTCCAGGAAGCGATCACTAATGTGAAAGCTCTTGGAGCGTTCCTGGCTGAGCTGGGCTGGCTGGAGTGATCTGGCCGCGCACCCTCCGGACGCAAAATAGGCGCAATAGACGTCGAGTTGCGGAAACCGCCCGTATTGTTAAGAAGAAGAAGAAGAAGAATCTATGGTACCTATAAACTTTTATCAATAACTTTATGAATATCTAATCTACAGTGAAAGTAATTAGTTATTTATAATCTACAAATCTTCCTTTATTTGATTTTATATAATTCTTCATTTATCTTTAGCTAATTTTCATAACCATAGACTATATTCGGATCATTCTAGAAATGTACAAGTGAGCATTGTCTATGCTACTGACTTTGAAAAATTCGAGATTGATGGTAAAGCAATATGAATTAAAAACAAGATTCTAGAAAAATCGTGGCAGAACATATAAATAGGGCCCATCTCGCCCCAGTGTTTTTTGCTCTCGATAACCTCTACTTAACTGACTGTGGAAAAGTCACTGTGAACTGTTATTGCATAGACATTTTTGATAATTGTGACACGTAGTTTATCCTTAATAAACCTCGCTAATTGCGTCCTAAGCTGCATCATTGTGTACACTGCAATTTTCTTGATTGGTCCTCGATCTTCAGCGTCCGGGTAAGTCGATCTGCTAAACGGCAAACAAATTACCAACATCTCTTTATGTCACTGCTTTGGCATAACGCTGTGTTTTCTTCTTCCTCGACAGTCCTTATTCTTGACTGGACTACCTGTCCGGAGCGAGCACCTGCGAAGCTGATACCATACCGGCGAGCCCTCGTTCGCTGACCTTAGGCCTTGAGAGACCGGCGTTCGCAACCCCTCCTCGGAATATAAATCTCAGGTGTAATCGTTCTTATATCTTTATCTCTTACTACATCTCTCCCTACTCTCTTCGTTTATGAGTTGTTCATAAGCGTGGCGCCCATTAATCGTATCTAATCTTCTCTTCTCTCATAAGTTTAACTTAACTACATACATATAAGTATTACCTACCTTCCTTTCAATTTTGTAACACTCCCAACTTGATTTAAATTACACTTGTGAACTTGTAAAATGTTTAATATTGAATAACAACCCATATTTTAATTTGTGTTTGTATTTGTATATCCAGTCTGACACGTTGTAAACCTATTTTAAGGATAGCGATAGCCTAGGTCTCTTATTCATACAAATTTCTTTTGAAACCTTATTTGTCTAGTTTAAACTTCATTACCGTCTATGTAATTTTCAACTCAGTGAGAATATTGTAATTTAAGTCCCTCTGACAGTGCAACAAGTGAGCTGCAAAGTAGAATAGTTATCCCCACGCCCTGTATTTCTTGTAAGGACCTAATTTTACATGTAATATAAATAAAACTTCATATTTCATTGTATCTTTAATTTCTTTTATTTCGCATCAATCCTATAGTTAAAAATCATAGTTACATAAGTACCAGTCGATTTACGACATCTTCATGATTTGATTACAAATAGTTTAACTTTAACTTTAACTTTAACTTAAATGTGAGTTATTTAGTTTACATTGTTTTATAACTATGTGTGGAAATTTTTTGTTAGCATATGATTGTGCATAGTACTATATTTATATAAGTTATTTGGCTGTAAATTTCCCTAAAATAATAAAATAAAATAAAATAAAATAAAATCACAGGATCACTAGACAAGGGTGAAAACTGTGTCGGGGTATTTCTGGACCTCCAAAAAGCCTTTGACACAGTTTCAATACCTATACTACTTTCTCGTCTGGAATCAGTGGGTATTCGTGGAGTGGTACATAATTGGTTCCACGACTATCTGGCAGAACGTTCCCAGTGCGTTAAGGTAAAGGAACATAAAAGTAACCACTCTCAGTGTGCGTATGGTGTTCCACAGGGGAGCACTCTGGGACCAACCCTGTTTTTGCTTTATATCAACAGCTTGTGCCATCTGGAGATCCCGGGTGCTAACACGATAATGTTTGCGGACGACACAGTCATCTTATTTTATGATAAGTCTTGGTCAGAACTGGTCACCAAGGTTGAACTGGGTCTGTGCAAGGTCACTACATGGTTGGAGGACAATCTTCTTTCAATTAATGCACAGAAAACGAAATATCTTTGCTTTTCTAAAACTAAAGCCAAAAGTCCCAACGCCAACTATAACATTATTCTGCACTCCTACCCTTGTAACCGTAAAGACTTAAATTGTAGTCCTTGTGATTGCCCAAACCTCTGTCGGGCAACCTCTATTAAATACTTGGGCGTCCATGTTGACGAAAATCTTGTCTGGAATCACCATCTATCAGTGGTCGCAACTAGGGCTCGCAAATTAATCTATGTTTTTAAGAACCTGCGAACTGCTGCCAATCAAAATCTGATCATCTCTATTTACAAGGCCCTATGCCAATGTATGCTAGTATATTGTATATGTGTGTGGGGTAGAGCTGCCAAATCGCACCTTCTTGAACTCGAACGAGCACAAAGAGCCGTTTTAAAAGTTGCCCTAAAACTACCTTTTCGTTACCCGACCACTCAACTTTATAGCACAACAAATGTTCTCGCAGTAAGAAAATTATATATTTTACAAACTCTGCACAGATTCCATCGTACAAAAGTTCCTTCATTAAAAATTACACAAAAAAGAATCGCTAGATACCCCATCGATAAAGTTAGTTCATCTTTTGCCATGAGACACTTTGATTCTATTGCTCCAAGGCTTTAAGCTGGACATTGACGATCAGTTTTGTCCTAAAACTGTGGCGTAAAACTGTGGCGTCACTCCAAATGGTTTTAAGCCAACTAGATTTCCCCACTGACTGGCGTGACGCCGGCTCTTCAGTTTTCGACCGGCCGGGCTGTTGAAAGACGTGTACTCATCGTGTACTACTTATTTTGTCAAGAAAAAAAAGGATTCTGATTCCGAATAAGTAATAGAACTAAATATTTTAAGCATGTACATGAATAAATACTAAATATTCTGAGAATATTTCAAGCGTCTACTTATTGCCGTTATTAATATCGAGCAAAACACAGGAAAAAATCACGTTTGTTGTAGGGGAACCCTCTTTTAATATGAACTTCATTTTATTTTAATTATTTATTTTTAAAGTGAGTACCTATAAGTACAACTAAATATTCTGAAAATACTTAAAACGTCTACCTATTGCCATTATTAATATCGAGCAAAAAACGGCAAAAAATCACGTTTACTTTATTGGAGCCCCCCTTAAATATTAATTTTATTGTTTTGTTTTTAGTACCTATTTGTTGTTATAGCGGCAATAGAAATACATCATCTGTTAAACAATAATTGTCTAGCTATCACGGTTCATGTTATACAGCCTGGTGACAGACAGACAGACGGACAACGGAGTCTTAGTAATAGGGTCCCGTTTTTACCCTTTATACTTCCTTTATACCAAAAACTATACGCACACCACCGCGGCACGCTCGACCACCGCACACCGCGGGCGGGCGCAGCGATCGAACTGACGCGATTGCGTGGCGCGTCGTCAGTTAAAACTCTGGAGTGACGATTCGACATTCACGATCAAATTTTGGATTGACGCCGGAGTTTTACGCCACAGTTTTAGGAAAATTTGACCGTCAATGGCCAGCTTTACAACAAAATTCTTCGCTTCAACAAATTATTGCCAAAATATTGTAGTTCTCCTTTCAAAAAGGTTGTTATTGAATGGTTGGACAAGTTGGATTATGACTCCACGGAAAGCTTATTTGATAGCTTTATATAAGTATAAAGCTTGTTTTACTTTATTGTTTTTACACTACCAATATTAGTTTAAACTTTGTATCCACTGTGAAACATTTTTTTTAACAAAGTTGTCTTTGCATGCTACTGTTATTCTCTGTTTTTTATTAATTATTATTCCCTTTATTACATTTTAAATTATTATTATTATTCCCTTTATTACATTTTAAATACTTACAAAATTATATTTCTAAACATTAAATTTTTACAATGTATAACACTAAAAAATATAACATTTAAAAATACAAAAATGCAGTTCCCCAATTATTATTAGATGTAGCAATTGTTAATGTATTTAAGAGAAGCCTGATTCCCATTCCACAGGGAAACCTTTTATTGGAGCAGCCAACACATACATTTTGTAAAATGCTTATCTAAAAAAATTTTTATAAAAAAAATAAACCGCCTTCAAAAAAACTGCAAACAAATTTCGCTTCCCAAAAACACGTAAAAATGAAAAATAAATTAAATCATTCAATTCAAAGGACGAAAGTCCGAGAATTTTTCTAATAAATCTTGGAACTTACTGATCTGATTGAAGTCGGTGCCAAGCCATGTAATATTATGTATTTGATAGGTTACAATTCACACCACTCCGCGCATGAGTAGGTTTTGTGTGTTATTCTTTCACTAAGTATTTATTCTTGTTACTTTGGGCTTGTCACCGACTTCAATCAGATCAGTAAGTTCCAAGATTAATTAGAAAAATTCTCGGACTTTCGTCCTTTGAATTGAATGATTTAATTTATTTTTCATTTTTACGTGTTTTTGGGAAGCGAAATTTGTTTGCAGTTTTTTTGAAGGCGGTTTATTTTTAGTATAAGAACGCTACCAAAAGAAACCGCAAAATGAGCAAGCGTAGCGCAATGAGCAGCTACTAAAACCCATATCTCGGACAAGAATCACCACAGAACACGGAAACATTTTCTCTCTACTATGTTCTGTGAGAATCACCATATCTTACTCTGTTATAACTGTTATGCACATAGAACACAAAATTATTTTTTCTTTTAATGTTCTGTTGTTTGTTATGCACCATCCACCATCAGCTAACCTAAAAACTTGAAAGAATACAACTTAAGGTCTCGGTGGTACGTAACCAAACATGCTTTAACTCCTAAGGAGTTTTACCTTCCATCATAAGCTCACCTAAATAACCTGAAAGATTACAACTATATTTTTTACGTATCAACAATAATTCAAGAATTATCCTCCAACTCCTAACCATTGAGGAGTTGTATCTTCCATCACCAGCTCATGATGATGAGCTAATGGCTATCAGATGCAAATGCTTGAAAATTTTTAGAAAATACATAAAACACCTAATCTATCTTCGGGTTTACCTCGTTCCCCTGGATTCTACCATCAGATCCTGACTTGGTTATAATGAGACCAAAACAGGAGTATACTCTTTTAAATAAAAAAAATATTGAAATTGGTAAATAGTATAGATAGTAATTTTTCATTTAATCCTACGACCAGCCCTTGCAAACGTTGCTTAACCGCAACGATCGCAAAACGCGGTGATAACCCACATCACCAATCGAGGTCCTGGAAGTGAAACCCATATACCCATTATACTATGACATAATTAGTATATAATTAGTTTCCGCGTGTGACTTTATTGACGCTATTTTGAAGAACAAACTATTCAGCCCGAACAAAAACCTAACGTTTACTTACATGGATGACATTATAACTTTCTGCTAATAATTCATGACTCCCATGACATCAGGCCCCATATCTCCGAAGATTGTTATCGGATCTCAATGAAACTTATATGGGACCAAATCGAAAGTATACCCAATCGAACAAAAAAATAACTATTAAAATCGGATCACTAACGCCAGAGTAATCAGTATACATACATCAAACAAAAAAAAAATAAAAAAAATACGGGTTGAATTGAGTACCTCCCTCCTTTTTTGGAAGTCGGTAATAAACTACTTTTTACTTTTACTTTACTTTACTTTACTAGAGCGAAGGCTACGTTCATTAGAGTCGCCCAGTAACTGAAATCTGGATTTCAATTAATCTGGGGTCAGTGGATCTAATAGAATATTGAAGAGCATGCAGACAACTCTAACGTTCCTACGCTCGCGAATAGGGAGCCAATTGAGCTGCTGACGGTGTTAAGAGATATCGTATTTACGTAATCGATATATGAAACGAATACAGTTTTTAAGGAAACGATCCAACTTACTGAGAAGGTTTTTTTCTTTTGAGGTTGGTACTACAGACATCAGCGTAGACAATTATAGGTAAGACAACCGTCTGTATTGGAGTAATCTTGATACTGGTAGGCAGAAAGAACTTAAACCTATAGAGAGATCTAAGTGCATTAGTGGCTCTGAGACATGCTTGTTCGATATGATCTCTCCAAGAGAGGCAGGCATCGATATAGTCAAACCCAAGTCCTTCACTTGTTGTGAGTAGGATATTATCACGCCGTTAAATACCAAATTGTAGAAACTATTCCAGTTTACGCATGACAGCTGTCGAGAACTACCCTACCAGCAATTAAAGATTGACGTTAACTGATATGCCATAATTAGTCGACCACACAGAAATCTTCATCAAATCACAGTTGATTAGCGCGACAACATTATTTAAACTGTAAATATTATGTTGCGCATAAAGTTGTAGATCGTCGGCATAGAGATGGAAAGAAGAGGAGAAATGAGAGGTCAGAGAGTTGATAAACAAGGAAAAGAGAAAAGGGGAGAGTACAGAGAGTACTTGTGGAACGCCAGCCTCCAAGTCGAGCCAGTCAGACAGCGTCCGATCTACTCACACGGCTTGCTGGCAATCGCCAAGATAGGAAGAGAACCAAGTAGGTGCCATAGAAGAAATACCTAACCGACCGAGCATAGCTAGGAGAATTTCGTGACTAACGGCATTAAATGCGCTGGAAAAATCTATTAAAACTAGGACAGTTAATAATTGCTTAGCAGACCCAAAAACCCATTACATGACACCAATATCACAAAATAGAAAAAAACGCAGCTGCCATCTTGGATTCCAAAACACATCAAAATCGAGCTTAGCATCCCTAAAAACCCCTTACATGACACCAATACCACAAAATTAAAAAAAAAGCGCGGCAACAATTTTCATTTGTTATTTAATTTTAGTATTTGTTTGGGAACGAGTAGCGGCATCTAGTATGGATCGCGGAAGCTGTTTTTTATGGTGCATCAGTAATGCGCCAATCAGCGGCGCCCGGCCGTACGTTGCATTTTAGGGCACCAATCGCGGGTGCGATTCTTATTCATCCATAAGGAAGGCCAGTGCCCCAGCAGTGGGGACATTAAATGGCTGATGATGGTGATCGCGGGTGCGGATTTTGTATTTCGCTAATCTTTTGTTCATTTTAGATTTTCTTTTATTGTAAAACAAGCTGACCCGGCAAACGTTGTTTTACCATATAATAGTGGACCCGGTCACCAACATCTTGTGTGTGTGTGTTTATACACCAAAAGTTGCCTACACCAGACAACAGATAGCGCTAGTTACACACTACCAATAAAGGGGCCCAAGCTTGGTCTCTATTTCCTACATATAAAAAATTACTCTGTGAAGTAGAGTGAGTGTCAGATAACTCTGCGCGACTGGGGCATTTTTGGCGCTAGTTACAGTACATTTTTTTATTCTAAGCTTATAGAAAAGATTAGTATTCGATTTTGACCGCGCAGACGTCAGTGATTACATACTCTTTGGAAACGGCAATGGAAGAAATGACAGTTTTGTATCGAAGGTACGACAGTTAACCGATTTTTTATAGAAAATTACAATTTTTACTCAATTTTCCGGAATAATAAGTAGCCTATATTAACCTCCAGCTCCCAAACTATCCCCATACCAAATATCACTTCGATCCGTTGCTCCGTTTTGGCGTGAAAGAAGGACAAACAAACAAACAAACAAACAAATAAACAAACAAACAAACACACTTTCACAATTATAATATTAGTATAGTATGGATTTTCACTTTTTCATTACACACGCTACTTATTTGATGGAAAACAGGGCTTTTTATTTTTCGCAAGAAAGAAAACCACATTTAGTTTATTTTATCCGCATCCTCAACATATTTGGTACTTCGACGCCAAGATATTGGAACCAGCGACCTACGCATCCGTTGGAAAACGCAACATCGGGTCTCCGCTTCAGCATCTCTGGAACACGCAAGATAGGACAGGATACTATCTATCCAGGGAGTGAGGACTGCCGCGATCGAGACGCAAGTCTATGTTTGGACATCTCGACGACAGAAAGGAGAGCCAAAGCTAAGTGTGTGTGCATTCGCGGAGCAAACCGTACCTAAGTTACTCCTTGTTTTTCACTGATTACCGTGATGGGCCTTGAACCTCCAACAACGAGCACTAGTAAGGTGCCTTCCGAGCTTTTAGGTAGTTTAGTCAAAAAGCGAGGCACAGTAAAAGGAAGGTAACTAGATTTGCCAATTACCTAGATACTGTTGAAACTAGCGAAAAAGTGTTGTCCGAAAAGTTGCGTGTCGGTTTGAAACTACGTGTTCAAGGCGTCACTGATCTTTACGCTGAATTTAACGCCATCCAATCTCAAATCGAGGAACTCGTATCAGAAAGCGAATTAGAAAATGAGTTATCTCAGCGCGATTCGTTTGAGGATTGTTATTACAGCGTATTGACCAGACCAGAGCCGAGTGTATGTTGGTCACTGAACCGGTTGCTACAAGTTCCAAGTGTAGTAACAATAATATACATCAATCGGTTAAATTGCCCACAGTTTCAATACCTATCTTTGACGGTGATTACGGACACTGGTTAGAGTTTCGAGATACGTTTTCATCACTTATTCATTACTCAAATGAAATTAGTGATATTCAAAAGTTTTATTAAGTAGGTACTTAAAATCTTCACTAAAAGGCAGCGCAGGCCTAGTTATCGATAGCTTAGAGTTTTCGGCTGCTAATTACTCAATTGCATGGGAATTGTTATTAAATCGCTTTAATAATACCAACTTGCTAATTCATAACCATGTTAAAGCTATATTTTCAATCCAAGCGCTTACCAAGGAGTCACCTGCATCCCTAAGGCGTCTTATAGACACGATTTTGAAGAATTTACGTGCTTTAAGCCTGCTTGGCGAACCCACAGATTCATGGGACACTTTAATAATTTATATTGTTGTGTCAAAATTAGATCCCGTCACGGAACGCGAATGGGAGCAATATAAATGTACAAACCATGGCGACTCCAAGGTAACTTTTAAAATTGTCGATTTACTACAATTCTTAAAGCGCAGGGCTGACATGCTGGAAACATTGTTAGTATCGCATAGTAAAAGCACAGAATAAGCAACTTTTCATACAGTAGGCCGACGGAGACGTCTAGACAGGTCAATCGTGCGGGGCTTGCGGGGTGAGACGGGGGAGTGGTTGTCCCGAGTTACATACAACGCCGTTCATAGTAACTCGGGACAAGTCTTCCAGGGCTATTACGACTTCATCGTTATAATTTATTTTTAAATTAATATTATGTTGCATACGACATGTAGTGTGAGTGAGTGCAAATCTTCATCTTGCTTATTAAAAAAAAGGCAATTTCCAAAATCCAAGATGGCGGCCAACTTTTTTGTTTGCGGGCCGACTTTGATGAAACTTGGTTTTTGGTACAATTTTGACAAGAAAACAACAAGACAATGTTAAAAATATAAAAATCCAAGATGGCTGCCAACTTTTTTGTTTGTGAGCCGATTTTGATGAAACTTGGGTTTTAGTACAATTTTGACAAAAAACAACAACGCAATGTCAAAAATAAAAATAAACCAAGATGGCGGCCAACTTTTTTTTTGTAAGCCTATTTTGATGAAACTTAGTTTCTGGTACTATTTTGACAAGAAAACAACAACGCAATGTTAAAAGTATAAAAAATCCAAGATGGCGGCCAACTTTTTTGTTTGCAGGCTGATTTTAATGAAACTCAGTTTCTGGTACTATTTTGACAAGAAAACAGCAACGCAATGTTAAAAATATTAAAAATCCAAGATGGCGGCCAACTTTTTTGTTTGAGAGCGGATTTTGATGAAACTTGGTTTTTAGTACAATTTTGACAAGAAAACAACAACACAATGTTAAAAGTATTAAAAAATCCAAGATGGCGGCCAACTTTTTTGTTTGCAGGCCGATTTCAATGAAACTCAGTTTGTAGTTCTATTTTGACCAGAAAACAGCAACACAATATTAAAAGTATAAAAAAATTCAAGATGGCGGACAAATTTTTTGTTAGCAGGCCGATTTCGATGAAACTCAGTTTCTGGTACTATTTTGACAAGAAAACAGCAACGCAATGTCAAAAATATTAAAAAACAAGATGGCGGCCAACTTTTTTTTTGTAAGCCGATTTTGATGAAATTTAGTTTCTGGTACTATTTTGACACGAAATCAACAACGCAATGTTAAAAGTGAAAAAAAAATCAAGATGGCGGCCAACTTTTTTGTTAGCAGGCCGATTTCGATGAAACTCAGTTTCTGGTACTATTTTGACAAGAAAACAGCAACGCAATGTTAAAAATATAAAAATCCAAGATGGCTGCCAACTTTTTTGTTTGTGAGCCGATTTTGATGAAACTTGGGTTTTAGTACAATTTTGACAAAAAACAACAACGCAATGTCAAAAATAAAAATAAACCAAGATGGCGGCCAACTTTTTTTTGTAAGCCTATTTTGATGAAACTTAGTTTCTGGTACTATTTTGACAAGAAAACAACAACGCAATGTTAAAAGTATAAAAAATCCAAGATGGCGGCCAACTTTTTTGTTTGCAGGCTGATTTCAATGAAATTCAGTTTCTTGTACTATTTTGGAAAACAGCAACGCAATGTTAAAAATATTAAAAATCCAAGATGGCGGCCAACTTTTTTGTTTGAGAGCGGATTTTGATGAAACTTGGTTTTTAGTACTGTATGATCTTGTATATACACCTTTACTTGATATGCTGATGGATGATGATAAAAACTCCTTGTTGAGATAAAATTATATATTTTCACAATGAACTGTATAAACTTGATATTACAATGTTTACGCGAATGTTACTTGATAGGGTATGACACGCGCGGTGACGTTGCTAGGTAAATGCAGACTATTTTAAATACAACAATTAAATTATAAAGAAACAAATGGGCAATTAGGTGAATCGCGTAAGTATGCTGACGCGGGAGAATGTGCGGTGCGGTGACGACACCGTACATGCTCCGGGCCGCGAGATGAAGGGAGATAAACTACTTCGGTACGAATGCAAATGGGGGGCGTGACTTGTCGATGTTGCTAATGCTATCTCTTCGCTGCTCGCGCAGACTGCCGCATTCGCTGTTTCGGACCGAGGACAGTCGCGCAGTGGTGAGCGCTTGAAGTGGCGTCGCATCGCCGCCGCGGAGGCCTCGCGTTGCACCCGCGCGCGACGCACGCGCCGCCACAGGAGTGCCGCGCCCGCGGCCGCTGCTGCTCCGACTAACACGTAGATGAGGCCGTTGTGGTGGACGTCGTGATAAGACACCCCTCCTGTTAGTGGTGTTCCTTCTTTCATGTCATTCAGTCCTCTATGTCTTGATGCAGTTTTTGATGATTACTCCAAGTCGTAATGTTATCGACTATGATAGGAGTAGGTATGGACACTTCGGCTATGTTGTTTATAGGGTTAATCTCAACCAACATTGTTGTTCAGGTTTGTGCGTGCACTGTAAATAGGTCCGACTTGATAATGCACCCGTGTGAAATGCTGACGATGCCGGCGCTCTCCAGCTGTGGCGCGGTCACCTGATCCGCGCACCTTACTCGTAATTGACACCGCTCGCAACAAAAATATAAGTACTATTTATTTATATTATTTAATTCAAGCCACTTGTTTTGGCAGGGGTTCACAACCGTTTTGCATTATTTTTGCTAAGTTTACAGCCACGTAGTCTGATAGTGGTATTGTATTTATCATTTTGTTCAAGTTGTTTACTGTTGGTATGCAATGTTGGTGCCGAAATATTTCATAGGAATCTCTGCTGATAAGTGGTAGTTCTTTAGATATTTGATTTGATTTTATGCGGAGTTCTTGACGACGTTGCTCCGGAGTCAATAAATGAAAATTGAATCTTGCATGGTAAATATCCGTTACCATATAAAATAATGATTCTGGAATGGTTTGCAATCCCTGAATAATGTTACTTGCACTAACAGCTGATAATGTAAAGTAATTAACTTGTGACATGTTGCGAACTTCTGTTTAAAACATTGATCGCCCTTTCTGTTTTTAGCATGTCTGTTTATTAATTTATATTGTGTGTTCATAGCGTCTTCGTTTCTTTTATGTAAATTGTGTTCGGCTTCTTAAAGGATGTTTGATTTTTTCAGATTGATGCGAGATGTTGTTGTCTTGTCGAAATATATTCCTTGATTTGATTTCAGTGGTGTATTTTAAAATGAACATGTTGATGACGAAATGATTGTCATGAAATAAAGAATAGCTAATCTACTATCGCCTTGTTTTGATCGTTTGAATGTATTTGATTATTGATTTGTGAGTCACTTGTTTGAGTGATCTGTTTCGTAGGTAATAATGATAACTTTACTATGGGGCGTTTCAGGTAACCGTTCTTGGTTTTTAATGTGACGACACGCACGTGTCCATCAGATCCTGGATGAAGTTGTACAACGCGACCCATGGCCCACCTTCCTGCTGGCAGGTTATCTCCGTGTATGATCACGACATCATCTAATGTTAGATCTTGTTGATCTTTTTTCCACTTGCTTCGAACTGATAATTGACTAAGGTACTCTTGTCGCCACCTTTTCCAAATATCATTAAAAATCTTCTGACACAGGTACCATCTTGTTCTTAAATCTTGTTCAGTATCGAAAATTGACAGTACCGGTCCACTTGCTAGGAAGTGTGAGGGAGTCAAGTAGTCGAGGTCATCGGCGTCTTCGGTAAGGGGGCACAACGGTCTTGCATTTAAGCACGCTTCCAATTGCGATAGGACAGTGACGAACTCTTCGAATGTCAGCTTCTGCTCACCAACTACTCGTTTAAGGTGTCTCTTTAAACTCTTGACTGCCCCTTCCCACACTCCACCTGCGGAAGGCCATGAAGGTGCATTGAAGTGCCAATAGATGTTCAAACTGACTACCTCTCTCATCAGTGGCTCGTTGTTAGTGTTAATGATGGTTGCCAGCTCTTCATACTCTTGCTGAAGTGCTCTACTTGCTCCGAGGAAGTTGGTGCCATTATCACTATATATGTGACGGGGCGTCCCTCTTCTAGCGGCCATCCTCTTCAAGGCTGCTAGAAATGCAGATGTTGTCAAATCTGATACCAATTCTAAGTGAATGGCCTTGGTCGCCATGCACACAAATACAGCCACATAGCCCTTTGTGCACTTTATTCCTCGTCCCTTGCTGCTTTTTATCATGTAGTAACCGGTGAAGTCAACGCCGGTGTGCCAAAATGGACGAGATGGGTTACTTCTTGCATGAGGTAAGTCACCCATAACTTGATGTTGCGTGTTGATGTCATGTCGCCTGCATTTTGTGCATAAACGCAGTCGTTTTTTCACAGCCCTGTTGCCGCCCATGATCCAGTAGGCTTGACGGATGAAGGATGCCGTCACCCGAGCTCCGCCGTGGAAGGTAAGTAAGTGAGCTTCATCTATTATAAGGTTCGTCAGATGGTGGTTATGAGGTAAGATGATAGGATGCTTCATCTCATAGCTTATTTCCGCGTTCCTTAGCCTTCCACCCACCCTTATTACTCCATCTTTATCTAGGTAAGGGTGAAGATTCAATAAAATGCTTGTTGAGCTGACAGTGTTATTTTTCTTCAAATCAACCATTTCTTGTAAAAATTCTTCTTCTTGAACTTGTTTTAAAATTAAAATCTTCGCGCTTCTTATTTCTTTCAATGTTAGGTAAGATGGCAAAATTATTTTTCTTCTTAAAATAATACGGCGTATCCATGCAACGATACGAACTAACTTGTTAAATGAACTATTCTTGTTTATAATTTGTTTGATAATATTGTCAGGATCTTGATAACTTGAAACCAAAACTTGTTTTTTGACTTTCAGCTCTTCTTGTGTGTTAAATATAGTTTGTGGGAGTTGATCTTCTTGATGTGCTAATAACCAACTCGGTCCTTGCCACCAAAGCTGATAATCCGCCAGTTGGGTGGCAGTCAACCCTCGGCTCGCGCAATCGGCAGGGTTGTCCCTCGATTTGACGTAACGCCTGCTGGTCCCGGGTATGACGTCAGTCACTTGTTTGACTCTATTTGTTACAAAAGTCTTCCACTTGTTTGGATCTCCTTGTAACCATCCCAACACAGCTGTAGAATCTGTCCATCCATAACTTTCTATTTGATAATTGCTCAAGCACTGTTTTACTTTTTTCATTAATTTTGCAAGTAAAACTGCGCCACATAACTCCATTCTTGGTAAAGTTATGTTTTTGCTAGAGGGCATTAGCCTTGTTTTGCCGCTGACCAGCGCCAGTGTAGTTTGAGCCTCACGTGTAGTTTTACAATATATGACGCATGCGCATGCCCTGATTGACGCGTCACAGAACCCATGTAATTGAATAGTATCGTTTTCTTGAGTACCGATCCATCTTGGAATTTTGAATTTAATTATGTTTTTTATGTCATCTTTAATCTTCAGCCACTCTTTAATGATGTTATCTGGAAGGGTGTCGTCCCAATTAATGTTAGTCAACCATGTTGCTTGAAATAATAGTTTCAGTTTTGTTGTTAAGGGTGACAGCCAGCCAAGAGGATCAAAGATTTTGGAAATATCAGATAACAGCGCCCGTTTTGTTAGTCTTGAGTTTGATGATGCGATCTTAAATTGGAATGTCATGACATCTTCTTGAGGAATCCATCTCAACCCCAGTGTTTTTGTTGATTCGACTTGCCGAAAATCAAATATTTCATTTTCACTAGCTTGTTCTAGTAGCTCGGGAACATTTGAAGACCACTTTCTTAAGTTGAAACCGCCTGATTTCAACAGTTTCATAAGCTCTCGTTGTAAAGATTGCGCTGCGGATGCTGTGTGGTTTCCATGTACCAAATCATCCATGTAAAAACATTCTTGTAATGTTTTAATGACGTCACTGTGATAGTTATGTTTTTCATCGGATGCGAGTTGTTTTAATGTCATCATTGCTAAAAATGGTGCGGCCTTGTTACCGTATGTTAGTGTTGTAAGCTGATACTCTTGTAAAGGTTGTGATTGATTATCTCTCCATATAATTTTTTGATATTGTTGCTGATCTTCAGACAACCAGATTTGTCTGTACATTTTTTCTACGTCTGCTGTGTATGCATATTTATATTGACGCCATTTAATGATAAGATTTTGCAGGTCTTGTTGCAAATTCGGGCCCCTGTACATAAGGTCATTCAAACTTTGACCCGTCGATGTTTTGCTTGATGCATTAAACACGACTCGTAGTGCTGACGTTGAAGAATCCGCTCGCAATACGTGGCAATACGCAGTGATGAGGCATGAAATATTCCGGTTTATTGTTACTGTAGTCAGCTGGTATCATATGACCAGACATTAAATATTCATTTATAAATATTTTATAATCAATTGCAATTTTATGCTGTCTATTGAATTTCCGTTCCAATTGTTTTAATTGCGCAACTGCTTTGTTTTTCGAAGTGCCTAAGTCTTGTATGAAATTCGATTTAAGGGGAAGTTTCACCTTGTATCTTCCATCTTCGCATCGAATTGTAGTCGACTTGAAAATTTCCATGCACGTTTCATCTTCAGATGATAAGGCTTGCTCCTGGGTGATGTCCTCGATTTCCCAAAATTTTTGTATGTCTTCAAGATGGTTCAGTACGACATTACAATATAAAGTTGTTTCGTGAGCGCTTCCACTTAATATCCAACCGAAATGTGTTTGTTGTGCGATCGGTCCTTTTTGATTTTCTTTACAAATGCCATCCAAAATGATGTTGGAATAAACTTCAGCCCCCAAGAGTAGGTCTATAGAACGACTTATAAAGAATTCTGGATCGGCGAGTTGTATGTGTTCCAGGAACGACCATGATGGTTTTGTTAAAGTACAGCTTGGCAAGTTGTTAATTAATGTTTTCATAATAAGGACATCGGTGTTTATTGAAAATTCGCTATTATTTGACTTGATGACGATATTCATGAGTCCTTTGCAATTATTTTCTTTGGCTCCAACTCCCGTTATCACTCCTTTGCTTTTGCGCCGGGGCAGGGCTAAGAGCTGAGCTGCTCTTTCGGTGATGATTGATGTTTGTGATGCGCCTGCATCAGTAATGCGCCAATCAGCGGCGCCCAGCCGCACGTTGCATTTTAGGGCACCAATCGCGGGTGCGGATTTTGTATTTCGCTAATCTTTTGTTCATTTTTGATTTTCTTTTATTGTAAAATTTTCACTTTTTCATTACACACGCTACTTATTTGATGGGAAACAGGGCTTTTTATTTTTCGCAAGAAAGAAAACCACATTTAGTTTATTTTATCCGCATCCTCAACATATTTTTTTCTTGTATTTAATTAGTTCATTCTGTTTTCTATTAACTGTCAATTTTTTTTATTGCTGCTGTTCATTTTCTTCCTGACACCCTTTCCAGTTGACTGGAAGAGAATGCATATCAGCATTGAGTCCGCCATTTGTTATATATTTTGCAATAAAGATTAAATAAATAAATATGCACGATTTTGATGAAACTCGGTATTTGGTAGTATTTTGACAAGAAAACAGCAACTTTTCCATACAGTAGGCCCTTGAAGTTGAGCGATAGCGACACCTGTATAGGTATTACGTTAGTACGGAAGGGTTGTCTTAAAATGTGAAGGTAGATGTTTTAGGACCCCGAAGGTATTGTGGAAAAAAAAATCGGGGCAGGAAGTCTCAAAATTTATTATTTAACATGCTAATATTTAATTTTAATTCGTCAATTTTAACATTGCGTTTCTTGTTTCTTGTCAAAATAGTACCAAACACCAAATTTCATCATAATCGTCCCACAAACAAAAAAATTGGCCGCCATCTTAGATTTTTTATATATTTAACATTGCGTTGCTGTTTTCTGGTCAAAATTGTACCAAAAACCGAGTTTCATAAAAATCGGCCAACAAACAAAAATTTGGGCGCCATCTTTAATTTTTTTACATTTTTGACATTGCGTTGCTATTTTCTTATCCAAATAGTACCAAAAACCGAAATATTAATTTAATACTAAATATTTCATGGGTGCGATATGATTACTTTATAGGGTTCATAACATAACAAATTTTCAAGTATTCGCATCTGTAGGGCTAGCACAACTTGAGCGCGACTCGAGTGACAAAGAGTCGCGGGCACTTTCAACCAATCAGATCGCTCGTAGATAGCGCGCGCGACTTAAGGCGAAGTGCTGATTGGTTGAAAGGAGCGCGACAAAGAGTCGCGCTAAGTTGTGCTAGACCTACTGGTAGTCATCATCTCACAATGATGATGTCATAATCACGTCTTAAATTGAAATTAAACCACAATGTTAATAATAAATCATATTTTCATTTACATAAATTAACAAAATAGTACTTACTTAGATTTTATCTATAAAGCCGGTAGTAATGTTCATGTATCATAAAAATATGAAGCCATAGGATATCTTATAGCGAAAGCTACAAAAGTGCAACAACACTGAAAGGCTAATAAAAATGTAGTTAATTTACCCTCGGACATAGGTTGTAGCTTTATCAAGAAAAAGTTTATCAAAGTCATATTATTCATTGTAATACTTTCACTATCCTCAACCTTATCTATTAAACGCAAAAATGTTAAAACTTGTACAATAGATTTAGTTACAAAAGACATTTCTTTTTTTATAATTAAAGTTCTACTAGCTTGGAGCAAGTCTGTCTCTGCACTATACTTTGGTAAACGATGCCTAGGACATGGAATGAAATGGAATAATTGAGGAACTGAATATAAGAAGTTCAAAATTTGGGGTAAAAAGAATAACAATACAGTTTTACTAAAATGACTGAGAATTCCAACCACTGCAAATGTCATTCCAGATACATAGCAAAATGTGTCACCAACAAAAATGTCTGAAGGGTACCTGAAATTAGAAATAAGTAATTCTATATATTTCTTAGTGACTTAGGGAAGTATCTAACCAAATTCAATATACCTACCAATTATGTTTCAACAACGCTAATGTTGTAGCCAAATAAGGTATCATGATGTGTAAAGAAAATGTATGAGCCTTAAACTGATCTCCTCTCAATTCAAAAATATTAAATATTATAATGGACAAGGCAATAATAACCGACTGTCCAACTTCTAGTCCATTGATTCCTGCTAAAATATTTATAGCATTTGTGGAAAAGACAGCCAACATTCCCATGTAAAGATAGTAAAGACACCCTAAAAAGAAAAACAGTTATTTGTACTTCAAGATATGAACCGACTAAATAACCCAATTTTATTGTATTACAATAGAAAATAAGATAAACAATTACCAATATCAATAGATGTTCCCAACCATTGCCTCAAAGGTATTGGGATTACAAAAGTGGTAGAATTAAAATTTATGTAATATACAACAAGCAGTGGCAAGGATGCAACTGTTGGAAGAAGTAGTTTATATCTCCATCTGAGGTCTAGAACATCATCGGCAAATCCCAGCAGCAACATACAACATATTGAAAGTAGTGCTGCTAGCAACTCTGCAAACTAACATATAATATTATGAGAAAGTTAAGGCAATCCATCATTTAATTATCAGTATTACCTAATGATTTTACACTTAACTCATGCTTAAATAACTTAAGTCATTAGCTATTTTGACATTTTATTAAGTTACAAAAAATGGTAACATGGTCAGAAAAAGCTATGAATAGTTAAAAGAAAAATAGAAAAAACTTACTTCATTATGAGGAAATAGTTCTCTATCCATAAGACCATGCCCAAAAACAATTGGTATATATAGAAAACTTGTTACTAAAAAAATACATCCTGACACAACACCGACCGCCTCTGGTCTGTAATGAATCAAATCGATACATAAATCAAATCAATAAAGTAATGAAACGTGCACAAAGTACCTACTTTGTTAACTATTCCACTGACTTACATTTTCTTCTTATTATCTTTGCATAAATCAATGCCATAAAGACCAGCGTTAATGAATAAATGCTTAAGTTTAGGTATTAATTCATCCGTTACTAAAAATGCTATAAATGATAAAATTAACAAAATTATGATCGACCACATTATAACCTAAAAGTTGTAAGATTAACACGGTAGTTCCTTTTCCTTCCACTTAACTGTCTCTTAAGTAAAAAGTCAAATACATATTGTTCTATCGAAAATTATATACTGTATATCAAAATGTTATCTTAATAATTTAACTAAAATTATTGTATCTACTGGTATCTACAGTGCAAGTCAAATCAAAACAATAATCAAAACCAGGGTTGCCAACTCAATACCTACCACAAATTGGTGCAAAGCGTCATCTAAAATAGTGCTAGATAAGTATGGATTTCCAAAAATAGTGCTAGATAATTAAAAAAATCATAAAACTGTAAAAAAAAAGTTTTTGATTGTGAATGACGCTTATTTCGATTATTTTTGCATTCATTTCTGTTTTGCAAAATATACACATTGCTTTCAAGCTATTACCGAGTGGTCTATCTAAGCCATTTCTTGTATTTCCCACTTTTTTCTGAAACTTTGAGCATACCTGACTTTTTTGCTTAAAGGAATACCCATTTTCGTAACTCACCACGCAACGCACTAAGCTTTTCCGTCCGTTTTAAAGATGCAAATCATCAATCAACAAACAAGACAAAGAAAGACTTAATTATCTTAAGAAAGAAGATCTAGTCAGGCAGATCAAATTATATCATATTGCCGTTTTGTTACTGACCGCGTGACTGCCTTTTGTTCTGCGGTAAGCAGAAAATAATCAGCATGAGTAGGTACTATTTAGTGCTAGATTTGGTGCTAGGTGCTATATGCCGTTGTTTCGTGCTGGACTTATGAAAATAGTGCTAAATCTAGCACCGAAAGTGCTACAAAACCTCAGTGCAGCGTTGCCAACCTATGTTGCCAGAATTACCGTAAAATTTACCCCTAAATGGGCGATTTTCTGAAAGCTCAGTCACTAGATGGCGCTGTCCCACCTATGCAGTTAGAAGGAACGGAACGTTATAAATTTTACTTTGACGCGACTTTTTTACGTAAAACGGAACGTCAGACAGATGTTATTTATTTACCTAAATCTTTAAATTTACCTATTTCGTTTCTGTTCCTCACAGTAGTACTTATTTAATATATTATTAGTTTCCTTTGGGTTTTTAAAAATTAATTAATTTAAATATGTTTCATACCAAAATATACCATAGACATGTACATACTTATTCAACGCCATCTAGTGAAGGAATTGGAAGCTTTTTTTTTTAAATGGCCTCTCAGAAAATCGCTCATTACCGTACAATGGGCGATTTTCTGAAAGCTCAGTCACTAGATGGCGCTGTCCCACCTATGCAGTTAGAAGGAACGGAACGTTATAAATTTACTTTGACGCGACTTTTTTACGTAAAACGGAACGTCAAACAGATGTTATTTATTTACCTAAATCTTTAAATTTACCTATTTCGTTTCTGTTCCTCACAGTAGTACTTATTTAATACCTATATCATTAGTTTCCTTTGGGTTTTTAAAAAGTAATAATTTAAATATGTTTCATACCAAAATATACCATAGACATGTACATACTTATTCAACGCCATCTAGTGAAGCAAATGGAAGCTTTTTTTTTTAAATGGCCTCACAAAATCGCTCATTACCGTACACGATGGTTGTATGAAAAGTCGCAATAATTTATTTACTTTAAAGTTTTATTGCTTAAATTATACTTATAAAGCAGTAGGGCACCATTTATTTTATTTTCCTAGTGATCCTGAAACAAAAAAATGAAATTTTTTAGAAAACCCAAAAATGTAATGGGCGATTTTCCGAAAGCTCAGTCACTAGATGGCGCTGTCCCACCTATGCAGTTAGAAAGAACGGAACGTTATAAATTTTACTTTGACGCGACTTTTTTACGTAAAACGGAACGTCAGACAGATGTTATTTATTTACCTAAGTCTTTAAATTTACCTATTTCGTTTCTGTTCCTCACAGTAGTACTTATTTAATATATTATTGGTTTCCTTTGGGTTTTCAAAAAGTAATTAATTTAAATATGTTTCATACCAAAATATACCATGGACATGTACATACTTATTCAACGCCATCTAGTGAAGCAATGAGCGATTTTCTGAGAGGCCATTTAAAAAAAAAAAGCTTCCAATTGCTTCACTAGATGGCGTTGAATAAGTATGTACATGTCTATGGTATATTTTGGTATGAAACATATTTAAATTAATTACTTTTTAAAAACCCAAAGGAAACTAATAATATATTAAATAAGTACTACTGTGAGGAACGGAAACGAAATAGGTAAATTTAAAGATTTAGGTAAATAAATAACATCTGTCTGACGTTCCGATTTACGTAAAAAAGTCGCGTCAAAGTAAAATTTATAACGTTCCGTTCCTTCTAACTGCATAGTTGGGACAGCGCCATCTAGTGGCTGAGCTTTCAGAAAATCGCCCATTGATAGCTTTTTTTTTTAAAATGGCCTCTCAGAAAATCGCTCATTGCATTATGCTTTTTTGATATTGAATATACAAAAGACTGTACAATGAGCAATTTTCTGAGAGGCCATTTAAAAAAAAAAAGCTTCCAATTGCTTCACTAGATGGCGTTGAATAAGTATGTACATGTCTATGGTATATTTTGGTATAAAACATATTTAAATTAATTACTTTTTAAAAACCCAAAGGAAACTAATAATATATTAAATAAGTACTACTGTGAGGAACGGAAACGAAATAGGTAAATTTAAAGATTTAGGTAAATAAATAACATCTGTCTGACGTTCCGTTTTACGTAAAAAAGTCGCGTCAAAGTAAAATTTATAACGTTCCGTTCCTTCTAACTGCATAGGTGGGACAGCGCCATCTAGTGACTGAGCTTTCAGAAAATCGCCCATTACCCACCACCATTAACTTAAACTTATGACATCATCATCTTCGTCTTCCGTCCGACCCACCACCATTAACTTAAAATTATGACATCATCGTCTTCTCCGTCATCCGATTCTGATGTCGCCGCGGATTGTTCCTCTTTGCTGTACAATGTTTTTTTATTCATGCGATTGCGCATGTCTCTAGTGGATTTAAATTTCACACAACAATTTTTGTGTTTTTTTACAGCCTGACTGGCAAGAACCACTCCATTTACTGTCGAAGTGATGAGGCGGTTGCGGCATTTAGTTTTAATATTATTTATTTTAGAAAATTGCCTTTCTGAGTCAGCATTGGAATGAGGGAGAGATAAAACTGCTAAAGCAAATTTGGGCAATTCTTTAAACTCTAAGATACCGCACTCATCTTCATTTGTTAGTAGCTGAATAAAACAAAAGAAATCACTTATAGCAAATTAAAACAAAATAAAAATATAGAAAAACATGTCAAAACCATACCTTATGCCAGAATTTGTCGGGCTCAGTTGTTTTCCTGATATCGTCTGGTAAAGAATTAGCGACATTTGGAAGCCTTCTCCATTCGTCATCAATAATTTGAAGGCAGGCGTCATCTTGCGGTGCACAACGGGCCAGGAGACTTATAAGTTCCACGAGGCTGACCATTGTATCTCTTGAAGAGGGGTTCAGAGCCACTTGTGGATTGAGATATTTTAACTTTGACAATACAGGATCGTTGAAATTGTAGCGCGCTCGAATTTCAGAGCACGCTTTCATTATGAAATTGCGACAGTTACGTCGGAAAAGTTCTAGCGTCCTCGGGTCTGCAGTAATTTCTGGTTTGGCAATATGGTTTAGTACTGCAACTCCCATATATACCTAAAAATAAAATTGAATTAGTTTTTTTATTGTAAGAAATAACAATTGCTTCATTTAAGATACTTAAAAATCATACCATATTGAGAGGCAGAAATGCTGCTTCGTTAGTTGGATCAATATCTACTAGTGGCTTACTATTTAAATAATCTCTTTTGAGATAAGTTTGTAAGAGCTCTTCGTAAGCTAATGTCATTTTTTCATGTAGATTTGTGATGACTACTTTTGATGACTGGAAGAAAACGTTCATTGTCGTGAATTTAGGTAAAATCCACGACAAGAACAGGAAGTAACCCTTTATAAAAGGATCTCTCAAGGCGATATGTATTGCTTCAGAATTCCTTAGATTGTGCACAAGCCATTGGTCATCAAAGTACAGACGCAATGCTTCCCAGTGGTGGACAATTCGGTCAACAACAGCGTTCAAAGAAAGCCATCGGGTTTGGCTGGGATGCAGCATTCGGTGCACGTCCAATTCTAGAAATTGCTGAAACTGAGCAAACTGCGCTTGTCTCTTTGCACTCGCATTAAAAAATGCAAATATATTTCTTGCTAAGTCTTCAGGCGTTCGTGGCAATTCTCGGCAAGCGGCAGATGCACATAAGTGAATTGAGTGACAAATACATCCATAAATGGTTATGTTTGGACAGAGTTCTCGCAGCCGTGATGCCACTGAATTATTTGTGCCCATCATTGTATTACAATTGTCGGAACCGAATCCGACAATATTTTCAAATGGGATGTTATGTCTCCTAAAACATTCAATTGCCAAATTAAAAAGCCTCTCTCCGGTTGCACCTTGATCAGCACCTTCGGCGTCATTAGCCGAAAAGACTTGTGCCAGTTCAAAAAATCTGCTTACGATGCCGCCATCTTCTTCACTGTAATAGCGAACGACGACACATGCTGTTTTTACACAGCCTATGTCAGTTGATTCGTCCATTAATATAGAAAACTTTTGAGCTCTCAGTTGTAGGACGATGTGACTTTTTTCGGTGTCTCCAATATCATTTTTTATAACATTTTTTGTTTTTGTCCGTTTTAGCTTTATTAGTTTCGCTATTTCCGAGTCCGAAAAACACTCTTTCATAAGAGTGGACAAATGATCCATTGTCAAAAAAGAAATGTTATGGGCAGCCGCGAATGCTGACAGTTTTATTTCAGCGTCTTGGACGAGCATTTGATCTTTTGAGGGACCCGCTTTAAACAAATTCATTATGTTTCTTGTTTTAGGTGTACAATTGGCTACCCTTTCTACGTGTTTCTGCCCTGACATATGTCTTTTAATTACTGAAATTTCGGCCTTAAACTCCTTTTGACAGACCGTGCATTTTGCCTGGTAATTGTCTTCTGATGGCCGTAGCCACAATTTAAATAGATCGTCTTGAAGCCATTCATAATTTTTGTGCCCTGTGTTTTGGCTTTTCTTTTCTTGAGAGGTCAGCACCTCGTTCGGCGCGCCTTTTTTTTGGAGTTAAGGCTAAATCCTCGTCCTCGCTATCGGACCTTGCTACCCTAATTTCTGCCATTATTTTAATTTAAAGCTAAAAGAATACATTTATGATTATGAGGTAGGTTAATTAACTACGCAGGATAGGTACGTTATTTCGTTTGTATAAAAAAAAGAAGTTAAAGTTAGATTTTGTTATTACAAATAGTAATCTATAATATAATAGTACTCTAATTCTGAATAGTAAAATTGTTGGTCTAACCCGACCCTTAGAGCATACACTTCTTTATGAAGAGATTACTATCTCGAAATTCTCCCATACTTACAGGGAAAAGTCAGACGCAGATCACGTAGGCAACACTAGCTTCAGAAAAAGTAAAATAAAATGGCGTTCGGCCGCGCGGCGCGCGGGTTCGAAACTCAAACAGTTGACGATTATCTGAAATTATTATACTACGTTATAATATACTACGTTATTATGTTTGATTTACTTGTGTACCTACCTATAATGTTACGTAGCTATTTCACACAAACTTACCTTGAACCCGTATTTAACACTAACTAAGTAGGTAAGAGTCCGCAACCGTTCTCCGAAGACCGATTCGCCGATGGACTGTTCGTCGACAGGACGATTCATTTATGTCCAATTTTCCGACAGACTATTTTACCTATGGTCATTTCGCCGACAGAACCTTTCACATAAGTCAATTTCAACGACAGTCTTATTCAGCTACAGAATGTTTCACCGACACGACGATAAACCTATGACTCTTTTAACTACATACCTTTCTGCCGACGGAGGATTCGCCATGTGTGGGTCATCAGCTTCCTCATAAGACATAGAGAAATTCTAAGCATGCTCTATTTTGATGCAAAGTTGATGCAATCAAACGTGTCAGTAATAATTTTAGTGCAACCACAAGTTCGTTACTATGAGTTGTTTTTTGTGTGTTAGCTGGAGAAATGTGTCACCAGCTTACACATGCCGTTAAGGCAAACCAGTGAGGTTAGGGTTTTAGACTATAGTCCAAAAGTTAATGCACAATTGGTGCATTACCTTTAGAACCAGAAAAACTAACCGTCACACTCTAATACTGTTGAAACTACGATCATAAAAGTGTGTGCGAGCTGGAGTACCGTGTCTCTGGCTTGCACATCTGTATCTTCGTAATTATATAAGGTACGATGATGTGTTATACCTCAAAAGTTGCTGCAAAATTGATGCAATTAGAACCAAATTTATCAAATCTTTAGGTAAAATAGTTTTGGAGCTACGAACCGATAAGTATGTGTAAGCTGGTGACACGTAACACGGGCTGACACATGGTGAATCACTGTAACTGTATAAGTAAGAGTTTCGTATTATATATAAAAAAAAACCTTATAGTTGGTGCAAACACGAGGCATGATTTCAAATCTCTGGCCTCTTAGTTTCAAAATTATAGGCAAAAAACTGTTTTCCCGCCAAAAAATTCAAAATAATGGTCTTGGACGCAGCTAAGTGCGGCGTTGCCGTTCCGTGCGCTACACTGTTGCAAACGAGTTTGAACTTAAGAGCTGGTGTTATTAAGAGTCACTTTACTTGCGCTTTCGATCGTTTTCATTTCTGTTCTAAGAATTTTAGGCCAGGAGCCGTCTGATATAAGTAGGGCAGGCGTACCGGTTTTGGCCACTGTACCGGTTTTGGCCACTTTTTGCTCTAAAAGTTTTCTAAACAACTTTTAGCCATTTCTGATAAAGGCTATTAAAATAAAGTATTTTAAGGTAACAATAACAACCGTTAGAATTCCTTATGTCATAAGATTTTTTTTCAATAAATTCCATTTTCTGTTTGAAAAAATGTTTTATATGAAAATTTTAAGAAATTTGTTTTGGATGAAATACTTTATAAACCTTTGTTTTTTACAATAAATTGTTGTTTTGCAATTGACTGGTTTCTAGCGCATTAGAATATATTGATTTTACCTGGGTTTGGTTTTGATTTTTCGCAATAAGTACTTACAAAAGTTTAATTATCAGTAAGTGGCCAAAACCGGTACATTTGGCACCTCTCACACATTTTGTATTATATACAAAAAACTATTTAACTTTAAAAAAATTGAAAAATGTACCTTTAAAGCTAGATAAATTATCAATAATTTAAGATATAATTTGTGTCTTAAATAACTAAGTCCATTTAGTACTTACTGCTTAAAAGTCAAAAGTTCCTTAAGAGGCAAGTATTTTTACCCGCTTCAATGGTTTCTAGGCAAGCTGACATCTAATTAAAATACTTTAATTAATTGTGTCAAAACACTCTCTGTTCCTATCCAAATTATACCAATCTTAATCTAGACACCTTATTTTAATCGTAGAATAAGAAATAATGTCCATTCGCGGTTTTTTTTTTCAGTTTTGTGATATTGGTGTCATGTAAGTGGTTTTTAGGGATGCTTAGCTCGATTTTGATGTGCGTTTCGGAATCCAAGATGGCGGCCGCGCTTTTTTTTTAATTTTGTGGTATTGGTGTCATGTAAGGGGTTTTTAGGGATGCTAAGCTCGATTTTGTTGTGTTTTGGAATCCAAGATGGCAGCTGCGTTTTTTTTTGTACTTTGAGATATTGGTGTCATGTAATGGGTTTTTGGGTCTGCTAAGCAATTATTAACTGTCCTAGTTTTAATAAATTTTTCCAGCGCATTTAATGCCGTTAGTCACGAAATTCTCCTAGCTATGCTCGGTCGGTTAGGTATTTCTTCTATAGCACCTACTTGGTTCTCTTTCTATCTTGGCGATTGCCAGCAAGCCGTGCGAGTAGATCGGACGCTGTCTGACTGGCTCGACTTGGAGGCTGGCGTTCCACAAGGCGGTGTACTCTCCCCTCTTCTCTTTTCCTAGTTTATCAACTCTCTGACCTCTCATTTCTCCTCTTCTTTCCATCTCTATGCCGACGATCTACAACTTTATGCGCAACATAATATCCACAGTTTAAATAATGTTGTCGCGCTAATCAACTGTGATTTGATGAAGATTTCTGTGTGGTCGACTAATTATGGCATATCAGTTAACGCGCCTAAATGTCAATCTTTAATTGCTGGTAGGGTAGTTCTCGACAGCTGTCATACGTAAACTGGAATAGTTTCTACAATTTGGTATTTAACGGCGTGATAATATCCTACTCACAACAAGTGAAGGACTTGGGTTTGACTATATCGATGCCTGCCTCTCTTGGAAAGATCATATCGAACAAGCATGTCTCAGAGCCACTAATGCACTTAGATCTCTCTATAGGTTTAAGTTCTTTCTGCCTACCAGTATCAAGATTGCTCCAATACAGACGGTTGTCTTACCTATAATTGTCTACGCTGATGTCTGTAGTACCAACCTCAAAAGAAAAAAACCTTCTCAGTAAGTTGGATCGTTTCCTTAAAAACTGTATTCGTTTCATATATCGATTACGTAAATACGATATCTCTCAACACCGTCAGCAGCTCAATTGGCTCCCTATTCGCGAGCGTAGGAACGTTAGAGTTGTCTGCATGCTCTTCAATATTCTATTAGATCCACTTACCCCAGATTAATTGAAATCCAGATTTCAGTTTCTGGGCGACTCTAATGAACGTAGCCTTCGCTCTAGTGACAACTTTCTCCTGAAAACACCATCCCACTCTTCTGGCTTCGTCTCCCAATCATTTTCTTTTTCGCCTGTACAACTTTGGAACGATTTGCCCTTAAAATATCCGCAGTGCCCCAAGTAAGTGCGTGTTCAAGCAAATGGTCCGCGAACATTACTCGAGCTGATTACACTTATCATGATAGATCTGTTCTGACTTTATGTGTTATTTATTTATAGTTGTATGTATAATATGTATATGTATGACTTATATATCATGTTATTGCTACTTTAGTATGTATACCTTTTAATACTCATATATTTATAAGCATTTACAAATTTTCATTTGTTATTTAATTTTAGTATTTTTTTCTTGCATTTAATTAGTTCCTTCTGTTTTCTTTTAACTGTCAATTTTTTTATTGCTGCTGTTCATTTTCTTCCTGACACCATTTCCAGTTGACTGGAAGAGAATGCATATCAGCATTGAGTCCGCCATTTGTTATATATTTTGCAATAAAGATTAAATAAATAAATATGCACGATTTTGATGAAACTCGGTATTTGGTAGTATTTTGACAAGAAAACAGCAACTTTTCCATACAGTAGGCCCTTGAAGTTGAGCGATACCGACACCTGTATAGGTATTAACGTTAGTACGGAAGGGTTGTCTTAAAATGTGAAGGTAGATGTTTTAGGACCCCGAAGGTATTGTGGAAAAAAAACGGGGCAGGAAGTCTCAAAATTTATTATGTTACATGCTTATATTTAATTTTAATTCGTCAATTTTAACATTGCGTTTCTTATTTCTTGTCAAAATAGTACCAAAAACCTAGTTTCATCAAAATCGGCTAACAAACAAAAATTTGGGCGTTATCTTTAATTTTGTCCATTTTTGACATTGCGTTGCTATTTTCTTGTCAAAATAGTACCAAAAACCGAGTTTCATCAAAATCGGCCAACAAACAAAAAAGTTGGCCGCCATCTTGGATTTCCAATATTTTTATCATTGCGTTGCTGTTTTCTTGTCAAAATAGTACTAGAAACCGAGTTTCATCAAAAACGGCCAAGAAACAAAAAAGTTGGCCGCTATCTTGGATTTTTAATTATTTTAACATTGTGTTGCTGTTTTCTTGTCAAAATAGTACCAAAAACTGAGTTTCCTCAAAATCGGCCAACAAACAAAAAAGTTGGCCGCCATCTTGGATATCTAATATTTTTATCATTGCGTTGCTGTTTTCTTGTCAAAATAGTACCAGAAACCGAGTTTCATCGAAAACGGCCAAGAAACAAAAAAGTTGGCCGCCATCTTGGATTTTTAATTATTTTAACATTGTGTTGCTGTTTTCTTGTCAAAATAGTACCAAAAACTCCGACCGATCAACAACCGACAATCGATCGATTGTGAGACGGGTCGATTTTTTCTAAATACTTCATTTTCCATTTTTCAGTAATAAAAATTGCATTGTGAATGCAGAAAACTAAAAATTAAAATAACTTGCCATAGTAATTTCATCTTTAGCGATTGCCAAATACCTGGAAAGGTATTTCTTTCGCGTGTGAGGGTAGTAATATCTCCACATTGATGAAATAAACGCTGACTATACAGCGAGTAAGAAGTATTGGATAAATTCGACGCTTCTCGTAACGACTCCGTAGCTCAGTGGTTAGAGCAGTCGCCCGGAAAGCGAAAGGTCGTGGGTTCGAGTCCCATCGGAGCTGATTGTGAGACGGGTCGATTTTTTCTAAATACTTCATTTTCCATTTTTCAGTAATAAAAATTGCATTGTGAATGCAGAAAACTAAAAATTAAAATAAAATTATCATTGCGTTGCAGTTTTCTTGTCAAAATAGTACTAAAAACCAAGTTTCATCAAAATCGACCCACAAACAAAAAAGTTGGCCGCCATCATATTATTCCCATAGGATAACGTCTCGTTCTCGTGCAGTCCACGCGGTCGAAACCGCGGGCGGAAGGCTAGTCACAATATAAACCTGTGAACTTCGCCATATCTATATGCCTTTTTAGTAAGTTAGTCAAGCAAGATGTATAAAATGTAAATCCTTTTTTTCGGCGAAGTAAGACTTCGTACAACTATACGCGTGACAACCCTTACAGTATTACAACTGTCTGGACATCGGCGGCATTTTCGCCAATGTCAAACGCGATGACTGACTGTATGTAGTAAGTAGACTGGTAGTAGTGTAATCATTTCGCACCGTTCTATGAATGAAGCCTTCTCTCTGTAATAAATACGTAGTAGGTTTTATAGGTACCTACATAAATTTTACCTTTCTGCATTCCTCTATGTTTATTATTGTGCCAAATCTAATTATTTCTTTGCTTTATCAACAAATGAGTACCTACATAAATTTTACCTTTCTGCATTCCTCTATGTTTATTATTGTGCCAAATCTAATTATTTCTTTGCTTTATCAACAAATGAGTGTGAAGTTTCTAACGCCAAAATTTAAAAATTACTTGTAATTAAGGCGCTACTCGGAAAAATAAAGACTTTTTGATTTAAAACTATAGGACGGTTACAGTTGTTACAAATCTGGTAATAAGATATATATTTCTTCATACCTTTACCTAGAATCGTATAGTTTCAAAAACACGATTTTATGATTTTGCCTCGACACTTTTTCTTTTCGAAAAGACCTCTAAAAAATACGAAAAGTGAAGATTATTCTCAAATGGGGTTACTTACACTATTGGAAATTGGTTTAATTAGTGGACACCAATAATATTGAGGATCTTATAGAAGCATTTTTTTTTAAATCGCTGTAGTTTTTTAATACGAAGTGATTTTGTGTTTTTTTTTTGCCTAATCTGCAAAATCGGTCTCGCTTCAGCACATTTTTTCCGAGTATCGCCTTAAACCATCTGTTTCTCATAAAAAGGTTAGGAATCAGCGTACTTATATCAGACGGCTCCTGGCCTAAATTCTTAGAACAGAAATGAAAACGATCGAAAGCGCAATTAAAGTGACTCTTAATAACACCAGCTCTTAAGTTCAAACTCGTTTGCAACAGTGTAGCGCACGGAACGGCAACGCCGCACTTAGCTGCGTCCATGACCATTATTTTGAATTTTTTGGCGGGAAAACAGTTTTTTGCCTATAATTTTGAAACTAAGAGGCCCAGAGATTTGAAATCATGCCTCGTGTTTGCACCAACTATAAGGTTTTTTTTTGATATAATAGGTCTTTACATATGAAATTGCCGTCTTTTTCTCACATGTTTATTGGTCTCTAATTTTTTAATTAATATCAATATATCAAAATTAATAGTCAGTTTCGAAAATAGAGTATATCGTCATGTTAAACATCTAAGAAAAGAATAATTAAACATGCGTCTAAAATTTTTATAAATGCTCTAAAGTACCCCTTTTTGGTTGTCGTCAATTTGACAGATTTGAACAGATTTTTTTTATTCTAATACAGTTTATCAAAAGAGATTATAGGCAATAACTAGTTAGATTAATTTTGTCTGATTATATCTCGAAAGTTTCGTTGAATTCGGAGTTCACATGTCCAAGAAATCCCCAAATTTCTTTGTATGCCGATTCCAACTTCCTACAATTTCCCCATAGAAAACGGCAATTTCATAGGTAAAGACCTATTATAATACGAAACTCTTACTTATACAGTTACAGTGATTCACCATGTGTCAGCCCGTGTTACGTGTCACCAGCTTACACATACTTATCGGTTCGTAGCTCCAAAACTATTTTACCTAAAGATTTGATAAATTTGGTTCTAAATGCATTAATTTTGCAGCAACTTTTGAGGTATAACACATCATCGTACCTTATATAATTACGAAGATACAGATGTGCAAGCCAGAGACACGGTACTCCAGCTCGCACACACTTTTATGATCGTAGTTTCAACAGTATTAGAGTGTGACGGTTAGTTTTTCTGGTTCTCATTGCACCAATTGTGCATTAACTTTTGGACTATAGTCTAAAACCCTAACCTCACTGGTTTGCCTTAACGGCATGTGTAAGCTGGTGACACATTTCTCCAGCTAACACACAAAAAACAACTCATAGTAACGAACTTGTGGTTGCACTAAAATTATTACTGACACGTTTGATTGCACCAACTTTGCATCAAAATAGAGCATGCTTAGAATTTCTCTATGTCTTATGCCCCCAGTACACGATGGCCGATCATGGTCGGCGACCATGACCAATACATCGTACATTGACACTTTTGAACGAACAAGTTTAAAAAGGTTCTTTTCTTTCAAAAGTGTCAATGTACGATGTATTGGTCATGGTCGCCGACCATGATCGGCCATCGTGTACTGGGGGCTTTATGAGGAAGCTGATGACCCACACATGATTCGCCGACAATCTTAGAGCAAGCGATATTACAAAAAATACACATAATATCTACAGTTTTATGTGCTTTTACCATAAAGTTAATATACCTATCGGAATAGAGGAACAACCACGAGCTGTCAAACGAAACCGAAATTGGATCGCATTTGCGTGTGTAAAATTGTTTATGTATGCGTGTCAGTGATGTGCGTCATGTCGCTTTTCAGATTAATATCGATATCGATAATATTAAATAATTACAGTAATAAATAAATATATATTGGACACGATCACACTCATTGTTCCAATACCAAAGTATAGTAGCTTAAGCACTATTATTATGAAAATTAGAAACAACGACGGGTAATTACCACATACACCCAGACCCGAGGAACTATAGAAAAATTAGTTTTCAACATTTACCCGACCTGGGGGGCTACCGGCTAAAAAATATGGGTATAGGTATCGGCTTCAACTGTCATTTGAATTCCTTATTTTGATAAATTTTTGCGGCTTTGTTCTGTTGAACGTTGCTGGCTAGCTTTCGTTATATATACCCGAGCGACGTCACAAAACAAGGAACTGATAGTAGCTATTTTCTTTATAAAATTGACTTAAAATTTCAAAAAACGTATGAAATTCATAACCATAAAGTTACGCGGTACCCCCCAGGGATCGAACCCGGGACCTCTAGAGATAGCGACACCTTGAAACCGGTGCGTACACCACTCGGCCACGGAGGTCGTCTAATAAAAATATATTAATATATAGTAATATTATTAATATAACTAAAATTCCCATCTTGGGAAGGGATTTTGCATGGCTAAAACTTCGATTCTGCGGTGAAGTATGCATATTTAAGAAAAACTCCCAGAGATTTTAAATCATTTATTATACACTAGCGACCCGGCCATGCTTCGCACAATCCTTTGAACAATTTGTTGGTGCTTCCACAGTGATAGTACGTTTCACCTCTCGCGTTTGGAAATATTTTTCATCAAAATGCTTACTGCATAATAATCAATTTAGTCCAGTTAGTTTCTGGTATCCAAGTTAGTATGTAATCTAAAAGATAATTATATTACTAATGATAGTATATGTAGGTACCTATTCTAACAGTCAAAAACTGATACCTATGGATCAGTTAAGTATCTTAAATGGAATTACATTCCCAGGTAATTCATATCTAAACGTCTTACAGGTACTTTAATTACAGTACCTAATACATATTCATTTTTTACCGCGTGATAGACAGTGGACACGAAATATCGATAACTTGATGCAGCCCTAGTGTAAAACGAAAATTATTTCTTTACACAAAATATTCGTAAATACTGCATTATGTGTAATCAATATTTGCTTGTTAGGTACATAAATAAATGTTTGTTGAAGAGCATTATCACACTTCTTGCTTTAAATTCGAAGCGCATTGGCAAAAATAAACCTTAGGAAGGGAGGTGTCGGTTTGGAATAATTTACCTGTGAACTGAACATTTTGCGGGATTATTTCATTGTGTTGTACAACAATCAATAACTGAGCAAGTCACCATGTTTCCATATCAATATTGGCTAAAAATATCTAAGATTGCCCGTAAAATCCGAAAAAAATAAAATACCTAAATTCTCAGCGTGCTGATAAGTGCTGACGAACTGTCAAACAGTAGCCAAAAACGGTTCTGTTACGTTGCATCACGCATCTCCTTTTATCTCACAGTGTTGTTGCTAGTGACATCCCGCTCGCTCAGCCCTTTGTTGCTCTATTCCGATAGGTATATTAACTTTATGGTTTTTACTAAGAAACTACTAGAAACGCGGCGGTGGTCAAGCCTAGTCTATATAATTTGTGGGTCAAGCCAAAGTTGAGCCAAGAAAAAGGACACAGTACCTATAGTCGTTTTTAAATACCCGAACCATTTGGAGTCAGTATTGGTCCCAAAAAAAACCCAAAGGACATTCCTGGTTTTGGGGCCATGGTACAGAACAGAGATGAACTATATTATTGTTTGTTTGCTTGTTTGCATCGAATAGGCTCCGAAACTACTGGACCGATTTCAAAAATTCTTTGACCATTAGAAAGCTACATTCTTCCCGTGTGACATAGGCTATATTTTATCCCGATATTCCCACGGGTACCACGCGGGTAAAACCGCGAGGATCCGCTAGTGTAATCATTGAGATAAAAGAATAGAGGAGACAGGCCCTGTTTAACCATTTTTACAAGTCTACAATTATGTAAAAAAGCTACAAATTTGTAGACTTGTAATACAAGTGCTGTTTAACCAACATTACAAATATGTAAGAATTCTACAACTAAAAATCTTACATATTTGTAAAGTCTAATGCTGTTTAACCAACGTCTACAATTGTAGAAAACGCCTGTAGATTACAATTTACATAAGGTCAATGTGGGGAAGTCCGGCATACTTTTCTAAAATTTAAGTTCAACTGAACTTATTGAATCGAGATACGCTTTCTAAAGTGACTTGTGTCGTCGGAAATTATAGGTAATATATTTATTTACCTATATTGGTCTTAAAATAGTATGAATTGCAATTATCTTTAGATTTATATGATATTTTTTAAAACACGGCGTGTAGACGGACTTCCCGTGCAGTTTAGGGTAAGTCCGTCTACTAGCACTATATCCATAACTTGTGAGGCAATATGTATGAAAACAGTTTCTAGCAGTGACGTTAAACTAGCGTTGAAATGTGTGATTTATGTATTTGTCTATAAGGTTTACATTTCAAAGATAATTGATTTTATTTTATTTTAAGGCAATATCTTTGGTGACAGTGGTTGCATTTTTAATAAAATTGTATGTAGCCAATTTCCTAGTAAAACATATTTTTTTATTTTCTAATTCAATTTTTATATTCTTAATAAGGTAGATATACGAAAGCGATTCATTACTATTTTACGGTACATAATTATATCCCTAGGGATTTATCTATATCACGGCTTATCATGCAGGTAAAATACGTGCAGCTGAAAAGGTTGACAATATCTGCAATTGAGGCAAGACCGTCATATGACGGACTTGCCTTACGTATGCCAGACGGACTTCCCAACTATTACATTTTGTGGTTAGTAATTTGTTGCAGGTAATAATTACGAAACTCAAACGCTATAAATGAATTCATCACCAGAAATAAGTATATTGATCACTAAATGACTTGCGTAATCAAAGAAACTCCAAGAATTCCATTGATTTTCTACTTTTTTTTTAGTTTTTTGAAGAGACGTTACACTCCAGCTTCAAGTACAAAACTCGAAAAAAAATGGCCTACCAATTTCTTTCAACCTAATGATGTTAGCGACGTCTATGATTCTCAGTTCGAACTAGCTCCGTAATACTGTTTTACCGACCGAGGCATAAGAAGCTAGTCATTCAAAAATGGAAGTTATTGGCGCTAGACGGACTTACCTCCTAGACGGACTTCCCCACATTGACCTTATTTGTATTTACATATTTTTAGTTGTAAAATACAATTTACAAGTTGTAAATTTTTGAAGATGGTAGATTTAAAACAATAGAATTTTAATCATCATCAGCCATTATAAGACCCGTAAGTAATAACTTATGGGGTAAAGACCTTCCTTATGGATGAATATGGAGAATGGGCCATGACCCACCACGCGGGCCCAAAGCGGATTGATGGGTATTAACGACTGCAAACGCAGCCAGGACTAACGGCTTAAAGTGCCTCCGAAGTACGGAGGAGCTTGAGATAATAAATTTTTGGTCACCCATCCCGTGACCAACCATAGTGAAACTTGCTTAACTTCAACGATTGTAGGCCGAATGCGTTTACCACTGCGCCACTTGCTACTCTGTTTTTTTCTAATAAAAGTATTTATTTAAAATTTTGTTTAAGGAGTACTTTAGGTACTGCTGTTTTAACTAAAAAGAAAGTCATGGAAAACTATAATAATAATACAATTCTTTCACTGCTAGTGGCTAGAAGTATTTTTATGTGAATAACAATTTAATTTCTTTACTTATTCGGCTGGTGCAAACAATTGTAAAGTTCTGACACAGGGTGAGTCCGCCTGTAGAAATCGTGCTACAATTTACATATTTGTAGACTTGTAATTACAATTCTTCGTTTGACGAAACGGTTTTCCTTACAAATTTGTAAATTGTCACCTGTAACTTGTAAATGTTGGTTAAACAGAAATATGTAGAATTGTATCTACAATTTACAAATTTGTAAATTTTCCACCATGGTAAACTTGTAACTTGTAAATGTTGGTTAAACAGAAACTTGTAGACTTGTAGCCTGTAATAGTAGATTTCATTACAAGTGCGGAAAGCCTGTCATTGCAAAGAGTTCCGACAAATGTCTACCCGAGCCGAGGCGCAGCCGAAGGTGAGGGTTGACAGTCGGAACAAGTTGCAATGACGGTTCCGCACGTGTACTGAACAACTATTTTTAATACAGTTGCGAAAAAATTAAGCAATTTAATAAAATAATAAAACACAACAAACTCAACTAACTAATCGTAAAAGAATATAAGCAGAGACTTTTTTTTTGTTTTCTTCACCCATTCTGGGTTGGCAAAGGAAACTATGATCATACAGCCAAGGCTTCAGAAGAATGTTTTTGTTGATATGAAATGAAAATTAAATTAAATGAGATGAAATGAAATGAAACCTAACAAAAGCAATCCGAATCCTACAGGAGCGCCTTTCCTTATTTCTCTCTTTTACCACATCGTTTTCCATTAAAGCCACATTATTGCACTAATTCCACCATACTAAGTACCTACCACAATAAAAACCAGAAAAAACTAATTTAGAAAATTAAGAATTAAGGTCCCTCATTTTCTTTTCACTTACTTGCGCAAACTCCTATAAGCAGATACTATGGTAAATAGTGCACGTCATACCATATTTAGTAATCTGTGGTCATACAGTCAATTTTATGTATTTTTTATATTCATAAATTTAATTTGGCCGATACTAATATTAATTTAATGTATAATTAAAATTACTTTTAAATCCGTTATTGAAACAAATTAGAAGCTTCTTTTTAGAAATATTTGCATGAATCATAAAAACTTCTATGATTTTTTTTAGTAAAAACTTCGTGGTTGGTTTTTTCTTTTTAATAGACAATATTTTGACAGTTGGGAAAGAAAACGCACGAGTTCGGGAAAGGTAAAGAAAAAGTTCGAGTGTGTAATAGCCCACATCAGGCGTTGGAATCACCCATAGAATAGGTCAAAACTTAGTGGCCGGTAGCCCCGATACCCATTCATTGGCTATAATTAAGACCGCCATTTTGTTGGGGTGCCCCCATTGGCTAAAATTAAGGCTGTCACTTTTTTCAAGAATTTCAAGATGACGTTTATTTAGTTTGTGTTTTTTTACTCATTTCGGTTTTCTAGTATTCTTTAGATGTTTTTCCACTTTTTCTCAGATATTTCTTTACAGAAATATGGATACATTATTCGAAGATGCCTTCGGTACACGTAAGTAAATCTATTTACGTAGTTTTATGTATCAATTATTTATTACATTAACCTAAATTTGAGCTTTGTTGTTTTAGGTAATTCCAAGAGGCAACTTTGTATTTCTTAAAACTAACCAAAACAAAAGAAAATACAGTTCACAACTTAACCGGAGTAAAGAAGATTCGGTTTCTCAGAAAGTTATGAAATTAATCAAAGGCTAAAGAGTTGCAATAGTTTTTACAAGTGCGTCATGCCTGGCACCACGGAGGCCTCTTTAACCAAAGTTAAACTGTGGGAAAACTCTGCTACCCTTCACACCCATATGTGCTCATCCAGGAAAAGCTCCCTCCTGGCCTTGAACTTCCCAGATCATTATGGAGATCTTTAAATAGACTCCGTACCCAAGTTGGTCGAAGTAAAGACAACCTGTCCAGGTGGGGCTTCACCAGTAACACGGATCTCGCGTGCAGGTGTGGTTACACTCCACAGACCATGGCCCACCTCATTGATTGCTCTGCATGCATGCCCGGACACCTGCACGCGTGAGGACCTCATGTTGGCTGCAGATAATGTGGTGAGAGTGGCACAGTTTTGGGCCAACAACATATGATTTTGTACTTGTCATTGACATGTTGAAGAAGAAGTTATGAATGAAAGGTAGGTAATGTTTGTTTATTCTTTTTATATGAATGTAAGTAGGTATGTGTAATTAATTATTGATTAGTTTTGTTAAAAAATATACATTTTCAATATACATTTAGAAGTGATATCATATGGTGATAATGATAAAGCACAGTAGATAACTTGGGATTAAATTTAAATAATCAGTTGTCACATTTAACAAGTTTCAATTTAGTGAAGTTGTTAATACCAAGTCAAGAGAAAATAACAGTGTAAGTAATTCAATAACTTTGTCAAAACATTTCAAATGCCTTATCATCAAATTCATATTTCTGATTCTGACAAACAGAACAGAATTATAACAAATGTACCGGTGGGATAATATATGATTGTTGTCGGTATGAATGATGGTTTATTGTGATCGTCTTATGACTAGGTATGTTATAACTGTTACTGCTGCCTACTATCTTAGATCTTACTTAATTATATATACTACCTCTCATCAGTCTATGTACAAAGCTTATCTACTTAATAACAGTTATTAACTATAAACATTGATTATCTATAACTTGTGCATAGCGGCACAACAAACAAAATGTGCTTTATATGAAATATGAAATATACACACTACTCTTTCTTGATTTACAAATTTTTCAGTTCAACTATCACTTATTTGTTTATAAAATGTTATGGCAGATTATAGTTACAATATGTAGAATCTATACTAACCAAATCTAATCTTTTCAGATAACTTGAGTCTCAACGAGGTTCGTGGTGCTGCGAAGATGCCCGTGTCTGCCTATTCTTGTGGTTATAAGTTATCAAATCAGAATTATGGTGCAAATTACTGCTGTTAGTTGCTATATTGATTACTTACTGCATTAAATGTTTAACTATTAGAATTAGGTTATTGCGTCTTGCATTGAAACTAAAGTGATATTAACTGTGAATAATGAAATGGCAGATACTAAATAAAACTACTAGGAAAAATAGCATTAGCATTTGTGCATAATAAGTATTTGCAAGCAGTTTAATCTTTCTTGTAGCTGATAAAGTATTTATATTTCTTAGTTTATCTATAAAGTCAATTTAGTAAGTAATTTCATTACTCTCATTCTTTGTCTTGTATAAATCTCAACTTATACTTATGTACTTTGTATTTGATAAAATTATAATGTCAAGTAATAAATGCCTTCTTTCATCAAATATGTTTTTTATTTGAGCACAATTTAAAATAGTATATTACTAGGGTTGTACCAAACGTCGATGATTTGCACAACTATCGATAACGAATCAAGGGTCGATAGTTCTGGCAGCACTATGTTGTCAAAATCTAATCGGGGTCCGTCATTCACTAACAAACGGCCGCTATATGGCTTGATTCCTATCTGTACTAGTCTATATAATTTGTGGCCCACATCCCGAACGCTATACGTCCCTGCAATACGCCACTTTTTGAGCAACTGTATTAAAAATACAATTTACAATTTGTAAATTGTATTTTTGGTTAAACAGGCCACAGAATCTTTGCAACACGAGTTGAGTCCACGTGGACTCAACTCGTGTTGCAAAGATTCTAGTTGAGATGTCTCCTCTGTTCTTTTATCTCAATGATTAGGTCGCCGAAAAATTAAGCGACGGCCATATTTCGATAGAGTCATAGATTAACAAAATTGGTTATTTTGTGGTGCAGAAGTGACAGTTTAAACGTTTTAGGTAGGTACTAGGCTTTAGGTGATTACTTGGGTTCAGGTTTTGATGGAAGTTTGATGTTGTTTTGTTATTGAACATTTGAACATTGAACTTACATAATTATACTGCAAGTTAAATAAACGCATGTAAAATAATTAATAGTATTCATGTATTTAAACGTATATAAGTACCAAAAAGAAACTCGATTAGTAAGTATTTCTCTCACGATGTCAATGTTTAATCTTAAAAAAAATATTAAATAAAATGTGAATTCTCATAAAATTTGGTAGGCAGAAAACACGCACAAAAGCTATGTCTGTTCTGCAATGTTTGATCTATGTCTGTTGCACTACTATTGGTTGCCGCTTTCTGCACGGGCGCTTTCGATTGGTCGCGAGGAAACAACACTGTACAAGCGCTCTAGCGCTGTATGTTTGAATCGTTTGAAAAGACAGCGAATTATTGTAAGCGCTGCAAGCGAACTTTAGTTTTAACTCTTAGCTTAGCAAAACTACTACAAGATTTTTGTTTGGGATAGCTTCTCTAGTACGTTAGTACATTATAACTCAATGGCCCATACCATCAAAAATGCGGCGCTTCCATGGTAATATCCATTTACCAGACAACCTGGACAGATGTTAAGATCTCTAATACTTGTAAGTGATTTTATCAAATGTCAATTAAGCAGTATGTAAGTAAAATTCTTGTTACAATTTCCAAGTGTTTTCTATTCTAAGAAGTATATTGATACCATTAGTTGTCTACAAGATTGAGCTTTATATTTTTTATTTCAGTAAAGTGAAGTTTAGATGAAAAATATGATTTATTTTTGATATTTCAATAAAACCTTTAACAACTTGATGTCGTTTTTGTTATATTATAAAACCCTAACGTACTTACAGGAGTACAAATTATTTTCATTGTTTTCCTTTGTAAAAATATGCTACAGATGCTAAACATGCCGTAAAAATAACAAAAATCTAGGGAGCACTTTAATAACTACATAAAACCGATAATTTTTTATCTCGGTCTGAAGCCCAAATCTTAGTTTGTACTTGGTATAGTACATCCGGCAGATACGAATACTGCTCTTGAAAAAACACAGGACTTACGAGGTTAACAAAAATATCGAATCCGCCATTTTGTTATGCCAGCCATCTCGGACTTGAATCTTGATTAATGTATTTTAATTCACTTTTCAAGCCCTATCAATCATTGATTTAGATAATGGCAATGGCTTAGTAGTACTTTTGTATGTAAAGCCGGGTCTCCAGCGCGTGTTTTGCCCTACACAATCAACAAAAACATCTTAACATTCAACAAAACTGTCTACACAAAACATCGTTTCACTACACATTTTTGTTAGCATCAACAATGTTTTTGCTTTCCATGCCCGGTGGAAAACACGTACACAAAACTTCCCCCGCGCGTGTCGAGGGGCAGGGTACTGTACATAATCTATCATTTCGACAACTTTTAACTTTTTTAATTTTGATAAATCGCTAGACAATGGCCGAATTTCTGTGTAAAATGGAAGAAGCCATTACAAAAAAAAGTTTTGGTTTTCGCGCCAAGTTTGATTCTACGGTGGTTTAGAGCAATGCAAGTAAAGATGAATTGGAATAAAGATACGATCTGAAACTACGTCTTCTTCGTCCGAACTCATTTTGTTTGCTAGAGAAACTATTGTTTTGTGTACACAAGCCAAGAGAGGTAGGTACTATGCGATTATTATAAGAATAGGACTGTGAAACGGCATTTTTGATCTTTGTTCCTTTTCTTGCACATCCTACACCCTGAAGTGGAAGCGAAACGCAAACAAATATGGCCGTTTTGACAGTCCTATTCTTATAATAATCGCATAGTATAGACGGCGCATGTCAAGAAACATTTTTCAGAAACAAAGTTTTGTGTATGTGTTTCTGTTGAATGTTTTCAAAAAATTTTCGCTGGAGACCCGGCTTCAGCCGCCATTTTGTTTCGGCGACCATTTTGAATTGACAACAATAATACTGGTTTTATTGAATTACATTGTCATAGGAGCAAAAGGTGTATTTGGAGGCTGAAAATCAGTGTTTTGCCTCCGGGCAAAAACTACACTATTTAGCCACGCTATTTTTGATGCAACCGTGAAGGAAGACTGATGATACGTCATTCCTTTCCGGGCTAGGGTAGTGTTAGCCCGGGGACCACTGTCCTAGTGGTTGATGGATGAAAGTTGTATATATACAAACTTGATGGATTCACTTTGCTTGCGTGATGTAGTAATTACATATATATTTGTAGGCGCGCATAGAAGTTGTTGCGGTAGCGTTAGGTAGCGCCATCTGTCGGCATTTGTAGCAGAGTCGTGTTGCGTGTCGTGCTGTGATTGCCGTCTTGTGGTTGCCGTCTGTGTTGTGTGCGACGTCGTCCAGATGTCGCTACATCACTTCCCTCCTAGACCGGAGGTCGATCGATGGGTTGCTCAGCAGTCGATGCGTATGCTTGCAAGTGCCAGGGAGAGTGTGGTGCAGGTTGTCCCGGTCTGCGGTGGGTCGAGACGCGCGGGGTGCTGCTGGTTGTTGCTCCTTTCCGCGGTGGGTCGGGATGGAGTGTGCTTGTGACGGTGGGTCCGAAACTGCTGGTCCGCAGGCGTGCCACGCTGGAGAGGGTGCCCCGTGGTGCTCCAGGTGGGCTGCGGAGTGCCAGGTCGGGGTGCTGTCGTCGGGTGCTGCCGAAGGACCAGGTTGCTTTGGATGCTGCTGCGCTGGAACCTTGAGGCGGGGTGCTGGCTTGCTGTGCGACTGCTGGATGCGAAGGACCAGGTTGCTTTGGATGCTGCTGCGCTGGAACCTTGAGGCGGGGTGCTGGCTTGCTGTGCGACTGCTGGATGATGGTAGGGGGGAGTGATGGCTGCGCTGGTGGAGACGGTGCTGACGCTGGTGAAGACGGTGCTGGTGATGAAGTTGCTGGTTGCTGGTGATGAAGTTGGTGTGCTGGCTGCTGGTGAAGGTGCTGGTGATGAAGGGTGCTTCCATTGTGCTCCGTAGGGGTCACCACTTTAGCCGCATGAAGGTTGATGCAACTTGTGAAGGAAGACTGATGATACGTCATTCCTTTCCGGGCTAGGGTAGTGTTAGCCCGGGGACCACTGTCCTAGTGGTTGATTTTTTTTTTTTTTTTTTTTTTTTTTTTTTGCGTCGAACGACCGACCGTTTCCTATTGAAACAATCGCTCATCCGGCAACCTTCCGGACTGCGGGGGAAGGAGGCAGTGAATCCTCATGGATACCATTACAGCCGGCTGTAATGGTTATGTCGGACTCTTACCGACTAAACACTGCCTGAAAACAGCTGTTACCTGGACGGGTATTTCAGCTTATCTAAGGCGACCACGCCCCGGGAGGGGCGTGGCGCAGGGCGTCACTCACCTAAGTGAAGTGCGCACTGAAAATGACCGACAACCTGAAGGGCTGACCGGCCATATGTGAATTTAGTACGTCCGACGTCCAAAGTGGGCGTGGCCGGGAATGAATGAAATTAGTTCGACTGACTCCCAGAAGGGGTAGTCGCCGATTGAGAGGGCTGGGGAGTGGTTGATGGATGAAAGTTGTATATATACAAACTTGATGGATTCACTTTGCTTGCGTGATGTAGTAATTACATATATATTTGTAGGCGCGCATAGAAGTTGTTGCGGTAGCGTTAGGTAGCGCCATCTGTCGGCATTTGTAGCAGAGTCGTGTTGCGTGTCGTGCTGTGATTGCCGTCTTGTGGTTGCCGTCTGTGTTGTGTGCGACGTCGTCCAGATGTCGCTACACGTACAATTCTTTCTTTTTTCTAAAATATGTACTTTCCAATTTTGTTTACTTATTATATTTTGTGTTTTCTGTTTTTATGTTTATCTCGGCAATTGTGTGTACCTATGTGAAATAATTCAGCAATAAACGATTTATCTATTTACCTATCTATCTATCTATCTATTTTCAAATTTCACCTCAACACACTGAGAAACGGGTCACATTTTTCTTGCAAGATTTGATCCGAAAGAACTTACATATACTGCAAGTTAAATAAACGTATGTAAAATCATAATAGTATTCATGTATTTAAACGTATATACCAAAAATAAACGCAATTAGTAGTAAGTATTTCTCTCACGATGTCAATGTTTAATCTTAAAAAATAATTAAATAAATAAAATGTGAATTCTCATAAAATTTAGTAGGCAGAAAACACGCACAAAAGCTATGGGCGTTTGTGCACTACCACTGAATTTTACCGATCCGGAAAAAAACGAATGCTTGTATTTAATTAATTACTATTATAAATGATTAATTATTAAAATACAAGCATCCGTTTTTTTCCGGATCGGTAAAATTCAGTGGTAGTGCACAAACGCCCAAAGTCTGTAATGCAATGATTGATCTATGTCTGATGCACTATTATTTGGTTGCATTGCAGCTTTCTGCAGTGCGATTCTCTAAGCGCAAACATCGTACAGCCTTGGTTGCAGCGGCTGCAACAGCGGTGAACGTGTACATTGGTACTCTTTAAAATAATTTTCAACGCTGTTCGACACTAGCGCCTCACGGCTGTAAGCGGCGTGATAAGTAATCAATTATTTTCAATTTTTTGTATGAAATTGGTATTCTCTAAGTGAAACAGCCTCAGCTTCGACCGCAGCATCGACAATCGACATGGCCCGCTATTATTTCTCGGCTGCTTGCGCTCCCGTGAAACGAGCGAGATAGAAGATGGCTTTGCCATCGACATAGAGAAGGCTTTGCATCGACGTACAGCCACGATCAGCTATGGAATTGCGTAAAGTCAATCGTATTCATTTGACAGTTCATATTGTATCATAATAAATGTCATTCCATACAAATCGCAGCCGATTGAATACGATATGAACTGTCAAATTAATACGATTAGCTTACGCAATTGCCCCCCTGGTGGCCTACCACAAGCTCTTATAGCAGTTATTTTTAAGTTGAGAGAGTGAGACGCCGCTCTACACGCCGTATAGCGGCGTCTCACTCTCTCAACTTAAAAATAACTGCTATAAGAGCTTGTGGTAGGCCACTGTGGCCACGATTTCTAATGTCAAACCATTGTCAAACGTAAAAGCTTATATTTTGTGGATGTTGTCAAGGATTTCTAATAGTAATAGTGAAAATTCAAGTAGTAATATAGGATTTCCTTCAACGCCCCAGAAATGAGACACAATAGATTTCCCATTGTTCTCCGGCCCTATTCGTCTGGTCAGGCGTCAATGGGTTATAAAAATCTGTAAGTATCCGCCGCATACTGTTGACTTGTGATAAAATCTATTTTTTTACAAATTTTTCATAGGTCTGTACCTTAGCCCACTGCTTTCCCACTGCTAATATCTATGACACACCCGATGCCTTCCTGTTCAGACCCTAGCAATTTGTCCATCCATTACGCATTCGGGTCCATGCATTGGCTGTGCGAGCATGTCCAGTGGCAAGATGCGAGTTTGTTCTTTCTCCCAGCAGCCCAGCCAACTTCTCTGCTTGAGCTTAGATGGTCTGTGTTACGAGCCAATAAAGGTTAAGTGCGTAGTTTGGGTTTAAAAAACTTTTAGTAAGTACAATTATGGGCCACTCTGAGGGAGAGGGGGAGGGCAGTGGTAAGAGGGAGGGGGAGGAGGCTACCCCCCTGTCTAAACCCCAACTCTAGGAAATGTATAGTTTTCGAGTTACAGGCTGAGAGGCTTCGTGCGGTAGACACTCTGGCGCTTCGCTCGCGCGGCTCGCGCTAATCCAATATTGTTTAAACATGAAATATCTTTAAACATTTGTTTATGAAAGCGGTTTACAATATTGCTTAATTTTTCAGAAATGGTGACTTAAATCAATTTTGTGAGGGCCCCCATGGATGAGTAACGGCCCACAACAAGTGGGTAGAACTCAAAAGTTTCCTTAATTTGGACACAACCGGCAGTTCCAAGCCGGTTGAAAAGTGGAAAAAGGTATATCTATTTTAAGCTTCAGGCCAAAGTTCAAACATCAGTTAAATATTTCAACAACATTTATTTAATAATTATTATTTTTACAACATTCCGCCTTTTTTCGTGTCCAAAAACATCATCTGCCGCTTTTTCCTTTTTCTTTTTTAATTTCCTCTAAGGCAGCGGCACCAAAGAGGTTTTAAGAAAAACGTACCTATTTACAAATTGGCTTTAACAAAACGATATGTGAAAATATTTAAAATAATCGAATACCGCACCTTAACCATAATTAATAATTTTAATACAACTTAGAGTTCATGTTACAACAACTATACAACCAAAATATTAGTTATATCCTTTAACAATCGACGTTATTGTACGTGTACCTAACACTATGTATGGTTTTTATGTCAAAAACAAACATCATTGCATGTTAACAAGTTTGTTTAATTATTTATAAATTTTTCTGTTTGCATGTAAAGGTGTGGAAATACAAAATGGAAGGCAGCCAAAACCCACCGCTCTATCAGTGGGACAGGTGGTGGCATGGCAGGCATCTACAGAACCTACGAAGCAAGAATACCATATGAATTAAAAAACCTGAAATAAAGAAGATTAGGAACTAAGTTTGTTGTCTATAAAAATAAAAACATAAATTAAACAAAGTACTTATATAAGTTTTTAAATTTACATTTGTGCATTGGGAAATTTTATGTTAATGACTTGAGGGTGGGTAAGGGCTGTAGTTACCTCGCTGATACATAAATCGACTTGTAGCATAGCTTCTAGCGTAAAGCGGTTGGCTACCCGAACCAGCCGTTGGTAGTCTCCGTTTGCATAAAACAATAACGCACACAGCACCTAAAAAGCAAAATTCTAAATAATGTAATACCTAGGTAAGACCTATTTTGCCTATAGTAATTAGTCAAGAAGAAAGTCAATCAACAAAGATGTGAAATAAACATACCTTAGTCTCGAGTGGAACTCTTTGTGGGCTCCGAAGGTCGCTGTAACTCCTTAATGTGCTACGCTACATAGAAATGTAAAGGCCGCCTTTGAGAGTCGATAACGTTGCACAAAGTGTGTATCCGAGATATCAGCTGGGCCAGAATAACTCCCGCTGCTCAATATTGCTAATCTATTAGGTACCTACCTTAAGTGTTATTGTTGATCGTAGCCTTAACCTTAGAAAAAAATGTACTGTAACTAGCGCCAAAAACGCCCCAGTCGCGCGCAGTTAGGCCACGTTCGCACGGGCGTGCAGAAAAGCGTTGCGTTAGCGGGGCGATATCGCAACATCAACGCCTAGGAACCAGAGGTGTTCGCATAGACGTAAAAAAATCGCTTGGCGTTTTGTGCGCACACGGTGCGGACTGCAGGCTTACCTAAGCAAATAGAAGGCAGTACTGGTTTCATCCTCTTCATTCAGAGAGAGTTATCTTACTGGTAAATTTTACACTCGGTACAGCAAGCTTCAACGATTTCCTCAAAAGTTCTTTGATTAATATGAGAATGTCAATCAGCTCATTTGATGAACTACTGCTTATTTGTTGGCCCTAATAAAATACAGCGACAAGATTCCTAAATGAGTCCTTGGGTTATTTAGTTAGGTATCACCTAAATGAAAATAAACCTAATGACGTAAAAATAGTTACCCACTGACAGTAAGTACCGTTAAAAAAACGCTTGTATGAGCGCCAATAGGGCTGCCCGTATGTTGTATTTCCATCGCCTCCATCCACAAATTATATAGACTAGTACAGATAGGAATCAAGCCTTATAGCGGCCGTTTGTTAGTGAATGACGGACCCCGATTAGATTTTGACAACATAGTGCTGCCAGAACTATCGACACCCTTGATTCGTTATCGATAGTTGTGCAAATCATCGACGTTTGGTACAACCCTAGTAATATACTATTTAAATTCTGCTTAAATAAAAAACACATTTGATGAAAGAAGGCATTTATTACTTGACATTATAATTTTATCAAATACAAAGTACATAAGTATAAGTTGAGATTTATACAAGATAAAGAATGAGAGTAATGAAATTACACTAAATTGACTTAATAGATAAGCTAAGAAATATAAATACTTTATCAGCCACAAGAAAAATTAAACTGTTTGCAAATATTTTTTACGCACAAATGCTAATGCTATTTTTCCTAGTAGTATTATTTAGTATCTGCCATTTCATTATTTACTGTTAATATCACTTTCAATGCAAGACGCAATAACCTAACTCTAATAGTTAAACATTTAATGCAGTAAGTAATCAATATAGAACTAACAGCAGTAATTTGCACCATAATTCTGATTTGATAACTTATTACCGCAAGAATAGGCAGACACGGGCATCTTCGCAGCACTCCACGAACCTCGTTGAGACTCAAGTTATCTGAAAAGATTAGATTTGGTTAGTATAGATTCTACATATTGTTACTATAATCTGCCATAACATTTTATAAACAAATAAGTGATAGTTGAACTGAAAAGTTTGTAAATCAAGAAAGAGTAGTGAGTATAAAGCACATTTTGTTTGTTGTGCCGCTATGCACAAGTTATAGATAATCAATGTTTATAGTTAATAACTGTTATTAAGTAGATAAGCTTTGTACATAGACTGATGAGAGGAAGTATATATAATTAACTAAGATCTAAGATAGTAGGTAGCAGTAACAGTTATAACATAGTCATAAGACAATCACAATAAACCATCATTCGTACCGACAACAAACATATGTTATCCCACCGGTACATTTGTTATAATTCTGTTCTGTGTCAGAATCAGAAATATGAATTTGATGATAAGGCATTTTAAATGTTTTGACAAAGTTATTGAATTACTTACACTGTTATTTTCTCTTGACTTGGTATCAACAACTTCACGAAATTGAAACATGTTAAATGTGACAATTGATTATTTAAATTTAATCCCAAGTCATCTACTGTGCTTTATCATATCACCTTGATATCACTTCTAAATGTATATTGAAATAAGGTATTAGGAAGGTTTTTTTTTAACAAAACTAATCAATAATTAATTACACATACCTACTTACATTCATATAAAAAGAATAAACAAAAATTACCTACCTTTCATTCATAACTTCTTCTTCAACATGTCAATGACAAGTACAAAATCATATGTTGTTGGCCCAAAACTGTCACTCTCATCGCGTTATCTGCAGCCAACATGAGGTCCTCACGCGTGCAGGTGTCCGCGCATAAAGAGCAATCAATGAAGTGGGCCATGGTCTGTGGAGTGTAACCACACCTGCACGCGAGATCCGTGTTACTGGTGAAGCCCCACCTGGACAGGTTGTCTTTACTTCGACCAACTTGGGTACGGAGTCTATTTAAAGATCTCCATAATGATCTGGGAAGTTCAAGGCCAGGAGGGAGCTTTCCTGGATGAGCACATATGGGTGTGAAAGGGTAGCAGACTTTTCCCACAGTTTAACTTTGGTTAAAGAGGCCTCCGTGGTGCCAGGAATGACGCACTTGTAAAAACTATTGCGACTCGACGTCCAGTTTAGCCTTTGATAAATTTCATAACTTTCTGAGAAACCGAATCTTCTTTACTCCGGTTAAGTTGTGAATTGTATTTTCTTTTGTCTTGGTTAGTTTTAAGAAATACAATGTTGCCTCTTGGAATTACCTAAAACAACAAAACTCAAATTTAGGTTAATGTAATAAATAATTGATACATAAAACTACGTAAATAGATTTACTTACGTGTACCGAAGGCATCTTCGAATAATGTATCCATATTTCTGTAAAGAAATATCTGAGAAAAAGTGGAAAAACATTTAAAGAATACTAGAAAACCGAAATGAGTAAAAAAACGTCATCTTGAAATTCTTGAAAAAAGTGACAGCTTTAATTTTAGCCAATGGGGGCACCCCAACAAAATGGCGGTCTTAATTACAGCTAATGAATGGGTATCGGGGCTACCGGCCACTAAGTTTTGACCTATTCTATGGGTGATTCCAACGCCTGATTAAAACTCATTATTTTCAACAATGTTTTACTTGGGCTTAACGCAGAGTCGTATTGTTTACAAATCAACTATCCGAGTGACGTCACGAGCCGATACAATATGGCCAGGCGTTGGAATCACCCATAGAATAGGTCAAAACTTAGTGGCCGGTAGCCCCGATACCCATTCATTGGCTATAATTAAGACCGTCATTTTGTAGGGGTGCCCCCATTGGCTAAAATTAAGGCTGTCACTTTTTTCAAGAATTTCAAGATGACGTTTATTTAGTTTGTGTTTTTTTACTCATTTCGGTTTTCTAGTATTCTTTAGATGTTTTTCCACTTTTTCTCAGATATTTCTTTACAGAATTATGGATACATTATTCGAAGATGCCTTCGGTACACGTAAGTAAATCTATTTACGTAGTTTTATGTATCAATTATTTATTACATTAACCTAAATTTGAGTTTTGTTGTTTTAGGTAATTCCAAGAGGCAACATTGTATTTCTTAAAACTAACCAAAACCAAAGAAAATACAGTTCACAACTTAACCGGAGTAAAGAAGATTCGGTTTCCCAGAAAGTTATGAAATTTATCAAAGGCTAAAGAGTCGCAATAGTTTTTACAAGTGCGTCATTCCTGGCACCACGGAGGCCTCTTTAAACCAAAGTTAAACTGTGGGAAAAGTCTGCTACCCTTTCACACCCATATGTGCTCATCCAGGAAAAGCTCCCTCCTGGCGTTGAACTTCCCAGATCATTATGGAGATCTTTAAATAGACTCCATACCCAAGTTGGTCGAAGTAAAGGCAACCTGTCCAGGTGGGGCTTCACCAATAACACGGATCTCGCGTGCAGGTGTGGTTACACTCCACAGACCCTGGCCCACCTCATTTATTACTCTTTATACCCGGACACCTGCATGTGTGAGGACCTCATGTTGGCTGCAGATAATGCAGTGAGAGTGGCACAGTTTTGGGCCAACAACATATGATTTAGTACTTGTCATTGACATGTTGAAGAAGAAGTTATGAATGAAAGGTAGGTAATGTTTGTTTATTCTTTTTATATGAATGTAAGTAGGTATGTGTAATTAATTATTGATTAGTTTTGTTAAAAAAAACCTTCCTAATACCTTATTTCAATATACATTTAGAAGTGATATCATATGGTGATAATGATAAAGCACAGTAGATGACTTGGGATTAAATTTAAATAATCAATTGTCACATTTAACAAGTTTCAATTTCGTGAAAAGAAAATCGTCAAGAGAAAATAACAGTGTAAGTAATTCAATAACTTTGTCAAAACATTTAAAATGCCTTATCATCAAATTCATATTTCTGATTCTGACAAACAGAACAGAATTATAACAAATGTACCGGTGGGATAATATATGATTGTTGTCGGTACGAATGATGGTTTATTGTGATTGTCTTATGACTATGTTATAACTGTTACTGCTACCTACTATCTTAGATCTTACTTAATTATATATACTACCTCTCATCAGTCTATGTACAAAGCTTATCTACTTAATAACAGTTATTAACTATAAACATTGATTATCTATAACTTGTGCATAGTGCATTTCAGTTCAACTATCACTTATTTGTTTATAAAATGTTATGGCAGATTATAGTCACAATATGTAGAATCTATACTAACCAAATCTAATCTTTTCAGATAACTTGAGTCTCAACGAGGTTCGTGGAGTGCTGCGAAGATGCCCGTGTCTGCCTATTCTTGCGGTAATAAGTTATCAAATCAGAATTATGGTGCAAATTACTGCTGTTAGTTGCTATATTGATTACTTACTGCATTAAATGTTTCACTATTAGAGTTAGGTTATTGCGTCTTGCGTTGAAAGTGATATTAACAATATATAATGAAATGGCAGATACTAAATAATACTACTAGGAAAAAAAGCATTAGCATTTGTGCGTAAAAAATATTTGCAAGCAGTTTAATTTTTCCTGTGGCTGATAAAGTATTTATATTTAGATAGATAGATAGATAGATAGATAAATCGTTTATTGCTGAATTATTTCACATACATACAATTGCCGAGATAAACATAAAAACAGAAAACACAAAATATACCGAATAAACAAAATTGGAAAGTACATATTTTAGAAAAAAGAAAGAAAAGAAAGAATTGTACGTATGTGCAGCAGCAAAATGGGCCAAGGCTCAGTGTAGTTTTTGCCCGGAGACAAAACACTGATTTTCAGCCATCACCCTTGAGACGCATGGTAAACAAAATTATAAACAAAATAATAACAGTGGGAGAAAGTGTTTGAGTGTATGTGTGTGTGGACAACATGCAGAATTAAAATGATGGTAAAAATAAATGTCAAAGATCAGTAGTAATAATCAGAAAATTAGAGAATTAGAATTATAAATGTCAAAAATAGTAATAATAATCCGAACATTATAAATAAAAATAAATAATACTAATCATTGGGAAATCACTACATAGTATAAAACAAAGTCGCTTTCTCTGTCCCTATGTCCCTTTGTATGCTTAAATCTTTGAAACTACGCAACGGATTTTGATGCGTTTTTTTTTTAATAGATAGAGTGATTCAAGAGGAAGGTTTATATGTACTTTTTATCCCGATATTCCCAGGGGAACGGGAACCACGCGGGTGAAACCGCGGGCGGCCGCTAGTTAGTAATATATGTAAAAAATATTTCATAGTTTATCTATTAAGTCAATTTAGTAAGTAATTTTATTACTCTTTCTTTGTCTTGTATAAATCTCAACTTATACTTATGTACTTTGTATTTGATAAAATTATAATGTCAAGTAATAAATGCCTTCTTTCATCAAATGTGTTTTTTATTTGAGCAGAATTTAAAATAGTATATTACTAGGGTTGTACCAAACGTCGATGATTTGCACAACTATCGATAACGAATCAAGGGTGTCGATAATTCTGGCAGCACTATGTTGTCAAAATCTAATCGGGGTCCGTCATTCGCTAACAAACGGCCGCTATAAGGCTTGATTCCTATCTGTACTAGTCTATATAATTTGTGAATATGGCGGATAGCTTTTTAGCTCGAAAACTAAAAATCAAAAATGAAAATAGATATTAAGGCATTTTTTGGTATCATAGCATTGAAATAAAAATTTTACTGGTTCATTACGACCTCAGGATTGATTTTAGACAGTTTTCAAAAAAGCGTGTAATACCCTATTAGTGTCTATAGATAAAAAAATATCATTTAAAATTTGCACTGACCGTTCAGTGACCTTGGGACTTTTTTTTTAATTTCGCCACTCGCATCGAGCGCTCGATTTCTCATACTCTTTTTCATGTCAAATATGAGTAAAATGTGGTAAAATATGACAAAGAGTAAGCGAGCGCTCGACACGAGTAGTGGCAAAATTAAAAAATAGACCCCACAAAGTACCTTCCTCTTGTTTATTTTAAAAGTAATTTATAAATGCCTTCTTCGTGGAAAGCCGACAACAGTCACGGATGATGTGATTGCAAATACCTATAATGTTATTCTAGTATCTACAAGAAATGATTTTCTTTGAAAACGAAAGAAATCATTGATGCATGTAAGAAATATTTGCTTATATTGATGTTTCTTTCTCATTTATTGATTTTACAATCAAAGTACTAAGCCCATTATAAAGAATGAGGACCAAACTGAAACCATTTTCTTTCCACTACAAAAAAACTCCTCCTTTCTTGGAAGTCGGTTAAAAAACATTCAGTCTACAAGGTATACCTCGTTTCAAGAATACCGTATCAAATTGTATAAAGGGCAGGATCTTCTAAAAACTCTGTCTTTGTCTTATTCTTTACGTAATGAAATGAAAATAACCTCACTTTATAATTTTTTCAATGTTTTTGTTGTTATTTTAAGCATCAATTCATTTTTTGGAAAAGTAGCCTGAGAATAATACACTATAAGTCATTACCTATTTTCTATATATTATTCGTAAAAAAGTAATAATAATCTAGGAATAAAACCAAAAAAATATAAAAGTAAAATGGAAAATGAAGTACGGGTCGACTTTTTCTAAATACTTCATTTTTAATTTTTTCAACCATAAAAATTGCATTGTGAATGCAAAAAAGTAAAAATTTAAATAACATATAAAAGTAATAAAAAAATTATTTTTTTTGAAAATTTTTATAGTCGAGTGAAGGAAGATACGAGTATCGTGTTTCTAGCCACAAAATAATCAAGATCGTTAATGAAACTTCAACATATATTTTTATCTGCTCAAAATAAAGAATATTGAGTCAATTTCAACAACTGACTTTTTTCTCTAATTTCCATGGAAATTTTCATTTTCAGGTTTTTACACAAACTTTGATAGTGTAGTGCCATACATATCATAATCTATACCCATATTACTTAATTATACATTTTCAAAAGGGGTAGTACATAATTTATATTACTAAAAGTTAACATGCCACAGAAATTGTGCTATGTCCACTGAAATTGTCATGTTATTAAAAATAATGTTTTTATACAATTATATCTAACGTTTTTAATCATCATCATCATCAGCCACACGACGCCCACTGCTGGGCATAGGCCTCCCCCAAGGATCTCCACAACGACCGGTCCTGCTGGTCCAGCGGCTTGTAGGGGGCCTGCCCACGGTGGCATGTCGTCTGGTACGCGGTCGCCATTAGAGAACCTTTCCTCCCCAACGGCCATCGGTTCTTCGCGCTATCTGTCTCACCCACTGGCACTTCAGCTGAGCAATCTTTCATTTATTTTTTTTATTTTATTTTAAAAACTAACAGCGTTTAAGTTTATACTTAAATTCGAACAAATAGGCCCTTTCGAGCGATGTCGGTTGTTTTAGTCCTCCTGCGGATAACTTCATTTCTGATTCGATCGAGCAGGGAAATGCCTAGCATTGTTCTTTCCTTTGCTTGCTGAGTCACCTTGAGTCTTCTTATGAGACCCATAGTAAAAGACCACGTCTCACTCCCATAGGTCATTACTGGCAACACATACTGGTCAAAGACTTTCGTCTTGAGACATTGAGGTATTTCGGATATATGCTGGAGCTTCCCGAACGCTGCCCATTCGAGCTGGATTCGACGAGAGCTCTCTCTCTCAAATTGGATTTACCTAATTGGACTATATATCCCAGGTAAAAATAATGGTCAACAACTTTGATTGTAATGTTCCCAACATTAACTGGAGTGAAAGCAACATGGGGCGGCATTGGACAGGACATGACTTTTGTCTTATCCATGTTAATCTTAAGACCCACTCTTTGGCAAGCACTGGTGAGATTTTCGAGCATTATTTTCAGGTCCTCCAAGGTTTCAGCCATAAGAACTAAATCATCGGCAAATCGCAGGTGTGTTAGGTACTCGCTATTGATGTTGATACCGTATCCTTTCGAGCCCAGAAACTTAAAAATATCCTCCAACGCAGCTGTGAACAGTTTCGGAGAGACGAAGTCTCCCTGTCTCACACCTCGCTGTAGTTGGATCGGGTTAGAGCTCTGGTTCTGTAACCGGACTGATATGGTGAAATTTTTGTAAAAGTACCTTAGCATCTCGATGTACCTGTAGTCTATTTGGCACCTCTGGAGAGACTGCAGCAGTGCCGAGGTCTCAATCGAATCAAAGTGGCTAGTTGTACTCTTCGGTCTTCTGTATAACTTGCTGCAGCGTATGATTGTGGTCTATGGTACTATAGCCTCACCGGAATCCAGATTGTTCTGGAGGTTGAAAGTCGTCGAAACTACGAGTGAGAAGATTCGTAATGACCCTTGAAAACAACTTACAGGAGCGAGATGGGTCTCATCACCCTTCTTGAAAAACAGCATCACATCGCTTCTGCCTCATCCCTTGGGGGGTTTGCCCTCAAGGATGACAGAGTTGGAAAGTTTCTGATGGACTTGAGTTATCGGCTTTCCACCCGCTCTCAGAAGCTCTGTTTTTAATCTGTCATCACCCGCCGCCTTGATGTATTCAAGCTTCTTGAGAGCCATTCTAATCTCGTACAGGCTGACGTCCGGGATATCTTCAATATATTCATATATATATGGGCGGATAAGCTTGGCTCCAGGGTCTTTAGCCTTGCTTTCAACAGGTGTTTGCGTGGAATATAACTGTCCATAGAAACTCCCAATCTCCCTCAGGATTTCAGGTGAAATTATGCTTTCCTCAGTTTTCACCACGTTAATTGACTTTCTCCGATAGACAAATCTCTCGCGATCACTTTAGAGCCTTTGTTTCGCTCAATGGCCTGTTTAATATGCTTTGGTATCAAATTGGCGAAGGTCCCTCCCCTCGTCAAGGACTTTGATATCTGTCTATTGAACTGCCAATAACGATGGGCATGCGCTGAGCTCTGTAGCTTCATTTCGTGTTTCTGATCTATGAGTGGGAGAGCCTGGCTGGAGAGTTTATTTAATTTTAGACGGCGGGTTTTAAAGTACTTGGACCCTACCGTGCTGACAGTATCCACCACTGTGTTTGAGTAGATTCTCCACATGGTATTCTCAAGGGCTTTGAAGCGGTTTTGGAACTCAAGCTGAAAGCACTTGGGGTTTTGAATTTGGGCTAGTATTGGTAGGAGCGTGGGTTTTATCAGTCGCGAACTTTCAAGCTTGACGTCGATATTCAATGTGCTTCTGACCATGCGGTGATCACTTTGAATATGTGGTTCTTCGTCGACATGATAAAATCGATCTCGTTTTTTACTTTACCTGACGGACTGATCCAGGTCTTTTTGAAGGAGTTCATCATATAGATATTCTCCCTCTCCAGGAAGTCTGCCAGCATCGGGCCTTTTTCGTTCCGTCTTCGTAATGTTCTTTTTATATAACTAATTAATCGGTACAATTTCTGTGGAACCGTGCAATTTCCGTGGACACCTAGAAGCCACGGAAACCACAGAAATTTGTACACGGAAATTAGAAACGAGGTGTATTTTTTTTAAACTAGCGGATCCTTGCGGTTTCACCCGCGTGGTACCCGTTCCCGTGGGAATATTGGGATAAAATATAGCCTCTGTCACTCGGGAAGAATGTAGCTTTCTAATGTTGAAAGAATTTTCTAAATCGGTCCAGTAGTTTCGGAGCCTATTCGATGCAAACAAACAAACAAACAATCAAATCTTTTCTCTTTATAATATTAGTACCTATAGATATTAGTATAGATAATATTAGTATAGATAGTATAGATATGAAGTTCATGACTTTTTTTCTGCTATCTTAAACATGTGACAAAGGCTTATTATCATAAATAAAAACTATATTTTTATTTAAAAAAGAACTGTCTAAATCTAATCACACAGAAATTGCAATTTTTTATTCCGAGTAAACTAAAATCATGTACTTATTCAAATTCAAACCGCGCAAGGACATAATGTAGGTATATACATATACCTACCTATAAATGGAACGTAAGAACGACGAAACAAAATGAGCATAGAAATTGCTACTTTCGCTCGGACAAAGCTTGCTTGACTTGTCTTAATAAAAATATGGGTTAAAAAGTAAAATTTTCTTATTTTCTTGTAAGTATGTTACCTAATACTGAACATAAATAAAAATCTTTTTTATGTATTTGTTGAGGATTTTTTTTCTGTGAGGTGAATAATTATTATAGTGTGTCAAAGTGATTGTGGACAAGCCACAGAACTAAAAATTCGCCACTTATTGATTTTTCCCATAAAAATTAATTGCTTTATAAATTTAATTCAAGAGTCCTCATTGAGATACGTGTACTTACCTATCTTTAATGTCTAGAAAAAATCATGGTATTACATCTGTAAAGCAGTAATGCGTTTTCAGCCTAGGCGCGTAAAATGTTCTCCTGAGAAATTCACTCATTTGAATGTTTACTTTTGAATCAAAAATAGGTTGATTTCGATCATTTCGAAGATCGTGCCCTTAAATACAGAATCCGGCCCTGTATGTTTACTCCTCGTACGTTACGTAGGTGCCAATGCGCCCGCGGCAGGCGCGCGACGCGGTGGCGGGGCGCGGTGTGGCGAGCGTTCTAAAATGATACTTACTGTAAAACGCTAAAGTCCAAATCAGTTTATGTACTTTTAGAAATTTACAAATATCATTAATTTTCGGTGGATTTTAATTATCATGGTGTTATCTAAGCTCAATATTTAAAGTCTACCTAAATTCATAACTGTTAGTTTTTTGCTGCCTGTGTAAAAAGATAAATAAAAATTACCTACTACCCAAATAAAAATAATGTTGGATTTTGAAAAAAAGTTGATTGAAACATTATTTGATGTAGAATATAACCTAAAAAAATCTGCTATTATTATTTTCTTAGAGTACATTGTGCAGTTAGTGAAACAACCGACTTCTTCCTAAAGTATTAGTTTCCCGTTTTATATCTTTATGGATTTCGACTTTGGTGCTTAGATATGGTGAACATAAACACATGTAAACGATAAAATTGGTGATAGCATATTTGCTGTAAAATTGCACCGTTTTCGGGGTATAACTTTTTTTTGATACCTTCCAATGCGAGATTTTGTTGGATTCCAAAATATAGTCTCTTAAAATTATATTTAATGACCGTTTACAAAAATTTGGCCTGTTATTGAATTTTTTACAAAAATATCGGATAGTTCTTGGGTTCATTGCCATTCCGACGATTTGGAAAAGGTGGAAAAGAATACCTTCACTGTATGTCACATTCGGCTAAATTTTATCCTCGAGTCAGTGTCAGATACAGTGCCACAAAATTTTCTGTTCCGGTGGCCAAAATGAGAAACTATCATGTTTTTTTGAAATGTCATTCTGCTGTCAAGTTGATGTCAAAGCATAGCGCTGCTGGAGGCTAAAGGTCTTGGAAGTCAGGGCCGGGTAAATTGCTATAAAAAAAAGAAAAACGTACATAGCGCCCCGCTGTCACCGGAACAGAAAAGTTTGTGCCACTGTAAGGCCGCGTTCGCGTGGTTTTAATGTAATATCCATTGGTGTCTTGTGCCCGGGTGCAAGAATACGAGTATAAAAACTCACAAAATTTATGGATTCAAGTGCCAAGTGATATTAAAATGAGAAAAACTTGGTTGAAATTGGCAAGAAGAGATCCAAAAGCAGTTTTCACAAAAACGACTGTATTTCTGTGAAGATCATTTTGATGTGTATGCGATATATATATTATAATATAATGGTTAATAGAGAATAATAATACACAAAAGAAAACTTGGTGTTCTTCAAGAAAGTTGTAAGTTGTTGTAATAATACTTACCTACATACAAAACAAACGTCATATTTATAGGTTATGTTTTGAACCTAACTATATAAAACCTACATAAATATATTAAATTCCATATCTTAGCTGGAAAATGATATGGAGATTTATACACAGTATAAGATAATGGGTTCTGTGAAACGAATTCGGATGAGGTCAAACTGCAAACTATCCAGATTTCATTGCCAAGACTGAAAACACAAATCCACTCCAAGTGAACCTCAGCAGGCCTTTATTAAAAGGCAAAAAAAGAATGTCTACAATTAAGGAGATTGAAGAGGCCATAAGAGAGGAGAATGATGTTGTATCAGTCAGTACCATCTTTTAGTCAAGGTAATTTGTTTTAGTTTTTGTGAGTACCTAATTTAAGCAGATGTTCTAAATGATTAACATTATCATTAAGACAAATATTATACTAACCATAATTTACTATTAGTTCCAGATTATATTTTGACATCTGACAAGAATAATAAGTGTCATGACATGACAAAGAAGTCCAAGTAGTACAAGCCCAGGAACATAAAGCAGTTCAACATTGTCGGATACTATAGAAGTAGAAATGTGCAGACTTGTATAAAAAACAAAGACAGTATGACATCACCTTTGAAGACAACTACACAGTTGTCTCGCTGACTTGCATTGCAACATCACCTTTATAGTCTACCGGCCACCTGAGAAAATTCCTTCTCCAACCTGAATCTTGTCGGTATCTCTTTTGTATACCTACAACAGGTATGGATGTGTTCAGGGCGTTGTGTAAATCACGAAACTGCTTGTTCCACCACAAAAAAACATTACAAGCAGGTAGGTATACAGAAGAGATACCAACAAGATTTTTCAAAATCTGGTCGTGGCCGACCTACTATTTATTGTATCTCAGGAAAGCATGAGCAAGCAACTTGCAGTTATCTTATTAGTAATCTTAAAATGAATGAGATAGTATGCCCATTTAACTATTTGATTTCTTGTTTAGTTGAAAATTGGTTTACTGTCAAGTATATTATTATGTAAGAGCAAATGTAACTAACTTCTTAAGTTAAGTGTGAAGGTCATTTTTATCAATCTGTCGACTGTATGAAAACAGGCAGAAAAAGATTGCCCTTGATGCGATGCGTTTCTTGCCAGTTCTTGCAAGGTCTCTTGCTGAACGATTTGCGAACCGATGCTGTAGTGTAGCTTCTTAGACATTCATAAGTGTTGTAATCAAACCCTAGAGAATAAAGAAATTATGTTTGTTTTAATGCCGTTGGTATGTCTTTTATTTAATTAAAGTGGTTTCAAAGGATTAAATTAATACCTAAACAGACAACTCTGGTTTTATACAAGGTATAATTTTTATTATTATGTAATAAAAAATATAACCAAGATAAAGTAAAAGTCTATTTCTTCCTGAAAATAAATTCAATAAAACAATAATTTTATTACATAATGGATGTATTGTAAAAATCAACTAAATAGGTTACAACATAATAAACAGAGTCCTACTTAATTTATTTTTATTTTATTTATTTAGTGGATCAACAGTTAAAACTACAAAATATGAAACTATAAATAGCTACAGGAAACCAATTATAGATCCACACCAATATGTAACAGCATAGCATAGCCACCAGAGTACCATCCAGTTTTACAACGGCTCACTTCATAGCATTTCGAGGCTGTGATACTTCCATATCTTAGTTAGTTCATGCCACAAGCCACTTTTATGTTGATCTCTTGTTTCACTTTCTATCATGATTTTAGTTAAAAACCTCTCCGTTTTCTTCATCATATTTAATTATTAGACGATGCAGCGAAAGAGTTTACTTTCTGTCAACATCAGGTTCATGCTTCAAAAATGGCATTTGTGTTGATTTTTCTTTTTTTTGCATTGCAAAACAAATTCATTTAACACACTGCTGTCTGGAACTATCTCTTTAGGTTTGCTTTTAGAGATTTCTTTTGTACTTACGCAACATTTTTATTAATGAGCCAACCTTAGCCAGATTCGATTTACTCCAATAACATTCAATCGAAGTACAGGACGGGGCTTCGGTTCGGCGGTGTAAGTGTAACCACATCAAAAATGCAACACCGTGTTTGTAGCCACCTTCTGATGAGGGGCAATCGTGGCACTAGGCACTAGTAACAGTCTCTTCCTGTTCATCCTACTAATATTATAAATGTGAAAGTTTAGATGTTTGGATGTTTGGATGTTTGGATGTTTGTTACTCAATCACGCCAAAACGGCTGAACGGATTTGGCTGAAATTTGGAACACAGATACTTTGTAGCCTGGAGAGGAACATAGGCTACTTTTTATCCCGGAAAATTATCACATTCCCGCGGGATAACGTCGTGTAGTCCACGCGGGCGAAGCCGCGGGCGGAAAGCTACCTAGTTCACAATAAGTGTCACTGCACTAGGACCGCACTTTGTGTTCCGGGCATACCGTACAGTTTGAGTTGCACGTAGCCTATAGCGTCGTCGTCCCCGTATGATTCTCTTCCGGACCTGATGACAAGAAAATAGGTTAAGTTGGATTGTAATAGTCAACACAGGGCATTATCACGCATTATCGTGTTGTGTATTGATTTTGTATTTATTATTAGACCAAACTTGATAACATTAAGTAGGTACTTACATTGCTATTTTAACATTTCTCAACTCGGCTGATCAGAAATCGGGTTGGATGCAAAAAAAATTGCCACCATCAACGTATTTATCCTTGGTAGATTCGTGCTTTCTGCTTTCACGAATCCGTCATCCATGATGCGACGTTAATAAAGTATATGAAAAAAGTCCTTTTACGTGATAGTAACTATTAGATTACGAAAATATCATGAAATAACACAAAGCTCGACGTCGTTAGTACTAGTTTGTATGACAGAAATACCGAAATACCCATGTTTATTTTTATGCTAACGGATTGACGTCACATCCTAATCCAATATGGCGTATGGCGTTTCAGACATTTGAAGAACAGATTAAAAAAGACGATTTTTAAAATTGAATTATAAATTTAAAAATCCCTTTTTATTAATAAATATACACGTTTCTCGTTTACTTTTTACGTTATCTATCATAAAAATGCATTTTTATATTTTTCCTTTCTAGGTGTAAAATACCCTATTAAAGCGATAAATAAAAACCTTTTTTACAAACAAATAAAAACCGAATTCCAAAACCAAAACTCAACATGAAAAAATTTAATGTTTTCTTTGAATGGTCCTATTCTTACCCTTAAATGAAAGATTGGCAGTAACAAGGGCAACAAACGAAAATAAAAACCGACTTCTAAATGATTTATATTATAAACCATTTTGAAGTCCACCCCTGGTAGTTGAGTAGGTAGGTAGGTAGTAGGTACAACATTTTTACAGTAGAAGTTTCGAAAAGTACCTAGGTAGTCGATTTAGCATAAAACCAAGCACTAAATCAGTTCTTCCTAAAAACCAAACAAAATAGTGACAATATTAATAAAACTACAAAATACAAATACCTTCATTATATGGTTAACTAATATTAAAGTATAAGTTTCAAATGATTTTTTCTCGAGTTTATTACTTACCTATTTGCACTAATGTCGAATTACGTAAATTAAAGTAAACAGTGCGCTCGCGACTCCGTAATCAAACAAAACAAGTATGAACACACGCCCCGCGCCCCGTCCGTTTTGCCTTGCTCTTCCCCGCGAACGCGCTCTCTACCCCGCGCAACCCTTTGTTTTGACAATTCGATTTGTACATTGTTTCCTAATGTTTTTTCGGTGGATTTTAATTTTGAATGCCTTAATATGACCCATAAGAAAAGTCTACTTAGTTTTTCTTCTGCTATATTTTTTTCACTAGTATTTTTTCACCACTAAAGTCATTTTCCATTATCATTATATATTTAAAGTGGATTTAGTACAATACGTGTTAATGGAAGCAAATGAAAGAAAAGTAATTAAAAACTGATCTGATAGCATTTTTAACATAGGTGTAATGCCAATTTAAGTTTACGTAGAGAGTTTTTTTTAAGTTTATTTGTTTTTCATTTACATATATAGGAGGATTATATACTTTTACGTAAGATAATTAATAAATGTATTCAAATGTAAAGTGAATAATACTTATACCATTTTCGCCCATTTTTTATAGATTTTTTATAGCTTTGTATTTGGTTTTTTTTAATGACGCTGTCATAAATAGTGGTGGACTAGTAATGAATTATTTATTAAAGTAGATAATCTAATTTTCTATGTTAAGAAATTACTGAAATAGAATTATTGTTGAGTCTCCATAGAGCGAATTAGTTTGGCTCTCGGGCTAGCTTAGCAAAACTACTACAAGATTTTAGTTTGGGATAGCTGCTCTAGTACGTTGTTAGTACATTATAACTCAATGGGCAAGTTATTTAAATGTTTACTTTTTTGCATTCACAATGCAATTTTTATGGTTGAAAAATAGAAAATGAAGTACTTAAGTATTTAGAAAAAATCGACCCATCTCACAACCAGCTCCGATGGGACTCGAACCCACGACCTTTCGCTATCCGGGGGACTGCTCTAACCACTGAGCTACGGAGTCGTTACGAGAAGTGTCGAATTTATCAAATACTTCTTACACGCTGTATAGCCAGCGTTAATTTCATCAATGTGAAGATATTACTACCCCCACACGCGAAATACTTCATTCCTAAATACTTCATTATCGTTCTTCAACCATAAAAATTGCATTGTGAATGCAAAAAAGTAAAAATTTAAATAACTTGATCTCAATTTATCAGTATTTTATTCTTTAACTATTATGTGACGGATTTTGATGCATAATATGTTTAAAAGTTAATTCTGACATACCTTAACGAATAAATGTGATTAAATATAATAAATGTTTTTCATAACCGATAGCGTAGCTTCATTGAGGTTGGAGGGGGGGGGGGGGGTCTCATACAAATTTGCCCATCATCCTTTAATCAGCTTTCATTTTGCACATAGTGAACATGTCGCTGGGACGCATAGTTTCTGAGATATAATAAAAAAACCGAAAAGAAACCTTCAAACCTCCCCCTTTCCCCCCGCTAAGGGCTATGGGCGGGGACTTTTGATATGTTTACCTCCTAACTAGCCCAAACAAAGTTACAAAGTCAAAAGTTGTGTTCCAAACACAGCCATCTCTATCGTCTTCTACAAGCCATGCCACAGCCGTCTCTATCGTCTTCTACAAGCCATGCTATGATACGGAACGGCAACATTGCTGTGAACCGGTTTACTCCTCTGAGTACTAAATCCTATGGAGGTGGCATACCTACGAAAAAGTGAGGTGTAAAAGTCACAATGTAAGAAAATCTTGGAATTCAATTTTAAACTACTTCTAATTGTCGTATTAATCGGTCCGTCAAAATCGGTCCAGCCGTTTCAGAGATTAACCGGAACAAACAGACAGACAGACAAAAATTGTAAGACATGTCATTTTGGTATATGTACCGTATATTTAATCATATGCACGTAGTAAAAAGCGGTTATTTAATGTTACAAACAGACACTCCAATTTTATTTATTTGTATAGATGTATAGAAGATATGCCATCTCCATAGGATTCAGTACTCGAGGTTTACTCGCTGTTTACCTGTCAAACGGTGCAAACGGTGTCAAATCGGTTCACTTAAAACTACGTTGCCAACTTTATGCGCATGGCTTGTAGAAGACGATAGAGATGGCTGTGGCCATGCTCATAAAGTTGGCAACGTCGCATTTCTAGTTTTAAGTGAACCGATTTGACTCACTTCCATAGGTCATTACTGGCAACACACACTGGTCAAAGACTTTCGTCTTGAGACATTGAGGTATTTCGGACGCGAATATATGTCGGAGCTTCCCAAACGCTGCCCATCCGAGCTGAATTCGACGAGAGATCTCTTTCTCAAAGTTGGACTTACCTAACTGGACCGTCTGTCCTAGGTAAACATAGTGGTCAACAACTTCGAGTGTAATGTTCCCAACATTAACTTGAGCGGGTGCAACATGGGCATTGGACATGATTTTTGTCTTGTCCATGTTCATCTTAAGACCCACTCTTTGCGAAGCATTACCGAGATCCTCGAGCATTGTGTTCAGGTCTTCCAATGTCTCAGCCATAAGAACTACATCATCGGCAAACCGTAGGTGTGTTAGGTACTCGCCATTGATGTTGATGCCGTATCCTTTCCAGTCCAGCAGCTTAAAAATATCCTCCAACGCAGCTGTGAACAGTTTGGGAGAGATGACATCTCCCTGTCTCACACCTCGCTGTAGTTGGATAGGATTAGAGCTCTGGTTCTGTAATCGGACCGACATGGTGGCGTTTTGGTATAAGTACCTCAGCACCTCGATGTACCTGTAGTCTATTTGGCACCTCTGGAGAGACTGCAGCACCGGCCAGGTCTCAATCGAATCAAAGGCTTTCTCATAGTCCACGAACGCCAAGCAAAGTGGCAAGTTATACTCTTCGGTCTTATAACTTGCCGCAGCGTATGAATGTGGTCTATGGTACTGTAGCCTTTCCGGAACCCGGCTTGTTCGGGAGGTTGGAAGTCGTCGAACCTGCGAACGAGACGATTCGTAATGACTCTCGAAAACAACTTATAGATATGGCTCAGAAGCGAGATGGGTCTATAGTTCTTCAAGAGAGTTTTATCACCCTTCTTGAAAAACAGCATCACATCGCTTCTGCCCCATGCCTTTGGCGTTTTGCCCTCAAGAATGACTGAATTGAAAAGCTTCTGGAGGACTTTAAGTATCGGCTTACCGCCCGCTCTCAGAAGCTCTGTTGTGATTCCGTCATCGCCCGCCGCCTTGTTGTTTTTAAGCTGCTTGAGAGCCATTCTAATCTCGTACAGGCTGACGTCCGGGATATCTTCGGTATGGTGTCGGGTAAGCTGGATCTAGGGTCTGTAGCCTTGCTTTCAACAGGTGTTTGTGTGGAATCATAAACTTATTATACTCTAGTAATAGACGGACAGAGTTCGCTTGGTTGTGAGACCGAAAATGACATGAGCTGGTGTGTGTAATTTGTAAATGTGTGTGTGAGTTTTAGAGCTGCCCTCAAGCCGTTTTTAGATTGTCGATAACAATAATGTAAATAAAACACAATCAAGATTTAATAATTCATATGATATGAATTATACTTCAATGGACATGGGAAAATAAAAATAAAGTTCATGTTATTAAAATTTTTACTTTTTTTGCATTCACAATGCAATTTTGGTCATTGGCAATGGTCATTTCACTTCAATACGATAAGTATTTACAAAGTTATTGTAAAAATTAATTTGCTTAAAACACTATTGCCTCGGTTGTTCGCTAGCAATCGGCTTTTACCACGTTCCACATCATTCCTCCCGACCGCGAGCGCCCGTATACCGCACCGGCCGGTCAAACTTACCTACTCGCACAGCTGTACTGGTTGAAATCTTGTTTTTTAATAAAACTAGTTCTGGAATTTTTGGAGTCCCTTTTCATCGCATTGCACCAAATTTTTCCATTTTTTAGGAATAAATATTTTTATTCTGCATTTTGATCGAAGTATTCGTACATAGAGGCACAATACAGTATTTAAATACCTTAGGTACTTTGTGAAGACATGTTGTTAATTTTCTTGAATAATACAATATTGTATAATACTATACAATATTGTATTATTCAAGCACGCATTGTGGCTGTCACGAAAACACTAGCACGTGAAAAATTTAAAATGAAGTATTTAGAAAAAATCGACCCGTCTCACAACCAGCTCCAATACAACGATCAACGACTCCGTAGCTCAGTCGTTAGAGCAGCCGCCCGGATAGCGTAAGGTCGTGGGTTCGAGTCTCATCGGAGCTGGTTGTGAGACGGGTCGATTTTTTCTAAATACTTCATTTTCAATTTTTCAATAATAAAAACTGCATTGTGCATTCAAAAATAAAAATAAAAATAACTTGGTGGTCATTTTTACGAATCTTTAAAAATTCATTGTGAAATATTTTGAAGGGCTACGGTAAAAAAAATAATGACATGTTATAAGTTAAAATGTATGTATTTCAAAAATAAATCAATAATTATACCTTTCCCAAACACATTGCACATTTAGGTAAGTACACATTAATTATTGTCCTCTGAAGAGAACAATTTTATTTAAATAATTTCTCAAGGTTTCTTTGCAGTTTTGCTTGAAATATTTGCTGCACACCACAGAGTTTTGGCAAAGCTCCCAGTCTATTCTATTTATTAATTTTATCCAGTTTAACTTAATCACTGGATTTACAGGAAACCTGAAAATATTGTTAAATTGGTACTGAAGTAGGTATAATTTACTATTCACAAAGTGTCGGTTAAAATCAGCTTTAAATAAAACTATCAGTGTTCACAAAGACAAACAAGGTTATATTGGAAACCATCGACATGAGTATCGATAATAATATCGATAATTTTTGATCAACCTCTACGTCATATTTTCTCAAGTTCACGGATATAATATCTTTTTATCTAACACATAAAGTTTAAAAATCAGCCTTTATTTAGAAAATAGGCGGTAAATAGTATGATATTAATGTGTCACTTAGTGTATTTGGGAATATATTCAACTAAAATATGAACTATGAAAATGGTAATTGTACAATCCTATTTACCTGTGAAATTAGTGTCTATTTGGTTTACTGTCGTAAGTAACATTACAATTCAACACAGAACACTACACCATTATTGATTTATATAGTTATAAGAGCCAAATCGACGCGATCGCGATAAAAATCACAAAATAATCGAGTGGACGCTTTTCATCAAGATGATAAAAGACGCTAAATAAGTCAAATCGGGTTCTGCTGTCATTTTCTTCCAACTCTTTCTCGCACATAGCTTCTGCCGTAAGGACTGGTTTCTCACTCGCACCATTGTCCGTCTATTACCCCTAGTATAAATAAGTTTATGTGTGGAATATAGCTGTCCATAGAAACTCTCAATCTCCCTCAGGATTTCAGGTGTTGACGAAATGATGCTACCTTCCTCAGTTTTCAGCCTCGTCAATTGACTTTGCCCGATAGACAGATCTCTCGCGAACACTTTGGAGCCTTTGTTCCGCTCAATGGCTTCTTTAATACGCTCGGTATTAAATTGGCGAAGGTCGCGCGTCAAAGACTTAGATATCTGTCTATTAAGCTGTCGATAACGATGGGCATCCGCTGAGTTCTGCAGCTTCATTTCGTGTCTCTGATCCATGAGTAGGAGAGTCTGACTGGAGAGTTTCTTCAATTTGGGACGGCGGGTATAGTTTGACAGGTAAACAGCGAGTAAACCTCGAGTACTGAATCCTATCCTATGGAGATGGCATATCTTCTATACATCTATACAAATAAATAAAATTGGAGTCTGTTTGTAACATTAAAATAACCGCTTTTTACTACGAACATATGACTATATATCTATACAAATAAATAAAATTGGGAGTGCCTGTTTGTAACATTAAAATAACCGCTTTAGACTACATGCATATGATTATATATACGGTACACATACCAAAATGTCATTTTTTTCAATTTTTGTCTGTCTGTCTGTCTGTCTGTCTGTTTGTTCCGGCTAATCTCTGAAACGGCTGGACCGATTTTGACGGGACTTTCACTGGCAGGTAGCTGATGTAATAAGGTGTAACTTAGGCTACTTTTATCCCGACATTCCCACGGGAACGAGAACCACGCGGGTGAAACCGCGGGCGGCCGCTAGTATGGTACATATACCAAAATGACATGTTTTACAATTTTTGTCTGTCTGTCTGTTTGTTCCGGCTAATCTCTGAAACGGCTGGACCGATTTTGACGGGACTTTCATTGGCAGGTATATGATGTAAAAAGGAGTAACTTAGGCTACTTTTCATTCTGGAAAAATATTACACTTCCTCGGGATAATGTCATGTAGTCCACGCGGGCGAAGCTGCGGGCGGAAAGCTATTTGTTCTATATGAACTATCCGATAAACAAATATAAGCTAAATCGACATTGTACTCATAAACCTGTAGCCATCTTGTTCTACCTTATTATTATTATTTATAGGGGGGACGCCAGCGAAGCCGGACGGGTGATCAGTCACCTAGGTCGGGACCATTTCACCCAGTTCCCCAAGTCCCCTTGTTCTACCTTACCTCCAATACTCCATGTAAAAAGAGACAGCAATATATTTCTTTATTCGACCTATTCTTGGCAACATTAAAACGTGAAGTCATAGTAATGCATGATTGAGGCCAGTCGCCATTTATGTTTCTCGGTATGTGTAGTGAGTGTAGGTATGCGTCACTTTTTCGTAGGTATGCCATATCCATAGGATTCGTACTCAGGGGAGTAAACCGGTTTACAGCAATGTTGCCGTTACGCTTCATAGCATGGCTTGTAGAAGACGATAGAGAAGGCTGTAGTTCCAAACATTTCCCTCTATATTTCTTTGTTGACTGGGCTAATAGTTAAGTACATATTTATTTATTTAATAATTAATTTCTTCTGTTTTATTATAAGGTTAGATTGCATAATTTAAATACTTATTACATCATTATAATAACAGCCATCATTCTATTTTTTTAAATTTCTTCTAATGAATAGTTCCAAAGTTTTTCTAAAGTTAACCTTCTAATTTCAACTATTTCATAATGGACTGCAGCTTTTGGAATTCCAGTTCTTTATTCATTATTTCTTTATTTATGTTTTGAAGAATATCTTGAAATCTCTGCCTCAATGTCATATTTTCCATTCCAGAAATTTCATACTGTGTCCGTTGCCGCCTTTGTTTCAGTTCTTCCAATTCAGTCCTTAGTTGTTGCAATTTTACACTGTACTTATCCATATTTCCTTGTAAAAATTCATCCATGGAATATTGTTCCCTATTTTTTAATCCTACTTGGTTTGAAGTTCCAGGTGTACTTTGCAGTTCTTCAGTAGAGAAAAACATATCTGAGCTGAAATGAGTAGCAGCTCTGTTACTTTTCATATCCAATCCATGTAATGAATCTGATGGGGGATCATCATAGGTAGACATCCGGCTGTCATCAATATCAACATTAATGTTTTCATCTTCTAAATCACTATCACTAAGAGTGCCACCAAATATATCTTCTACTTTGGAAGCAGATTTATGTGTTGCGCCAGCTTCTGATTTAGGTTCTTTTTTAGATTTAGTCTTTTCATGTTTTGCAGGTACTTGAATTTCTGGTTTGTCAGCTTGGTCATCCTCTTCATTAAGGACTTCCCAAGTAAAACTAACTGCTTCATTGTCAGCTCTTAGAAGTCTTTTTACTTCTTTTTCAATTTCTGGTGCTTCTACATTCTTCTTTTTCAATGTTTTTCTAAAGCGCCTTTTTCTTACATTTTTTGTTGGTGGTGTTATTCCATGTGGCCACAGAAATTTTTTATCCACTTTGAATGGATCCTTCTTTTTATTTTTTGTGGGAGACTCTTCTTCAGTAGATGCGGGATCCATTTCATCTTTACAAATCATTATCTGACAAATGTCAGCTGTTTTATAAACACTCTTTCTATCGATTGTTTTATTGGATTCAACTATCGTAGGTAAATCTACAATCTTGGCATGTAATAACCAATGATCAAACCTGATTTCTCCATGTCGCATGTCATTTTCCATCTGGATAGTCAGCCGATTTTTTAAGTTTTCTCCAGAACTTAAAACATTTCGTAGAACTTTAGCTGGTTCCTCGGGCATTCTCATTATAAACTGGGATTCCAATTCAACAGGATAGTCAGGTTCCTTCTTTTCTCTGTTCATCATTTTATGACTTTTATAACAACTATTTTTGTCAGTTGTGTTGTGTGTGATTCATCTGCAAAACACCACTGCAAAACTGCAATGCAAAATTCACAACAAAATTATATCTTTCTTGCACTATGTAAATGTAAATTACAAATATTTTTTTTTTTTTCCAATGTTTTTGGCTTGGATGCGAGTCCTTTAAGCCATGTCTGGATTTATATTCCTTCAAAGTTCAAAAAGTCTTTTATAATTTTTCAATTGTAGATTTGATATAGTTAAATATCGGCATATAATTCTTGCTATTTTTAGATATACTATTAAGCGGCGGGATTCATCAGTATCGTATTCACTCACGTCACTCTCACTATTATTTTCGATAAGTTCACCAGCCAGTAAAAGTCTTTGAAAGTTGAACTAACGTAGTGATTACATGCTCTTTGGTTGAACTGACAGCATTTGAATAACAGATGTTGAATATCACCGATTTCACTATCATCACTATTTGTGGATATTATGTTAAGACGTCCCAAATGAGCAGGAGTTTTGTGGTGGCCAAAACGCAGTCGGTTTATCGTGGTTATAAGATCTCTGCTAGCTTCTTTTATCTTGGTGTACCAGGGTTCTGCAGGTATTACTTCTTGAATGCTTCCGTACCATTTGCCTTTATTTTCCAGGTCTTTTTTCCAAACCTCATCCCATAGCATTAACACATCTTTTCTGATTTCAGAATAACAATCAGTAAATGGAATCTCAGCTATAGACCTTACATCTAATGAGTTTATTCCTTCACATGCAGTCTTATCAGCTACCTCATTGCCAGTAATACCTTTATGTGCAGGAATCCACAGAAAGGAGACTAAAATATCTTTGTTCCATAAGGTATGTATTAATTCTCTAATATTATATAAAATATAATTAGTTTTGAAATGTATGCAATAATTTTCTAGACATTTAACTATGCTGAGAGAGTCTGTCAATATGAGGAAGGATTTATCACAGCTGTTTAGAGAGTAAATACGTTTGAGTGCTTCAAAGACTGCATATGCCTCTGCTGTAAAAATACTACAAGTAGTATCAAGAATAAAACTTTGACAAAACTTAATCTGGGGATCATATACAGCGCTTCTAACATGTAAATTAGTTTTGCTACCATCTGTATACAAAGTGTAGTACTTGTTTTCATCTAAAAACTGTTGTAAATCTAGATTATTATTTATTTCTAATTTAATAATGTTAATTTCATTAATCAATATGTAAAACTGCTTAGCGTAAAAAGGCCATAGACCTTGTTTTTGTATCTTCTGATTTTTTCTTTCCAGGTCTAACAGAATTTGAGAAAGTGTTGGAAATTTGTAACTTAAAATATCAGAGGCTAAGATCAATGGAGTTTGAATTGGAATAGGAAAAGGTATGATCTTTTTAATTACATGTTGATTATTTTTAGTTAAGAGCTTTATACAAAATCTTTTGGCAAGTAACAAACGTCTTAGCGAGAGTGGCATTATTACAGTTTCAACCTCCATGGCTCATAGGAGTTGAACACATTGCCCCAGAAATAGTTCTTAGAGCTTTATTCTGCACTAAATCCAACTTATTTACAAATTTACAATCTACATAAGCTATACAACTATAGTCAAAATGGCTTCTTACAATTGCTTTATACAAAATTGAGAGAGTCAATGGGTCTGCTCCCCATGACACCCCAGCTAAACATTTGATAATGTTCAAACCTTTGATTGCTCTTTGTGAAATATAGTCAATATGAGGTTTAAAGGACAAATCTTTATCAATTACAACACCTAAAAACTTATGTTGGTTTACTGCCGGAATAGCTTGGGCACTGTACATGACTGCTGTTGATGGAAAATCTTTGCTGAATATCATAGTTTTACTTTTAAGGGGATTGATTTTTAATTGTAACTTATCATAATAGAATTTTAATTTAGTGAGAGCTGAATTGACTGTTTCTATTGCTGTATCAATATTGTTAATTATACAGTAAACCACTAAATCATCAGCAAACTGGAGAACACTTTCAATATTAACATATTTACATATTTCTGAGGTATACAAATTATATAGCAGCGGGGACAGTGTAGAACCTTGCATTGTGCCTTTTGAGACTGTTCTGGGTCCATGTAAGATATTATTATGTTTAACATATATAGTTCTATTACTTAAAAAAACGTAAATCCATTTGCAAAGTAGTCCTGGTATACCTAATCTAGCTAACACATCAACTAGAATTCCTGGTTGAACATTGTCAAATGCCCCCTGAACATCAAGAAAGGCACATGCTACACTTTTATTATTTTATTTTGCATATTTCAGGTCTGCAATGAGACAAGTGAAGCTCTCAGCACAACTCCTGCCTCGTCGGAAACCATATTGAATATTTGGAATAATACAATTGGATTCAGCAAAATGATCGAGACGAAACTTTACCATTGTTTCAAATATTTTGCCTAAGCAGGACGATAAAGAAATAGGCCTGTAAGAGTCACAATTATCAGGAGACTTGTCAGGTTTAAGAACTGGGATAACACATTGTGTTTTCCATGACTGTGGTATTATTTGTTTGTGCCAAAGATTGTTGAGGATTGCTTAAAATATTTTCTGGGCTTTAACATTTAATTTGCTAATAAGTATATAAGGAAAATCATCCATACCGGGAGTAGTATTTTTCCTAGAACGAATACTAATTAAGAACTCGGACCATGTAAAAGGTTCTAACAGATATTTTGATTTATCATTATTGTTATTAAGGTTAAAAATAGTGTTTAAATTAACTGTATTTTCACTATTGTTTCCTGATAATTTATCAAAAAATTGTGGAATAAATTCATCACAGTAAGATTTGTTGTTTACTTTTGTTCCTTTAAATTTCTTTATATTATTCCAAATAGTTGCAATAGGGGTGGTTCTGTTAAAACTGTCACACAATGATCTCCAACTCTGCTTTTTCTCCTCTGCAATAGTTCGTTTTTTAAAAGCATCTATTTTTTTGTAAGCTATGTAGTTTTCCATGGTAGGAACCCTCCTGTATAACTTTAAAGCCTCTTTAGAATTCATGACACTATTTTTGCATTTGTCGTTCCACCAGGGTGCAGGTGGCCTAGTTCTGTATGCTGAGGTTTTGGTAAATTTTGGAATACACTGTGTCTTTAGGGAAGAGAGTGTTACACAAAAAGCATTATAGGAGCTAAGAGGATCATCACTGTTAAGGTTTACATTGTAAAAAGAAGATTTTGAAAGCTCATTGAACTTATTCCAATCTGCTTTATTATATAGGAACTTATCAGAAGGAGGATTAATATTATATCGATGAGTTGAAATAGTTATTTCAGTTATTGTTGGGAAATGATAGCTTCCCATGTTATCTTCATGAACGGACCATTTACAGAGAGGGGTAATCGATGGGCTAGCCAAAGATACATCAATAGCTGATGGGTTACGATTCGGATACCGCATAGTCGTTGCATCACCTTCATTTAATATACACAAGTCTAAGTCATCTATAAGTGTATATAACTGCTCACCTCTACTTTTGTTTGCTAAGCAGCCAAAAGCGATATGGTGAGAATTAAAATCTCCAGCCACGAAAACGGGCTTAGGAAGGTTCTGAATAATGTTACGTAAATTGTTAGTTCGAAATGTCCCTGAAGGGGGGCAGTTAACACATAGAATAGACAAATCGCCACGAGAGGTAGAAAGAGAAATAGCAACAGTTTGCAATTCCTCGTAAAAAACTGTAGACAGAGTTTTATACTTTAGATAAGGTTTGATTAGTATGGCTACACCGCCATGTCCATTTTCAGCATTCTTAGAATACATATTATAGCCAGGTATACGACAGGGCCTGTTATCTTTTAGCCAAGTTTCATTTAATAAACAAATATCGATATAATTTTCTTGTAAAAAATGTATTAAAAGAGGTTACAGTTTTCTGTTCGTGGACAGTAGAGCGTTGTTCATTGTTCGAGTTATTTACATTATTATTTACAAGAGCTGGGAATTCAGCATCATACTTATTTACATTGTTAGGTTTTGTGATGGCAACAGTGCTTGCGTAAGTTATTTTACTTTTCTTTTCCATGTTCTTTTTTATTTTAATGGGACATAAATTGGAAATTGCCAAATGTGGTCCGCTGCAGTTAACGCAGCTTAAATTATTTGGCGATGCACATTCTTTATAGTGATGCTCTCCTGAGCAGAGACTGCAACGCTGCTTGCCATTACATACCTTGGCCGAATGGTTAAATTTAAAGCATCTGTAGCATTGCTGCAGAGGTGGAACATATTCGAAAACTCGGTATGAAAATAGATCGTATTGCACGGAATCAGGTAATGTATTTGCTAGAAAAGTAATACTGACCGTTTGTAATGGTACTTTCTCATTTGCAATTTTTTTAACAAAGCGGCGCACCGCAATAATTTCATAGGTTGATGATAATTTACAGTATAGTTCTTTATTGGAAATGTTAGCTGGAACGTATCTAATGATTCCAGTTTTTTCAATTTGCGCTGCTGGGATGTAGGCTTTAAGTTTGTATTTTTCCAGGAAGGTACTGTTTGTCAAAAAGTTGTTGGCATTGTTGTACTGCTTAAATACAACTGCTATTTTGCTTGCGTTTACTCGGTGTATGGCCACCACTCCTTTGATTTCCGTAGTAAAAATGTGGTTAAGGTATATGGGACTCTTGTTGCCCAAACGTTCATTGCTGTCGCTTTCAACAAACACTTTAAATTCAAAGTTAGTAGAGTTTTCAGGATAGTCTTTTGTAATTTGGTTTATAAAACGGTAAAAAGTTCAAACTTTCCTCACCACCGCCGCTATCATTGTTAGTTTCGTCTGGATGGCTCATTTTTCTAGCTCGTTTGACCGTAGACCCCGAGCCCTTGGTGGCCGGGGGGATTTCACCCCCGGCCTCACTGCCTAACATTATATTTAGTAATAAAACTAATATTTACAAACTATTTACACAACTGAAACTGAAAATTATATAAATAACACCAATTTTGCGAAAAAATTCAAATTTGCAAAAACTTTGCGCCCTCTTGTTTCAAATTCCCGCCAAAGAATCCTACAAATTATTATTATTGTATTGTATCACAGATCACTAGCAAGCACAAATTATATAGGCTACGTTCCGTTTTGCGCCAACAGCGATAATATTACTGCTATCGCGCTCACACATCGTTCCGATTTGTTGTGAGCGCGAGTCGCGACCAAGCGCGACAACGAAAGCAGTAATGACCAGTCTGGCGCAACTTCCATACAAAAAAGTGTTGTATGTATGAAGTTTGTACCAGAAATATCGCTGTCTTGCTTTCACCTATTTGACTCTCACTCACTCTGACTGACAGTCAGCCGCCAGCCGCCAAATTTGACATTCTTGTCTTGTTGACTGTTTGTAAACGAAGCTTGATTTTAGTATTATTGTGTGAATTTGTGCATTTTGTGAATTACTCGCAAAATTTCGCCTTAATTGTACGTTTTCGTGGTCCCGTCTGATCTGTTGAGAGATGTATTACAAAACTTGTGAAATATATTATGTGGTTTACGAGCCGGCCGGTCAGAAGGCCTAAAGCGAATATTCATGGCCAAATTTCCATTTAATGAAGAAAGGTAAGCATACATTCACATTTTGTTATAGCCATTACATTAAGGATTACGTGATTTAAAAGTTTTCTATTAAAATTTAAAAAAAATGAGAAGATAACCTGATAAATAGTGCTTGACATTTTTTTATCGACAATCGATAACTTTTTAACCGACTTCAAGAATTGAAAAGGAGGAGGTTATCTATTCGTCACGTTTTTTTTTAAGTATGTACACTAATTACTCGAAGTCGGCTGAACCGATTTAAATGATTCAAACGTTATAACATCAGGTTTTTTCCCAAGTTGGTCCAATTTTGAAATGCCTATTGCATAATGAAGTAAAGTCCGTTCGGTTAGATAGTGTCGGTACACCCGCACGGCATTGTGGCTCTTTTTTAGTGCATTCGTGCATGCAGTCGGGCGGGTCTAAACAAAAACACAAAAAATTGTAAATACATGTTTCACGCCTGACTTCAAAGTACTTACTTAAGTACGTATACTTAAATACGTATTAATTACGTACCTACGTGAATTTTTTAAGGCGGTTTGTATGATTTACATTATTTATTCATTTACATGCTATGCTATATTAACATGTTTCTTGTGAATATTCCAGAACCTTCAACTACAACTGCAAAAATAGCACCTGCAGCCCCTCGGAAAAGAAAACAGGTTTTTTTATAGTATCTTTATTGCCAAATGCATGTATATATATTATAAGTTCGATTAAATTAGACTTTGACTTTAATAATGGAGTTTACTTTTAGCCCCATTTGCGCCAACGTGAAATTCTTGTTAAACTTGGTTTAACTTTTTGAATGAAAATTTTATTTCTTTATTTTGAAAATCCACTTGCATGGGATGGCTTTTCGACCTTTTGGTAATTCGACTAGTTCCCATGTTTCGTTATCTCTTAACGAGTTTATTTCGCTCTCGATAGCCTTTGTCCATTTCTCTTTGTCGTTACATGATATTGCCTGCTTATAGGTTTGAGGCTCATATAAATTGTTGGCTTCCAGAGCCATAATATAATCATTAAACCTTACAGGAGGCTTTAGATTTGCTCTATCTCTAAGAACCATGCGATTTTCTTCTCTTTTGACGTTTTCATCAGAATTATCGTTACGATTTACTTCTGTTTCAACGTTTCCGTCAGAATTGTCGCTTTCGTTTCCTTCTTCTAGATTTTCGTTTTCTTCTTCAAAGGGCAAGGGTTCGAAATTTCCTTCATTCATATCATCTACCGTTTCATCATTGGCTTCAATATATGCCCTTGATGATGAAGGTCTTGAAATTATTTCGATATCATCCTCTGAAGCACGTCGTTCTCTAATCTCTCTATTAACATTCATCTGATGTTCACTTTCAAAACTTGGGAAATTATGATTGACGTTCTTTTGAAGAACAGGCGTCGGCTCTGTCGGTCTAGGTACATCCTCTCTTGATTTTCCCAGTAGCGGTATCTCTTGGAAAGTCAAATCTCTGGATCTAATCAATTTGAATGCTTCTTTGTCCCAGATCCTATAGCCTTCATCTCCTTCATAACCAATAAGTATCCCTTTTTGAGCTTTCTTGTGCAGTTTCTTGCGATTAGCTTTAGGAACATGGGCATAGCAGGTACAACCAAGGATTCTAAGGTGTTTGATCGCTGGCTTCTGTGCGTACCACAGCTCATGTGAAGACTTGCTTGGCACACTCGTTGGCCCTGTGCGATTCAACACGTAGACTGTCGCATTTACTATCTCTGCCCATAAACCATCAGGAATTTTATCATGCGCATGCATGATGGCGCGTGCGGCTTCTACTACCGTCCGATTTTCACGCTCTACGCAGACTGCTTGCTCTGGGGTGTGGGGCATACTGAATCTTTGCTTAATCCCGTTTTTAGTTAGAATATTTTTAAATTCCGCGCTAACAAACTCACCTCCGTTGTCACTTAACATTTCTTTAATGACATGTCCTGCCGTTCTAGTTTCATTCAAGAAGATCTTTAGCTTTGAACCTGCTTCAGACTTTTGTCGAAGAAAATAGATGTGGCGATATCGTGTGAAGTCGTCCTTGAACAGAATGTAATATCGTAACTTCGAAATCGAATATGGAAATGGTCCGCATAAATCTGTATGGATTAGTTGTCCAGGTTTAGTGGCTCTAACCCTTGTTCCAAATGAATGCCTGTGCGCCTTTCCATAAACACAGCCTTCACAAATGTCGGATTGTTTGTTATCGATTTTCAATCCTAGTTCTTTTTCGATCACTTGACGAACATGTCTTTTGTTTTGATGTACTAGCCTTTCATGATAGACTTGTAAAGGGTTTGTCAGTAGTTGATTGACTTCTTGATTTTTGGGCGCGACACATTTCAACTCCAGCTTGAATAGTCCCCTTTTAATCGTTCTTGCTCCAATCACTTTTGCTTCTCCATTTACTTTTACTATACATTGCTTAGGCGTAGACTCAAACGTACTTGTGATCAAGTTATCATGCACAGCTAGCACTGAGAATAAGTTTCTTCTAATCTTTGGGACATACCAAACGTTTTTCAAAAGTATTTGCTCAACTTTTCCATTAACGACGGCTTCAGCTCTAATGTTGCCTATACCAATGGCTTCAATGGTTTCTCCGTTCGCCGCAGATACCGTATGTGTTCCTTTAAAGTGCTCGAAGCTCTCGAAGAAGTCACCTCTGTTAGTAACATGGCTTGTCGCTCCGTTGTCAACGTACCAGTTAACTTTATCCATTGGCAATCCATCTTCTATAGCTAACACAGTTAAGTTTACATTTGGGTTTCTACTAGCGTTTGACGGCTTTGGAGGTCTTCCATCGTTCATCCATTTTTGGCATTTTCTCACAACATGTCCAGTTTTTCCGCAATAATTACATTTCAAAACTGTATTCTTCTTCTTTCTCTGTGTCTTGACGGTTAATACGTTTTCGGTATTATCTGTTTCAACTTTAGCAGTCAAAGCTTTTTCATAAGCGCTCAGTTGCGATGTCAGATTCTCCACTGTCCGATCCTTTTTTGTTATTAAAAGCCAACTCGACTTGAAAGCAAAATAATCTTGTGGTAAGGTTCCGAGTATCTCGCAAATCAGTAGTATCTCGGGCAGATTTGCTTCGATTTGGCTATTCAGCTCGTGCCAAATATTCTTCAACGCAGATATGTGCTTCTTTATGTCATGTTCAGGATCCTTTTTATAATCAAAGAATTTTAGACAGAGATCATAACTTTTGTCTTCGCTACTTCCACTGTATAGGCGTTCTAGTTCATCCCATACCTCTTTTGCGCTTTTGTAACGCATGACTTGCTCCAGTTACTCATCGGTCATATTCGTTGTCATCAGAGTCAATACTGTACAATCTATCTTTATAAATTGTAGTAAATCGTTCTCATACTTAACTTTTGCAGCTGCATCAGCAGTCGCTGCTAGTTCTCCGGGCTTGATCATTTTACCTTCTAAAATTTGTTCAGCTCCGGGAATTGCTCTGCACACTGTTTCAATTCTATATCTCCAGTGCTTGTAGTTGTTTCCGTTTAGGTGCACTATTTGCACCTTTGAGGCTTCCGCTATAGCCTTATCCATCTCGGAAAAACTTTTGTAGCACTCTCTACCTTAAACTTTAAGTTTTACTCTGCTACCATATTAAAGTGAACGTGAAGTAGATATTAGATAAAAGCAAAACAGTAGTTTTGTAAGAGAATCGAAATAATATCATCATCATCATCATCAACCATTTAATGTCCCCACTGCTGGGGCACTGGCCTTCCTTATGGATGAATAAGGAGAATGAGCCATGACCCACCACGCGGGCTCAGTGCGGATTGGTGGGTATTAACGACTGCAAGTGCAGCCGGGACCAACGGCTTAACGTGCCTTCCGAAGCACGGAGGAGCTCGAGATGAAAAGTTTTTGGTCACCCATCCCGTGACCGACCATTGAGAACGTTGCTTAACCTCAACGATCGCAGGCCGAGCGCGCTATCCACTGCGCCACGGGCTCCTCAAATAATATATATTGACAATATAAAAACAACAGACAAGTTAAGCTGCCATATCAACAGTATGTTGCTAAGCGACAGACAACCATAGTGAACTCAACCTGTCACCTCAACATGATAGAAATGGAATCCTGATATTTTTTAATATCGCCATCGATAAAAAATCCCACGACTGGTACATCACTATTTCGGTTGTTATGTTGGGAACCCTGTACGTCTTGTACGTCATAATTTCAGCTATGTGGTTGGTATTCCGTTTTAGTATAACTTCCATACAAAACGATAATTTACTTTTTTTCTATGAAAGACCCGTCTCTTAAACGTAGTTATTACATGCTCTTTGGTAATGACTAATGAGCGATTTTCTGAGGCCATTTGAAAAAAAAAAGCTTCCAATGGGCGATTTTCTGAAAGCTCAGTCACTAGATGTCGCTGTCCCACCTAGAAGGAACGGAACGTTTTAAATTTTACTTTGACGCGACTTTTTTACGTAAAACGGAACGTCAGACAGATGTTATTTATTTACCTAAATCTTTAAATTTACCTATTTCGTTTCTGTTCCTCACAGTAGTACTTATTTAATATATTATTAGTTTCCTTTGGGTTTTTAAAAAGTAATTAATTTAAATATGTTTCATACATACCAAAATATACCATAGAATAGACATATACATACTTATTCAACTCCATCTAGTGAAGCAATTGGAAGCTTTTTTTTAAATAGCCTCTCAGAAAATCGCTCATTGCTTCACTAGATGGCGTTGAATAAGTATGTACATGTCTATGGTATATTTTGGTATGAAACATATTTAAATTAATTACTTTTTAACAACCCAAAGGAAACTAACGTCTCAAGCGTTAAGCCCCCAGTACACGATGGCCGATCATGGTCGGCGACCATGCCCAATACATCGTACATTGACACTTTTGAAAGAACCTTTTTAAATTTGTTCGTGCAAAAGTGTCAATGTACGATTACGATTACGTCAATACGATTGGTCATGGTCGCCGACCATGATCGGCCATCGTGTACTGGGGGCATTAGCTTAGCACTGTGAGCGGGCTGTCATATTTGACGTTTTGTTGTCAAACGTCATTGTTTGTTGTGGTTTTGTTTGAGTAATCTCTGCGTTTTAGGTTATAATTAGGTATTTTATTTGTTTATCCCGAAGCAGAAAGCCAGAAAAATGATAGTGCTTATTAAAGATGAGACGAGACGGGTAGAGACATTACTCTAAATTTAAGCACGGATCACTATCATCATCGCTGTCCAATAAAACGTTTACTAATTGACGAATATCCATACTAAACCGGTGATTATTTACTTACAAATTCAAATCAAAACAACGCTCGCTCGCGATGCGTGCAAATAGCCGTTCCAAAATTGAAATCGCGTCAACAGTGCTGTCAGCGCGATAATCAAAACGGGACAGCTTTTAGCGCTCACAGCGCCAACAGTACTATTGACTCAAAACGGAACACGGCCATAGTGTAGTTTTAGTTTTAGTAATACCAAAGATATTATAATATAACAAGATTGCGCACTCATGAGTTACAGCCGAGCCGAGCGAGATAGGCCTATTATGGTGTGCGTCCCTCTCTAATGAGAGAGACGTGAGTGACTACACGATTTGGTTTTTTCGAGGACAATTTATAGTTAACCAGACTTGGCTCACGTAGGATTCGAACATCACGCTTCCTAGGGAGCTCTTGTATAATATTAGTTAAGATGAGGACTCCGCGAGGCAAAGCATTTGCACCACTTATGAGGCAATAATGTGACAATCGACACATACATACATACGACGATACATACGACGCATACATATGCTTTATAAGCATACTTACTTTTGAACCGACTTCAAAAAAGGAGGTTGTCAGTTTGACCTGTATGTACTTATATGAAATGTATGTCTGTATTTCTGATAGGCGTATTTTGCTAAAATGGATAGAAATAGAAAGTCCACGTACAGTAATAAAAATCTGTTTCAGAGGTGGCGCTGCTGTCGTCACGTTAATATAAGCTCCGTAAAGATTTGTCTCAAAGTTATTAAAAAAAACCCAATTTTCATGTGTAAAATACAAAAAGTGTGTAAATCTAAATGAGTATTTGCCGTGCTATTATTATCTTCGTGTATTATTACTGGCAGAGTGATATAATTTATCCGGAAGAAACTAGCTACTTACAGTGTACATGAATAAAGGATTTTTTTCTCAATACAAAATAGTGAGTAACAAGTAACAACTATAACTGTGAGATGATTTAGCAAATAGTATCACGAACAAATAATGAAGTGCTGATTATACAATAAGAACGAGCATTTAGTTGAAAAACAAAATATTCTAACTGCAGTTAAAATACCTACATACCTACCCTCCAACAGTTAACAAGTTTGAATGTCAAAATCAATTGACAATTGCAGTTTTGAAAATGACATTTCCAATTCCCCAGTATTGCTGCTGTCAAAATGAAATTGACAAATAGTTTTGAAAGTGACAATTCTTCTGTGTTGCCAGTGGAAAATTAGTTTAACCATTTTGGGGAAAATTTGCTATTGACTGACCCATTTGACTAATAGTTGAAGTCCAACCATTGCAGTTTATGTTAAAAGGTTATTGCAATTCAAGATACTATAAAACATTGACTATAAATAATTGACATTTAACTAATAAAGTAACAAAAATAAAATACAATGGACAACGTAACAAAACGTAAAAAAATAATAAGATCGGGATCTGAAACAAACTTATCCTCAACATTTAATCAGGATAGTTGTTTTAATTCTTCAATATTGGATACCACTATGAGAAGCGTACAAAGCGACACAATGAAAAGTTTTATAGATAACTCATTTTCAAATGAACTTTTACAAGAATTACAAGCATATAAAGATAAACTCGCTATTGCAGACATAGAAATAGAAAATCTTAATATTGAGAACCAAGAACTAAAGCAAATAATAAATGACAAAGACAAGAATATTGACATACTAAAGAAACTATCTACAAATTTTACTGCAACCAACAAATATACTGCTGTTACATTGAAAGAAAGAATGTTGAATATAAGTCAGCGAATACCGAGAGGTTCCCCTTTGCATGAGTATAGAAATATAGTACGCAATTTGAATTTAACTCCAGTAAGAGGACCAAGCAAAACACAAGTAGACATATCTGAGATAATTTCTGTCAGCCATAAAGATAAAAATCATTTTACTGATGATACTAGTGAAATTAAAGATAATTCTAAAGATAAACACGTAAAAGACGAGAAACAATTGGTTTACCACAAAGAATGTCAGAAGTCAACTAAAGCAATTAAATTGGAAGCAGAAGAGAAGAAAATCATTATTATTTCTGATCAACAAGCTCGAGGTTTGAGAGAAAAAATTCAAAAATTAATTGGCGATGACTTCAAAATATATTGTTTTATGAAACCAGGTGCCCCATTAGGTGAAGTTCTTAACTCTGTAAAAATACAATCATTAAATCTTACAAAAAGGGATACTATTGTAATACTTGCTGGGACAAACGATAAGAATCCAGATTTGTTTCAAGTAAAACTTAATATATGGCTCAATTCTGTATCACATACTAATGTTATTATTAGTGAAGTCCCTTATAATAATAATTTAAATTTGCAAAAGTACAATTACACATTAAAATTTATTTCTTCTAAATACGATAATGTACTCTACCTGGACATGAATTATGGTAAAACTTTACCCTCTCGAGGAAATTTTTCATGGATCCTTGCTAAATCTTTACTAAAAGATATTTTACACTTAGATTATAAGTTTAAGTTTAACGAGTACAAAACTCTTCTTGAAAAATCAAATAGTAAGACTTATGAGCATAAATCTATACAGACTGACTTTACTTGTAGTATTTCTAAGAAAACCGGAGTTCAAAGTGTTGATGCAAAAGCTATCAATATAGATGAATGTTCTGAGGAAAATTGTTTATTTCGTTTATAATTATATTAACGTTATGCATCAGAATGTAAATGGACTCATAAGTAAATCTGATATGTTGACAGTGTGTCTAGAAGAATTATCTGCCAAAAATAAATCTGTAGATATATTGTGTGTAACGGAACATAATATGATTGACAATGATGTATCTAACCTTCTAATTCCAAATTATAAAATAGCATCATTCTCCAATAGGTGTAACAGACATGGGGGCTGTTGCATTTTAGTTAAACATTATCTGAATTTCAGTACTATTCCAAGCAAAAATGCGCTATCAATACCAAATGTTGTTGAGCTATCAGCTGTTGAGTTAGTTGAGCATGCTCTCTGCATTGTTTGTATCTATAGGGCACCGAATTATGACGCTCGAAGTTTTGACATTTTTTTTAATAAATTACATATGGTTTTAACTAAACTGTGCTTAAAAGAGAAAAAAGTTTTAATATGTGGTGATTTAAATATTGACACTTTGGTACAAACTAAACATTCTAGAGAATTGATAGACATGCTTAACAGTTTCAATCTAAAATTACATTTTAAGCAACCAACGCGATCAGTTAGTAAGACGTGCCTTGACAACATTGCTCACAATGTTAAAGGATGTGCAGGAGAAGTCATTGAACTATGCTTATCAGATCACAGCGCACAAATTCTCAAGTGTCCGGTAAAGAAAACTTCTACTTTAAAATATTGGTACATAATGAGACGGGACTATGCGTTAGAAAATATAAGTAAATTTGTTGACAATCTACGTAAATTAACTTTTGACGATATATATAATAGTGACGATCCAGATGAGGCGTATAATAAATTTCATGACATGTTTAAATTACTATATGACTTGTGCTTTCCCATAAAGAGAATCAAATGCAACTCCATCAATAAACCAAGGTGGATAACTCGAGGAATTCGAACTTGTAGTAGACGTCAAAGAGAACTGTTATGGAAATATAGAACTAGTCCACATGATGAAAATAGAAAAAGCTACAAATCTTACGCTAAACGTTACAGACGTATTTTAAAATTAACTCAAAAAGCACAGAACAATTACTTTATTAAAAACTCCAATAACAAGTGTAAAGCGACCTGGAGGGTTATTAATAAAAACAAAAATAATTTCCCTAAACAGAGCATAGACAAAATTAATGTAAACGGTGAAATAATAAGTGACCCTATACAAATAGCGAATGCTTTTAATAATTTTTTTATTGACGAAGTTAAGACTAATTCTAAATCAAATTCGATCAATAACACAAGTGCTAGTAATTTAAATTCAATATATATGACGCCTACAAATGAATTTGACATATTAAAGATTATTAATTCCTTGAAAAATACCAATAGTTCAGGAAATGACGGCTTTACAACAAAAATAATAAAGAGGTCTTCTCAAATTATTGCTCCTGTCTTAAGTCACATTATAAACTTATGTATTGAGAAAGGAGTTTTCCCGGACAAATTGAAAATGTCTCTAATAAAACCACTGTTTAAGAAAATAGACCGAATGGATATGAACTTTTATCGACCAATAGCACTTCTTTCTGTTTTTGCTAAGATATTAGAAAAAGTTATCTATAAGCGTCTTTATGAATATCTTGAATTTAACGGGCTTTTGACATCTCAACAATATGGTTTTAGAAAGAGCAAATCCATTAATATGGCTATATATAACTTCTTGTCAAAAATTATAAAAAACGTTGACTCTAGACTGCCTACTGTTGCTCTATACATGGATATGTCAAAAGCTTTTGACTATGTAGAAATCAAAATATTATTAAGTAAATTGTACAATTTAGGAATAAGAGGCAATGCTTATGATCTCATTAAATCGTATTTAACAAATAGATATCAAGTGACACAAATAGAAAAAATTGACAGTAAAACTAAAACTGAGGTAGTTTATCAATCTAATTCAAGGCATGTAACGTATGGAGTACCTCAGGGCAGTGTGCTAGGTCCTCTGCTCTTTCTGGTCTACATCAATGAATTACCTTTAACTACCAATAATCACATGACTCTTTTCGCTGATGATAGTACTGTATTATTCAGCAATAGCAATTTGACTCTACTTGAAACTGACATAAATAAAACTTTGACATCGATAGTACAATGGCTAAGTGATCATAATCTTAAGGTTAATTTAGACAAAACGCAGATCATGAGCTTTCAACAGAGAGAGATAAATTCGATCAACTTAAATATAAATTACTTAGGGAAACAAATATATGAGACAAAAACGGCAAAATTTTTAGGTATACTCATTGACAGTAACTTAAAGTGGAATTCACATGTACAGCACATATGTAGTAAATTGAGTAGTTATTCGTATGCTTTATATAAGCTTAGTAAAATAGTAAGCACAGAGGCTTTGCTAACTGCATATCATGGATATGTTGGGTCTACATTGAGATATGGTGTCATATTTTGGGGTAATGCAACCGACAATGAAATTGTATTTAGGTCTCAAAAACGCTGTATTAGAGCTATGTTCAACCTACTTCAAACAGACACATGTAAGCCCTACTTTATAAATTACAAGATTCTTACACTTCCATGTTTGTACATTCTTGAATGCGCTATTTTTGTCAAACATAACATTGAATTGTTTAAATTTCTTTCATCTGCACGACATAAAGATAAACTTTGCAATGTTCCTTGTAAAACCGCGCTTATGAGTAAGAGTGTTTTTTGTAATGCACCTTGTATCTATAATAAGATACCTTCATCAATAAGACACACTGATAATAACTTTTCGTTTAAGCAGAAATTAAAGACGTTGTTGTTGGAAAAATGCTACTACACACTCAATGAATTTTTGACAGATAAAGATTTGTAATTATATTTTGACTGTACTATTTAATTTTTTATTTTTTTATTTATTTTTACATTTGATTTAAATAAATTTTCAAAATAATTTTAATTTATTATCTTCATGCATGATCAATTTGTACCTACTATCATTACTTTTTCAATTGTAGTAAGTATAGTTAATTCAAACCTTCATTGTATGCTATCATGGCAGGACATAGCTGATCAATTATATTGTATTATGACATCTGTATGTACCTATGTTTCACAATAAATGATTATGATTATGATTATGATTATTATGTTTATTTGTTAGACTATACATTGCTAAACAAAATTTTCTTGCGGATCTTTTAACGCATGGAGGCTTTGTGTCCAATTAATTTTAAAGATTCGTTTTTTGCGTACCTACTTTTTTAACCTTAAATTAAGATACAGATGTTATAATACATTTAATAAGTTTTGTTTCATGCCTATTTTCTGATAAAGTTGGTTCTTCTTCTTTTTCTTCTTCCGCTGAGTATTGTGTAATTTTTCAGATATGAGGTTAAGCCAACCTTTTTTAATTTCTTCATCTTTAGGAAATCTGAAACAATGAAAATTAATGTTTGGGTTAAGTAAGAAAGTAAATTCCAGTCTATAGACTAAAAACGAAATGGACACCCTACTATACGCAAGAATAAAAGTTTGGCTAAATACTTACCTATGAAAAGATACACCGCTCCGTTTAAATGATTCGCTTTTGCATCCTTTCACACATCAAGTGAGAACCATTCTTATTGATTTAAACGTAATTTTAAAATGATAATTAAGATCCACACACTAACTTTACACACATAAATTAATTTGCCGTCGCCATATTGATGATGTTTTTATTTTTATTAAAATTGTCCAGACGCAAAGTGTTGCAAATTTATTATAATTTAAACTACCATAACACCGACTCTTACATTAAAAAAATAGTTTTTCAAGGTTTTAAATAATACAAATGATATGGACTTTATTATTATCAGCTTAACATTCCTTTTAATTAATTAATATTTTGAAAATTCTCGAGAACAGGAAATATGAATTTGAATGAAGTTCTACTACAACCAAAAATATTTCATGGTGGCAGCCCAGTAGACAGGGATGCAATCCTATTTAGGAGCCTCTCGCTCGGCTCGTTTTTCCGTTTATCGAAATGTCATACGAAAATAAACCTTATTGTAACTGCATAGAATCGAATTGACATTGCTTTTATTTTCATAGTGCACAATCTTGTTATATTATAATATCTTTGAGTAATACATGTATTATAGTATTGTGGGCTTCAAATGTCAAATGAAGCCCATGACCATACCCATATTTTTTAGCCGGTACGGGCAGGGGGGCTACCGCGTCACTTTATGGATATTGTTCGGAAAAGATCGACGTTTCTGAACGCAACTCTAATGTCACGTCAAATTGACATTAGCTGTCACTTGAAGTTGACAGTGACACTTGATTGAAATTCTTGTTAGAAAAATGTCGGAATAATTTGGCTGAATTTGTTAAAAATCGCTCGCGTTGAATGTGCCTGGCATATCGAGTTTGAATAAAATCTTAAATTATCTATGTGATCCCGTTTTGTACGACCAAGGTTTTGATGCCATCTCTGGAGTGGCCGGTCGCGGATGCTTTGAAAGATAACCTTTTCTACCACACGCGCTTTTTGTCGGGACTGTAAATCATAATAAAAGAGGCTCCCCCGTGTGTGTCTTTGTGTATCTATTGTTGAAACGCCCAGTGTCTTGTGAACGCTGTTATTTGTGTTGTGAGTGAGGTGACTAATTGGTAAGGTCTGCAGAAGACGAAGAAAGGACCCCAGGGGCGCGCGCGCTCCCTTACACCACTTCTGCCTTGGAGACATTCGACACACGGACCCGTATGTAAAATCACCTTACTTCACAAATTCTATCCGCTGTGTATCGCAGTCCAATTGTTCAGTTTACATCCCCGCTGAAACCTAGTTTTTTGTCCGGAGTCTATATTAGTAATACCAGCTTCCACTGCGCTAGCTGACTCCGCGGTATAGGCAGGGGTGTACTGAACATTTCTTGGTAGCAAGAGCGTAGCTTGAAGGCCTGAGAGGCCCACGCCAAAATTTTGTCTATTAATCAGTGCCGTTTGATGACCATCTGGTCCGGACTAGATTAATTTGTACTTGTAAATGGTAATTAACTTGCATTTGAAAAGTAAAGGGCATTCCTTTGTTATTGGTTCCATGTCTTGTAATTAATGTATTGAAGTCATGTATTGAAGTTCCAAATTGTAAACAGATGCCTTTCTTTGCTCATAATAATTATTATTCAGTTTTGTTAGCAAATTTGAGTTGTGAATATTGACAAGTTTGTTGCTAAAATAATAGCTAATAAAAGGTTAGCTAATAAGTTTGCACTCAATACTTAGTGAAACTTAAATGATTTGGGACATTGTTTACACATTGAAACTCATTGAAACTTGTGCTTTGAAATAATTAAAATTAACTTGTTGTTGTGTAACAGTATGTTGTGTTGATATCCAAGTGAATTTCAATAGTCAGTGATTTTGAGTGAATTTCAATAGTCAGTGAGTTTTGTTGTTTTCTGATAACCTCCAGATATTTAAGAGTTTGTGTCATTATAAATACTTTGTTGTTGTAATATTGGAATTTTGTGGTTATTAGTAACCTCCAAATATTGGAGATTTTTGTGTTATAGTGAATATTTGGAATTTGTTGTTTTTGTTGATAAATTTGTGACGTTACAATGACGGCCTCCTCTGCTAAAGCCAAAATACGTTCTGAGTTACGGTGGTTAGCTTCTGCGGTCGCATTATTGGATCGACCGGATAGAACGGAGGCCTTGTTGAACAGATACGTAGATCTGCCCGTACGTTTGGCTGTTGTTGATGAACAGTATGCCTTATTTTTGGAAAGGACTGTTGAGGCCGATGTGGAAATGCGACAAGAAGTCGATTTGGATGTGGACCAGTGTTATGATTTTGCGGACAGAATTACCCAGGTGGCTCGACCTTTGCAAGTGGCAAGAGAGAATGAACCGAGCCCGTCCCCGGTCACATCTAAGAGTATGCCCCCTCTCTTTGCTAGATTGGCCCCCTTAGACTTAAGGCGCTTTGCTGGTCGTCTAGAGGACTGGGAGGGCTTTATTAATATTTTTGATAGTCTTGTACATGCCCGGGACGATTTGACCCAGGGCCAGAAGTTAGCTTATTTGTTATCCGTGTTGGAAGGGGAGGCCCTTGAATCAGTTCAACATTTGGCCCCCTCGGATGAAAACTACCCTATTGCTAGGGATTTGATTGCCCGTCGGTACCAGAACGTACGACGTCTGGCGGACAACCATGTGGCCGCCATTTTGAATTTACCCCGCGTTGCCAGCGTGATGCACTTGAGAGTGGCTTTGTTGAATCCGCTGTTGGTTGCCTACAACGCATTAAAAAACTTAAAACTCCCAGTGGAGCAGTGGTCGTTTTTGTTACTGCACATTGTCCTGGGAAAGTTGCCGGACTCTGTTAAGGTCCGTTTTGAGCAGCAGTATGGTGGGGATAGTGCGACTTATCTGCCACCCTTCTCGGACCTCTTGACGTTCCTGGAAGGAGAAAGTAGACTGGCAGATAATTCCTCTCTGGCCGGTCCTATGGGACCCGAACGACCTGTGCCACAGAGTAGATCCCCCACCGGACCCCCCCGTAGGGGGCGTATGGCCCCTCGCGCGCCCGGCCGCTATGCCGCCGTCCAGGAGACCGCCCGCTGCTTGTACTGTCGGGAACCGGGTCACAGCACGACCCGTTGTGATAAGTTCCTCGACCAGCGCGTCCAAGGCCGTCGAGCGATCGCGCGACAACGGACATGGTGCTACTCGTGCTTGGGCCTGCACATGCAGCGCGAATGTACCCAAGCGCACCCATGCCGCTTTTGTAAGGGCAACCACCATCCCCTCCTCTGCATGAACGGCCCAGAGGGCGGCGGAGCGCCGCAGCGCGTCGCTGCAGGATCACCGCGTATGGGTGGGGGTCTCGGACCCCCCGCGGTGTTTGCATCCCGCAGCGGTTCTGGTGGCCACCAGAGTGGCCCCAGACGCTCTCCGCCACGTTTGGACCCTCAAACGGGCGGGGGTCCCAGGGACCCCCCCATGGGAAACCGATCCCCAAGGATGGGGATGAATTATGCGAGCGTTGCCGGAGGTCGTAGAGGCCCCCCGCGACGTTTTGAGCCTCGCACGGGCGGGGGTCCCACGGACCCCCCCATGGGAAATCGGTCCCCAACTAGGGGGTTCGATTTTGCGAGCGTTGCGGGAGGTCGTAGAAGCCCCCCGCAACGTGTTGAGCCTCGCACAGCCGGGGGTCCCCGGGACCCCCCCTCTGAAAATCGGTCACCGTGCCCCCGCGACTATGGGGCGACGTACACGGTGGATGATAGGCACCGATTCTCGCCGCCGCTCGCCGAATACCCGCGTTTGGAGCGGCGCCCGCCCCGTCTTCAAGGGGCCGGGAGATATAACCCGCCTGATGCCGGGCGAATTGGACGTAGGCAGTATGTGGGAGATTGGGACCCACTGGATCGCTATGAGCGACCCCCTTACCATGGGGGGACGTCTGGGGACCCCACATACTAGCAATCAACGTGTTTACGGTCGATTGTAGCCACCCCTCCAGAGACCGTTTTGTTGCCCACGGCCTCTGTGCTTGTCAGGGGATTGAATGGCGACCTTGTGGAAGTTCGCGCCTTGTTGGATTCCGGTGCTCAGGGGTGTGTTGTGTCATCTTGGTTAGTTAGGCGATTGGGCCTCAAGGTGCACCCCCACACGGAAGGCGTGAGAGGTGTTGGCGATGTGAAAGTCCCCGGGTTGTTAGGGCATGTTGACTTCACATTTACATCACGTAATAAGTCCACGCCAGGCATTAAGACCTCGGCGATTGTGTTGGACACAGTTGTTGGCCGTCAACCTTCAGTTGACTTGGGACCGAGTATGTTGTCTTTGGTGTCTGATTCCCCACTCGCCGATCCAAATTTCTTCCGCCCAGGCCCGATTGATGCTCTCCTTGGAGCCGATGTCCTGGGGCGAGTTTTGTTGACGGGGAAGCGAGTTTTGCAGCCAGATGGCTTGGTAGCTCTGCAGACGACACTCGGTACAGTTGTGATGGGCCCTGCTCGCCGCGTTTTGGATTCCCTTGATGAGGATCGCGGTCTTGTTTTTAATGTGTCTCTCTCCGAAGTGGTGCAGAAGTTTTGGGAGGTTGAGGAACCTCCACCAGCCCCGCGGGTTGACCCAGTAGCGGATGAATGCGAGTTGTATTACCAGAATAACACTGGTCGCCTCCGCTCTGGTCGTTTGATCACCCGTCTCCCCTTTCGTGCCGGCCGACCTCCTCTGGGCGAATCCCGACCGCTAGCGGAACGTAGGCTAGTGGCGATGGAGCGTCGCATGAGCAAGGATCCGGTCTTCCGCCAGAAGTATGTTGAATTCATGCGGGAGTATGAGGAGTTAGGGCACATGTCCGTGAGCGATTTGGATTGGCGCTCCGTTGAGCACTTCTTTTTGCCGCACCACGCCGTTTTGAAATCCGGAAAGATTCGGGTGGTCTTTGACGGTTCGGCTCCCACCTCTACTGGAGCGTCCTTGAACCAGTGTCTGCATGTAGGTCCCAAGCTGCACACGGAGATCTCAGACATTTTGACCAACTTCCGGCGGCACCAAATTGTATTTATGACTGACATCCGGATGATGTTCAGACAAACGGTCATCCATCCAGAGGATAGGAGGTACCAATTGATTTTGTGGAGAGAGAGTCCTAGGGACCCCTTGTTGATTTATGAATTGAATACGAATACGTACGGTTTGGCTTCGAGCCCGTTTGTTGCGATTCGTTCTTTGTTGGAGTTGGCCGAGAAGGAGCGCTTGAGATACCCTCGCGCCTCCGCCATTTTGGCCAGTGACGTCTATGTGGATGACATTTGCACGGGCGCCTCATCTGTCTCAGAGGCGATTGTCCTGCGAGACGAACTCACCGCCCTTTTGAAGTCGGGAGGTTACGAGTTGAGGAAATGGATATCCAACTCGCCTGATGTACTGGTAGGTTTGCCCGAAGAGCACCAGCAGGACCCCCACCTATTCGAAAATGTTGATAATCCCCATGTGGTGACCGTCCTTGGCGTACAGTACAAACCGGTCTCTGACACTTTCACGTATTGTGTGGATTTACGACCACCGAAAGTCTGGACCAAGCGTTTAGTATTGTCTACTGTCGCACGTACCTTTGACCCCAATGGGTGGATTTGCCCCGTGTTGTTTATGGCCAAGTGTTTCTTGCAACGGTTATGGGCTTCGGGTGTGTCGTGGGATGAACCCCTCTCGGACGAGTTACTCCGAGATTGGTCGAGCTTCGTTTCATCCCTCCCCGAGATTAATGAAGTGCATTTGCCGAGGCTATTCCTCCCTTCTGAAAATTGTAAAGTTACTCTTCACGGCTTTTCCGATGCCTCCGAACGTGGATTTGCTGCGGCCGTGTACCTCCGCACCGTTACGGTTGACGGAGTTGTTGCTGTGCATCTGGTGATAGCGAAAAGCAAAGTCGCTCCCCTTCGGACTCGTCATACGATCCCGAGGTTGGAATTGTGTGGAGCTGCCCTCCTAATGCGTTTGTTGAACCACGTATGGCTCACATTAGGTCGATCTATTAAGATACAAGAGGTTTATGCTTGGACGGACAGTCAGGTCGTCCTTTGTTGGTTGAAGGCTCCGGCGCACACCTTGGACGTGTTTGTGGCCAATCGAGTGTCGCAGATTTGTAATTCCGACATCGAGTTGATTTGGAAACACGTGCCGGGAACCATGAATCCCGCGGATTGTGCGTCTCGGGGTTGTGTAGCCCCAACCCTAATTAACCACCCCCTCTGGTGGGGCCCACAGTGGTTGATGCGGCCTGAGTCGGAGTGGCCGCCCTCTCCAGCGTTGTCGAACGTAGCCGTTCCTGATATGCGGGCATGCGTCCTGGAGACTAACCCCGCCGGGGAAAAGGATTTGTTGTTGGATCGGTACAGCTCCTTACAGAAGCTGCTTGGTGTTACCGCTTGGATCAGACGTTTTGTGTACAATTGCAGAAACCCACGCGCGAGGCGTGATTCGTCGGTTCTCACTCCGGACGAGCGTAGGGACGCGCTCTTGTTTTGGGTCCGGAGAGTACAAGCTGATAGTTTTGAGTCCGAGATTGAAATTTTGCGTTTAGGCCGTCGCAAGTTGAAGGGCGCGGTATCGCGATTAAATCCCTTCCTGGACGAGAGTGGGCTTTTGCGAGTCGGCGGAAGACTTCGAAATGCGAACCTGCCGTATGGAGCTCGTCACCCCCTTTTGTTACCTAAAGCCGGACATTTGACTCAACTGATAATAACAGATCGCCATGTGAATGCACAACATGCTGGCTGTAATGCTTTGTTGGCCATTTTGCAGCGTGAATTTTGGATTTTGTCTGCTCGTCGAGCCATTCGCACTGTGGTTTTCCGTTGTCTGCCTTGTTATCGATTGAAGGCCGCGACCATGCAGCCCCAGATGGGTGATTTGCCTGCTGATCGCGTCACGGAATGTAGAGCTTTTGCCGGAGTCGCCACCGACTTCGCCGGTCCCTTTACTGTAAAGGCGTCGAGACTGCGTAATGCTAAAACCTATAAGGCGTACTTGTGCGTGTTTGTGTGTTTGTCCACCAAGGCTGTCCATTTGGAAATTGTCTCGGAATTGTCTACCGAAGCCTTTGTCGCCGCCTTGAGCAGATTTGTTTCCCGTAGAGGACTGCCGTCATTGATACGTTCCGATTGTGGTACTAATTATAAGGGAACGTGTAATTATCTTAAGGAAGTAGTTAAGTTTTTTGTTGATAATAAAATAGACATTGGAACCACCCTCTCCCGGCGTGGGATAATCTGGAAGTTTAGCCCTCCAGCTTGTCCGACCTGGGGAGGAATTTTTGAAGCTTGTGTAAAGGCTGCCAAGACACACTTGCGTCGCGTGATTGGAGAAACTATTCTCACGTTTGAGGAACTTGATACGGTATTTTGTAAAATTGAGGCCGTCCTCAACTCGCGACCCTTGTGCCCGTTGTCTTCGGACCCGAATGACCTGGAAGCGTTGACCCCAGGTCATTTCTTGATCGGACAGCCCCTTTTGGCGTTGCCTGAATATCCGATTCAGGATGTAGGATCCCATCGTTTGTCGCGATACCAACTTTTGAAACAGATGTCCCAAAACTTCTGGGCACGTTGGTCGATGGAGTATTTGCATATCCTACAACAGCGCGTGAAGTGGACAGATAAAACCACCCCACCCCAGACTGGCGACCTCGTGTTGATTAAGGATGCTAACCTGCCGCCCCTATGTTGGCGAAGGGGGCGCATTGTTAAACTCTACCCCGGAACTGACGGAGTTCCTCGTTTTGCTGAGGTTTTGGTTCGAGATTCGGTTTTGAAGAGAGCAGTTAGTGGGCTCTCCCGATTACCCGTAGATTGACGTACCGTTCTTAACGGTCCGGGGCGGGGGGATGTTCGGAAAAGATCGACGTTTCTGAACGCAACTCTAATGTCACGTCAAATTGACATTAGCTGTCACTTGAAGTTGACAGTGACACTTGATTGAAATTCTTGTTAGAAAAATGTCGGAATAATTTGGCTGAATTTGTTAAAAATCGCTCGCGTTGAATGTGCCTGGCATATCGAGTTTGAATAAAATCTTAAATTATCTATGTGATCCCGTTTTGTACGACCAAGGTTTTGATGCCATCTCTGGAGTGGCCGGTCGCGGATGCTTTGAAAGATAACCTTTTCTACCACACGCGCTTTTTGTCGGGACTGTAAATCATAATAAAAGAGGCTCCCCCGTGTGTGTCTTTGTGTATCTATTGTTGAAACGCCCAGTGTCTTGTGAACGCTGTTATTTGTGTTGTGAGTGAGGTGACTAATTGGTAAGGTCTGCAGAAGACGAAGAAAGGACCCCAGGGGCGCGCGCGCTCCCTTACACCACTTCTGCCTTGGAGACATTCGACACACGGACCCGTATGTAAAATCACCTTACTTCACAAATTCTATCCGCTGTGTATCGCAGTCCAATTGTTCAGTTTACATCCCCGCTGAAACCTAGTTTTTGTCCGGAGTCTATATTAGTAATACCAGCTTCCACTGCGCTAGCTGACTCCGCGGTATAGGCAGGGGTGTACTGAACAGATATGATCTTCATAAGTTTTTGGGAACTTTAAGCTTCGATCAACAATAACACCTAGTTCTAGATTATATATGCAGTATAGGCTACAAGTCACAGAACACAATTACTCCAAGGTACAAGTACAAGTACAAGAGGGAAGCGAGAAGAAAAGGACGGGCTTTATTTCTTAATGTTCTAAATTTGTGCAATAAGAACAATGAAGTAAAAGTGAGAAATAAATAAGGCGCTCCGTACGATTCAGATTGCTATTCCCGCGTTAAACTCTCAAGAGCATTAAAAAGTGTATGAACCACCCGCGCATTAGGTTAGGTCAGCAAGTCATAGAATTACTGAAGATATTATTATTAAGAAAAAAACGTAAGAACAAGTATTGTCTTACTAAAGACCAAAGATGTAGTATTAAACATAGATGGATACTAAAAAGTTGAACAACGAAACGATATATCTTTGCTTTCCTCCTAAATGACAGTTCAGCGTGTATTGAAAAGAGATAGCAATATAGGCAACGCTCCGTATTGAAACCTAGCGCGCCACCAGCCGAGTTTCTGTAGGCCAGAGTGGACTACATCAGTGTTGATCAGTGTTCGTAGTTTTTTATTAATTGTGGTTAATTTATGCAAGATTAGTGAAAAAAATCTTTCTGTGTGTATTGCCAAAACACCATGGCTTGTGCTGTAAGGAGCTGTAAAAGTTCCTACAGTAATTTAAAGGACAAACTCGGAATAATATCCTTTCATCAGTGAGTGAGCCTCCGTTTTTTCCAATTATTCAAATAACTTGGCCATTTTAGGTAAGCCTTTCTTTGCAAAAATACTGTAGAAAACTGTTATCTATTGTTTTCATACACGTAACTATACCTGATGATAAAACAAATAAATAAAAATCTTTTGTTAGATATCGATCGACATTTTGTTTGACATTTCATTTACTCGCCATTGGTCTTGTAGTGTTGGTACTTTGCAGATAAAATATCGATAATCGAATCAATATTTTTTTGTTCTTAGTATTCAATCATAGTACTTTTATTTTATGTGTGTAAGTACTCTTTCGTTCGTTTCGGTAGGTACATGGCAAATTTAATTTAAAAACAATATGTTTAATTTTCAGCTTTCCCACAGACACCGATTTAAAATTAAGGTGGTTGAAAATAATTATAGGAAGAGCAAACTGGCTTCCCCCAAGAAATGCAAGAGTATGCAGTTTGCATTTAAAAAAAAAACGAGAGCTACAAACAAAATATTCGGATTTATGCTGATACGGTTTTTTTTTAATCAACCAGCAAACGTTCATCTGGGGGGCTACCGGCGAAAAAATATGGATATGGGTATGGGCTTCAACTGTCATTTGAATTCCTTATCTTGATAGATTATTGCTGCTTTTTTCTGTTGAACGTTGCTAGATAGTTATCGTTATACCTAACGTCACAAAACAAGGAACTGATAGCGGCTATTTTCTTTATAAAATTGACTTAAAGTTTCCAAAAACGTATGAAGTTCATACCCATAAAGTTACGCGGTTGCCCCCCAGGTACCTAATTTTTGTATTCTGAATTTATGTTAACTATAAAATTTCATTTTGTACCTAAGCTATTCATTTTAGAAGTATACCTAAGTATATGATGTAGGTACATAGGTATGGATAGATAATGTATGATTATTTTATAAACAAGGTGTTACAAAAAATACCCGTATTTTGTTTTAAGAAATAATAGTTATTATTAGTAAAAAAATGATAAAGTAATGGGGGAGTTTCCTGCAGTAATTTTTCGATGCACTAGATGGCGCTGTAACTCTAATACAACCTACTTTTTTCAGCATTTATGGCAAAGGATTAGTTCATTGAGCTTTAAAAAGACTCGTGTGTCGGTCGGTTGTACTGTCAAATTAATCTGTATGGTTTTTGTCATAGATGTATTATTCCTGTAGATGGATCACAAAAATAAGCTATAACTCACCCATCCTTTACCCCTTCTAACACTATCAAATTGTCATAAGATAGAAAGAGACATACATGTTAATCTGTTGCGTCGACATTAGTGAATGTCTCCATTTTGACTATGCAATGCTAGATGATGATGATGCAATGATAGTGCTGTGGTTTTTTTTATAACAAGTTATCGATAAAAGATGTTAAAATAATTTGAATGCAATGCGATACATAAAATTACAATGTATATGTATATATCGCAGGCGTATTGTATATTTCACCGTATTACATAGCAACTAGCTGTATTGGAAAACTGCACCGCATTGTAATGCGGCGGATTCAAGATACACCGTATTCAATACGGCTGATCGAAAGTACGCCGCATTGAATAGAGCGCTTCGCGATTTTCAATGCGGCTAGACTTAATGTAATTGGGCGGTTCATAATCCGCTTTTCTGACAGTTTTTAGTACTAATCGTGTCCAAAGTGCTCACGGCCTTAGAATTTTGTTTATGCTATGAAACTTCGGCATAGGTCGAAATATGGCAAATATTTCTTCCCTCCAGCCAGACAAAAGCGCACGCTCAGCTGATCGATCTAGTGTGGCAGATTTTTTTTTTTATATTTCAACGTATGCTATGCTCCAAAGAGAAAGTTGTTCAGTTTCATGTAAGCAAGCCCTTTAATTTTGAATCAGTGCCAAATATGAAGTAGGTACTATAATTATACTTGAGGAGATCGATGGCTCATTGGTCGTTCATTCTGCATCTCGATCGTTGATGTTAAGCAACATTCGTTGCGGTTGGACATCTGAATGGTGACCAAAACTTTATTATCTCGGTCTCCTCTGTGCTTCGGAAGGCACGTTAAGCCGTTGGTCCCGGTTGCATTAGCAGTCGTTGGCACCCTCACCCACCAATCCGCATTGGCTTCGCGTGGTGGGTTATGGCACTTATGGCCCGTTCTACCTGTCGTGTTTTCTTGCACAGGGAAGGCCCAGCAGTGAGGACATTAATATGATAATGATGATAATTATACTATTTATACTTACTAGGAGGTATAGTCGTAAAACTGAACGAGATTTCTAATCAATTTATTAAATTAAATAATCTGCTAAATGATATCAAGTAAAAAAATACAGATTTCACGCTAATTTTTATGCTTTTAATGTATTCAATTTTTTAAGTATAAATCCACAATTTGCATTAATAAGTGCATCGAGCATATTCTTGTTTGTTGCGAAGGTCTCCAATCGTCGTCTTTTCTTACGTTTCTTATTCACGTTTCCTTTACATCGACGGCGGCGCGGCGCGGCGGCGGTGGGATATCTGTTTAGAATTGAGAATAAGAAAATTAAGTTTAAATACAAAATTGTTAACACTACAATTTTTTATCGATATTACATAGTAAAATCGGACTACAACACTATCAGGTTGGTCAAATGTCAAAAAATCCCAATTGGCTTTATATTATATATTTTTAGCCTAAAAACACCCGATTTTCTTCAACCAAGTCAATGTTAAACTGTATATACACGTACAGCGATTTAGTTTTTGCAAATACGGACCAGTAAACTATAAAAATGTGTTCGCAAAAACACAAAACAATGAGTGTGACTTACCTCTGAAATGATATGTGTTCATTATTCTCTTTCAAAACACTCACTCTGCTTGAATAAACGGGAACACTACAGGCTATTCTTAACAAACAACAGATTTACCGCACCACACCATCAAATCTTTCTATATTTTTGTACAAAAAAAGCTTTTCTTTCTGAAGCATTTGTTAACCAGCTGGTTAACAAACAAATATGACGTTTACTTTCAAGTGGCGCGCAGCTCATTAAGACGCACACGTTGGGCTATTGTTATCTCTTTTTAACACACGACATGTCGCCATTTGAGAGACGAGAGTCGATTATAGAAGGAATTGTTCATTTTCTTATGCTCCATCTACAGGAATAATACATCTATGGTTTTTGTGATTGAAGTTCACTTTCTACCTTGTCTGTGGGATAATAATGTAGGTACTCTTTGGTCGATGATTGATTATTTTAAAAGCGGCCCATTCACGGCAGGCCGCCCCGCCATCCGTCTCGCCTCACGCAGGATAGTGAATGTTGTTGCAGGAGCCTCCTGCGACAACATTCACCATCCTGCGTAAAAGCCTAGTTTACATTGGTCGAGCAGGCGGCCGAGTTGAGTAGCGAGCGACAAAAAGCAGGCTAACTCGACCAATGTAAACGAAAGGGCGAGTAAACTGGGTAGGGCTAGCACAACTTGAGCGCGACTCGAGTGACAAAGAGTCGCGGGCACTTTCAACCAATCAGATCGCTCGTAGATAGCGCGCGCGACTTAAGGCGAAGTGCTGATTGGTTGAAAGGAGCGCGACAAAGAGTCGCGCTAAGTTGTGCTAGACCTACTGAGTGAGTCGAGTGGTCTCGCGCGGAGCATAGTTGCTCGGTCAAGTTGTTCCCCACCACTTGTAACTCGACTCGTCTGCCTACTCGCCCTGTGTAAACCGTTGACTCGCTCGGAAAACCAACTGGGCCCAGTACTTTTACCAGAGGTTCTGGGCCCAATTACTTTACCAATGTAAACGGTGGAAGGCGAGTCGAGTAGTACCTCAGTTACTGGACCCAGGGGTGCTACCGGCTAAAAAATATGGATATGGGTATGGGCTTCAACTGTCATTTGAATTCCTTATTTTAATAAATTTCAGCAAAAATCTATCAAGTTAAGGAATTCAAATGACAGTTGAAGCCCATACCCATATCCATATTTCTTAGCCGGTAGCCCCCCATAGATTTTTGCTGCTTTGTTCTATTGAACGTTGCTAGCTAGTTATCGTCATACCCGACGTCTTAAAACAAGGAACTGATAGCGGCTATTTTCTTTATAAAATAGACTTAAAGTTCCCAAAAACGTATGAAGTTCATACCCATAAAGTTACGCGGTAGCCCCCAGGTCGCTAGGCCGCCGAGCTGCTCTTTTAATGTAAACTAGGGCGGGACGGCCTGCCGTGAATGGGCCGCTTTAGTCTTAGCCGCTCCCATTAGACTGTAGGTTTTGCTGTCAGTTTGCTATCATTCACGATTCTTTTAGCTAATCAAAATGAACCATTCATAACGCTGCCCGAAGTTCCTCTATACCGATTGGTTAGATAGTCATGAGTGTTGGAATTGACTGATTGTTGCATGACCGTCTAATGTACGCCTTACTACAGACATACTATTTTCTTTGCTATTTTCTATTAGGTACTTTTTCGTTTACTTCTTCAGAAAAAGTTAGGTCGCTATAGTGTGGTAGCGCCATCTAGTACAAATTTTTGAACTGCACGATGAAACGTCAAAAGAAACTCTCTCATTGCTAAAGTGCCTACTGAACTGACATAGCCCGGAGGACCCATTAGTTCGCACAACTTTGCAACATTTTATACAATACTTATGTCTAACTTTTTTCTGTTAACAGGAAACATAATGACACACGATCACGAGTACCACGATCAATACGAACTTTGACATCGACCATCTCGGAACCTACCAGATTTTCTTCACATAGTCAAGCAAGCCCCAGAAAGATTCTAATTCGTTTCTTATGAATAAAATTTTGTTAATGTTTGCTCACATACTCATTTTAAACTTATGTATTTTACTATTTATATAACAAACCTAAAACGCGGACCCATTCAGAGACAATGTATATGTCGCAGGCGGATGGTTAAGTATGGCAGCATGTACCTCTCGGAAGTCCTGTAGAACACGTGATAGGTTAGAAATTTAAGGCGATTTAATTCGTCTTAAATTTCGTAGTTATTTTTTTTGTGACTCCATCAACTTATGGGAAGATAAAATAGCTTACGGAAAAATTGATCGGCCTAGTAGGCGTTTAATTGAATGGCGGATTCAACCATTTGGCTGCGACATATATAATTGTAATAATAATTAACTAAGATTGAGAAGATGTTAATTTGTTTTAAACATAAAAGTAAAAATAAACTGATGTTTGTTTTATTATCTTTCCATTAGTAAAGTAGGTATTCATATTATGAAAACAAACGATATAGTTCAGTACAGTATTTTTTTATTTATTTTCTTTTTCCTCTACATCTCCTATAATAAACAGATATGTCGCAGGGATTTTGTCAAAGTCGTGATAATATAATTCCACTAGTGAAATTATAATTTCATGTGATATTATGAATAGACAGTACGAGACAGTATGCACACGGCTGCGAGCGATTTTTTTTATTGATACAAAAATACTGTCTTTTCATAATTTAACTAGTGGAATTATAATATCACGGGAAATTATAATTTCACTAGTGGAATTATAATATCACGACTTGGACAAAATCCCTGCGACAGATACACAAATTCACTTTTGCATCGTTATTTTTATCCCGTCCGCTTGTAATTCCCGAGGAAACTCTTGAAATTTCCGGGATAAAAGGCAGTCAGGAAGGACTAACTAGCTGCGAGGTGTTCATTTTGGTAACTGATAAAATAAAGTTATCGATACTTTTCATTACGAATGGTGCATCACTATAGCTCTATATCATAATAAGTAAGTATGTATAGACAAAACGGTGCCACTTCGATATTAAGTAGCAACAAAGCTACTATGTTTATCTCTTTTTTTCAAATGACTTCCATAGTGAGTTAAAAAGAGATGCAACCTGCATTGTACATTTCACTTTCTTTCTACTATCCATCTACGTTTATTAGTACATCTTTGCTAAAGACATATTTTCATGCCTGAAGAAAGAAAACCTACTAATGACGAGGCAGTATGGTCTCAGACCTTAGCCTGTTCATTTAGGAACGAATAAAAAAAATAATAATTATGAAATGAAATGAAATCACAAAAATGAAATGGCGAATGTTTTGTGATGTGAGATGTGATGCACGAGTAGAGTAGAATAACAGATTGAAAATTATCGTCTTATGGTTGATGTGCAAGTCCGGTGCATTTTACAATTTAAGTTATTGTCACTTCGAAGTTTTTGTTGATTATTGGATCTTGGAGGATATGGTGAACTAATCATTAGAGGTAAGACAACTTAACCTTCTCTCTTGTCCTCCATTCCATCTAATCGTCAATTTCGTAGCTAAATCTGCTTGAATTTTATGGTTTGAGCTAAAATTAAACTAGTTCTTGCCTTATTTATATAACTAATATTGAACCTAATGATATTGTACCATACCGATGCAATAAAAAGAGAAAGGTGTTTTTGTTAACCTACATTACATATGTTCTATTGCGTTTTATATTTACCTACATATTTTCTACGTTCTATTGCGTTTTATATTTACCCACATATTTTTTATTAAATTTAATATAATCAAATTATATAAACAATGAAATCAACTAAGTACATACTTTTTCCATTGTAAAAGATTGAAATAACTACTACAAGAATCAGCTGTTTCATAAAAAGTGTCAATACTTCTGTAGAGAGTTGACTCTACACCGTAAATGAGAGAACAAGTCTTGATATTCAGTAGGTAGTTTATTATTGGGGTTGGGTTTAGAAATAAGGATCCTCGTTCTGGGAAAACTGACGCCGTGGGGGGGGCTCAGGGCGTCTTACTGAAACCCCTGATATCGATTTTGGTTGCCGTAGAAGTACCTACGTATTTTTTTTATATTTTTTAGTCACTTAACTTTTGAGTGGAACAAAACGAAAAACTACACGGAAAAAGGAAAGAATAACGTGAAATGAAACATTTCCTGTCAAAAATGACGTGCAACGTCATTACAGAATAGTTATTTGCTATACAAGAGAGCAAAGTAATTTTTCGCTGCGAGTGCTGAATTAAAATCACGAACTAGCGAAGTAGTCTAAAATTGAATCACGAGCGAAGCGAATGATTCAAATATAGACTACTGAGCACAGTGAGTGATTTAAAGGCACGAGACATCAGAAAAATTTGCTCTCGTGTTAAACATACAACTTTTCACCTCTACCAGCGAGAAAAGTGTTACAGGTCAGAAAATCAACATTGAAGGCAACATTTAACAATATTTAATAAAGAAAACATCAAAATTACAAAATTAATAATTAAGAGTAAAATTGGTGCAATGAGTCACATCAATGATTTTTGTTATCAGCATATCTAAAAAATATGTTACTCAAGAAAAAAGAATATGATTTTATTTTTTTCCTATCTTCAAAAATGACTGAGATATTGAACGTTAAAGTACGGCCTCCGTGAAAAATTCGTGAGCCAATGGAATTAACGTGTGACGTCACATCGCGATTGAGAGTTGGGGCTTCCGTATTTCTAGAGTTGCGCGTTTCGCAATAAATTTATTTATTTTTCTTAAAGATCAATTTTGTATTGAGCCCATGTGAAAAAACACCTTCAAATACATAAGTTGTATTTTCGTGATTAATAAATTAAATCAACTTTCGTAATGGGGGGCGGTATTCTGTCAATATAAATAGCAACCGTCAAACTTCGATCAACAATAACACGAAGCCGTCAAATGGACAGTAGGTGACAGTTTTAGAGTGCGGCTGCGCGTGGTCGAAATCGAATACTAATCATTTACCATAACCTTAGAACGAAGAAAATGTACTGTAAGTAGCGCCAAAAACGCACCAGTTGCGCGAAGATTGCGCACGGAAGGACTCTATGTAGGTACAGTTGTAGTACAGTTGGACGGAAATCACCCGCACAGCAGCCGCAATCGGAGATGTCACTGCGACATGACGTCATCGCAATAGCGCGCAAGGAAAGCAAATTTACAAAAGCTGGTGAAACTTTACAACGCTGTAACTTTAGAAATCCTGGACATATTTCGATGAAACAAAAACTGTTATTACTTGCACGAGTACGCGCATTAAAAGCAGTAATTTTTATAGTCATATTTTGATGTGTTGGTGTGACTCATTATGCAAGTTGAAGGTTCAACTTGCGTAGGTAGAAAATGTTCGCATTGCGTTTAAAAACTGCACTGCTTGTAATTTTTACCCGTCTGCGGCGAAGCCAAAAAAGGGTTATGTATTTGACCTGTATGTATGTGTGTCCGTTTCTATGTTCCCTCGTAACTTCTAAACGGATGAACCGATTTTAATAAATGATACGTCGTCAGATTCGTCTTAACGGTCCGAGTGACAATGGGACATCAAAATTAACAAAAAAACAAAATGGCGGCTTTTAGGCGATATATTCTGTGCATTGTAAAAAAAAATATTTTTTAATCCCATCGAGTGGGGTATCAAAATGAGGAGGTTACAAAGACGATGACGAAAATATAATTAAGTGATATGTTTTGAACTAATTTCGACTAATAAGTGCTAATTGTTTTTATGGGAAAAATAAAAAGTGTTGTTTTACTATTTTTCACGCAGTTTCTTCATAAAAAACCTTCCCGCGTGCTTTATAGAACATTATGAAAAAAAAATTAGCCGAATTGGCCTAACCGTTCTCGAGTTTTGCGCTTATCATCATTCATTTTTGAATTTTATATAGATATTGTTTTCTTTGGTCACAGCTAGATGGCGCTGATAGTCGATAAAAACGCGCTAACGTTTGGCAAAAATAAAATACTGAAAGTTATTTACATTTCCCATTGTCTAATAAATATACAGATTTTTTTACCTGTCGATTGACCTCTGGGTACTACAGTACCTAGGGACACGGTATCGAATAGAAAGTATCGATACGGTACTCATGAGTAGTATCGAAAAAAAAGTATCGTACTCGTAAAAGTATCGATTGAAAAGTATCGATACCTTGAAGTATCGATACTTTTTAGTACTCATTTAAAAGACCAAAAAAGGGCTCAATTTCAGAATGATAGAAAGTAAAAATAAATAATTCAAACAAGTTCATTGAGAAATCAATCAGCCTTTATTATTATTTCAATACTTTTTGCAACCATTACCATCATTAACAATATAAAAACTATACTTACATAAAATTAGAACATCATATCTTCCTTTTTAACATACCATACTTATTTCCAGTATATACTTTTCTGTAATCAAGGGTTAAGGTTCAATAAAACAAAAGTGTATAATAATGAAGCCTAGCTTCAAATTAAGAATGATAGGAACCTATTACAATACTTCAAACAAGTGAACTGACAAATTCAAATCAACATTAATTAAGTATTAACTTTTTCTTTACTGACAAAATTACAACCAAAATAGGTACTTTGCACAATCTGAAAGTAAGTTGATGCCCAACCACCGCCGGCGCCCGCTAGAAACCGATGAATCAGCTCCATCCCCCAGCATCACCACCAACACCTACACCAGAGCCAGAAAGATGTGGGCACTACCCCGCAATATTGTGCCGCCGCCACTTCCCCAACCCAACTCACCCAATCCTCACATCCCTTCCAACACCTCCACCTAAAATTATAGCCCGTACCCCGTTTGCGCGCCCGCTCGCTGGCGCTAGCTGGGCCTCTCCCAATGGGGTCTCACTCGACTGGCTGACCGCGCCGAGAGCCGCAAAGATCCGACGGGGCACACCACACATCCGAGAACGGCCGCGCAAAGTAGCACCAAACACCGTGGGGCAGTAGCCTCGCGAGATGAAGCCCGGGGAAAGAGCAGAAGCTCGAACTCGAACCCGCCTTCATCGGTGGAAGAAATCCTTGATGATTATTTAAGTATGAATTATTTGATACGATACTTGCCAAAAAGTACTCATTAGTAAAAGTATCAAAACAAAAAGTATCGAGTACAAAAGTACTCGGTATCGAATAAAAAGTACTCAATACCAAAAATATCGAAAAAAAAATCGTGTCCCTAACAGTACCCACCCAAAAAAGTTGGTTTGAAAGTGATCCTTGGGACTGTAGTCCCATTTTTAAAGTGAGTGTATGTATTAATGTATTTAAAAATTGAAATAACTTGATAATTGTTGAGGTACAATAATGATAGCGAATTGCGTTACGATGTTAAAATAAAATATCTGTTTTAGGTAGAATTTGATATGATCCATGATATTTTTATAGATTTTATACGCAAATGGATTCCGCTTGCTTCCGAGAATTCTCTTACTTAAAATTTGTATTAAGTACCTAATATATATAACGCTGCATACAATTTACTAGTAAGAACTAAGAACATATTCAATCCACAATCGATCTTTTTTTGCTTGTTTTTTTCTTTTTAGTTTATTGCACCGCAGACGGGTTTTTTTAGTTTTTAAATTCGTTTTTTTTATGATAACCAAACATGATATTAGTAAGCAATAATAATGTTCACTTCATATCATTTATTTGAAATATTGCGTTTATAATAAAAAGCAATAGTACATAGTACAATCGTATTTATTTAATTTGTTATTAGAATTCATTTATTTTTAGGGTTCCGTAGTCAACAAGGAACCCTTATAGTTTCGCCATGTCCGTCTGTCCGTCCGTCCGTCCGTCTGACCCCAGTCTTACTCATAGACTCTTAGTACTAGAAAGCTGTAATTTGGCATGAATATACATATTTACCACGCCAACAAAGTGGTAAGTAAAATTTTGAAAATTTTTTTTTAGGTTACATCCCCTACACGTGAAGTGGGTATGTAATTTTTTTTCTTGTCTACCCCATAGTGTGGGATGTCGTTGGATAGCAATTTCAAAAACGTTGTGGGTTCGTGAAGACAGTTTTTTGATTGAGGCATCTGTTTCTGAATTATTAAGCTTTAAGGTGTATCGATGAGCTCAGTGGCGCCGCCAATGGAAATAAATCAATTGCATTTTATTAAAGGCTCCGATTAAAAGTTTCGGTTATTTCGCGCAGGTGAAAGAGTGGAATGCATTTTTTTAATATACTTTTGAGAACTCAAACTTACGCAATAAGCGGTGAATCTCAATAGTGCCAAAAGTGGCCACATTTGGCAATATCGAGATCCATAACTTGGTGCTCATATTTGAGGCCCTTAGAATCTAGTTGAGGCCATGAAAAAACAATTAAAAATTGCATTTTTCTTTTCTATTTGGACGGAACCCTTCATGAGCGAGTCCGGCTCGCACTTGGCCGATTTTTTTCATATTCATATCATGCATGCGACCTCATTTCGTCCATACTCTTTATTTAGAATCTTTGGTATCCGTGTATTTATTTTTTATGCTTTATATTTCATGTCCAACGACATAAAGCTATCTATCTTTCCTTTTTGCACATATTAATTTTAAAAGTCTCATCCTTGTCACTCCATTTCCTTTTTCTTAATGATTTCAAAATTTGGTGTAATCAATTAAAAAAGCACTTTGCCTCACTCACAAAAATCGATCTTGCTGCGAGTTTTTACGCGCCCAGGGCTGCCACTTAAAAAATTTAAATTATACTGCCAGTAGGGCTAGCACAACTTGAGCGCGAGTCGAGTGAGAAAGAGTCGCGGGCACTTTCAACCAATCAGATCGCTCGTAGATAGCGGGCGTGACTTAAGGCGACGTGCTGATTGGTTGAAAGAAGCGCGACAAAGAGTCGCGCTAAGTTGTGCTAGACCTCCAGGTTTCTGAAATTATACAAAATCACGCCTCATTTACATGAACTTAAAAATAACAAGTCCAATAACTGTTAGTGAAATAAGATATTTGTTTTTAACCTTTTATTTGATTTTCACAATGATGATTGCATTACATCCACAGATCACTATATATGTATTACATCGATTGATTATTATTTTCCTAATGTATAATATACAAGTTACTCTATGATTATTATGCTGCTGTGGCCACAATATCGGACGATAATTCTTATCGCGTTGGCGGTGTGCTAAAAATTATCGTTGTCGGGCATACGCGCGATGTTCTTGTCTACACTAGGCGGGCGAAGATTCATGTCATATTGGTGCGCTAAATCTACGGGCTATCACGGTAAACCAGCCAAGTGCGAGCGATATTTATTAACTTTACTTTTTTTTAAGTGAATATTCAACTAAATATTCTGTAAATATTTTAAGCGACTACCTGTTGCCGTTATTAATATCGAGCAAATAGCGGCAAAAAGCGGCGCGTTTGTTGTAATGGAGCCCCACTTATATATATGTATAATTTATTCTTTTTTATTCTTGTTTTGTTGTTAAAGCGGCAGCAGAAATACATCATCTGTTCAAAATTCATCTGTCTGTCTAGCTCAAAGATATTATAATATAACAAGATTGCGCACTCATGAGCTACATCCGAGCCGAGTGAGATAGCCCTATTATGGTGTGCATCCCTCTCTAATGAGAGAGACGTGAGTGACTACACGATTTGGTTTTTTCGAGGACAATTTATAGTTAACCAGACTTGGCTCACGTAGGATTCGAACACCACGCTTCCTAGGGAGCTCTTGTAGCTAAAACAAACATACATTTAAACATCCGAACTCACTTTCTATTTATAATATTAGTTAAGATGAGGACTCCGCGAGGCAAAGTATAGAGGGTACTTTGCATCACTTATGAGGCAATGATGTGACAATCGACACATATACACATATGCTTTATAAGCATACTTACTTTTGAACCGACTTCAAAAAAGGAGGTTGTCAGTTTAAAGATAAAGATAAAGATAAAAATATTCTTTATTCACTTAGACATAATAAATATGTACTTATGAATCGTCAATATTTTCCTACCACCCATTCAAGACTTTTTTAACTGACAAGAAGAATGGGCGCAAGAAACTTGCCAGCGTTTCTTAGTTAGGTAACGACATTTACAAAAAAAAAAAAACATATCGTTACTAATACAACAATTGCTTAGTATAAAAATACATCATATTAAACAGTGATTATGTTATGTGTTACATCATGACCATGCATTGCGGTCATTCAAATAATCGTCTACTTTATAGTATCCTTTGCTCATCAGCGACTCTTTAATGTAACATTTAAAATTTATGCAATGGTAGTTCAATTATATGCTGTGGAACTTTATTAAAAAAGGCTATGCTTTTCCCCAGAAATGAGGCTCTGGATTTTTCTAGCCTAAACTTGGGAACGACAAGTTTATCTTTATTTCTTGTGTTAAAGCGATGAATATCGCTCTGCTTTACAAATGTATTATAATACTTTTTCACATAAATTATATTTTCATAGATGTAATGTCCTGCAACAGTTAAAATGTTTATTTCTTTAAATAGATCTCTTAAAGAATCTCTCGATCGGAGGTTGTAAATGGCGCGAATAGCCCTTTTTTGGAGCACGAATATACTTTGGATGTTAGCGGCTGAGCCCCACAACAAAAGGCCGTAGGACATAACACTATGAAAATAACTAAAATAGACTATTCTAGCCGTTTCAATATCGGTTAAGAGCCTTATTTTCTTAACTGCGAATGCAGCCGAACTGAGTCTACTCGCCAAGGCTTCGATATGAGGATCCCATTGTAGTCGCGAGTCTAATATAATACCTAGAAATTTTGTATTGTTAATGAATTCGACCGTATCGCCGTCTAGTCTAATATGAAAATCAACTTGTCTTACATTAGGTAACGAAAATTTTAAACACTTAGTTTTCTTTGAGTTTAATGATAAATTATTACTATTAAACCAATGTGACACTTTTGAAAGAGCACTATTTACTTCGTCAGAACAGTCATCACCTCTTTCTACTTTAAAGACTAGAGATGTATCATCGGCAAATAGCACCGTCTCACATAAATTCTTCGCGTAGTAAGGAAGGTCATTTATGTATATTAAAAACAACAGCGGGCCCAATATTGATCCTTGGGGTACGCCCATAGTAATGGGAGCTCCGGTAGACTCAGTTTTATTAATAACTACCTTCTGAGTTCTTTCATACAGATATGAATGCATAAGGCTTACTGACATTTCAGAAACACCATAATGTTTTAACTTCCTTAATAGTGTTTGGTGATCAACACAATCGAATGCCTTGGAAAGGTCACAAAAAATAGCGATTACATCCTGCTTGTCCTCCCAGGCATCAAGTACATGTTTTAGAAATGCAACCCCAGCATCAGTTGTACTTTTACCTTTTGAAAAACCAAACTGTTTCTCATGCAGTATACTATTTAATTTAAAATATTCTAAAAGTTGAGCATAAATTAATTTCTCAAATATTTTACTTATTGCTGGTAGTATGGATATAGGTCTAAAATTTGCTGGGTCACTTTTGTCACCAGCTTTAAACAGAGGAATAATTTTACTATTCTTCATTAAATTAGGAAAGACCCCTTCACTTATACATTGGTTAAAAATTATTGCTAATGATGGAGCTATCACATCAATTATTGATTTGATGATACTTGTAGATATGCCCCAGAGATCTTCTGTTTTCTTAATATTTATTGCTTTGAATGCTTTAATAATATCTTCGGTAGTGACATAGCTAAAACTAAATGTTTCCTGGCACTTGTTTACACTAGACTCCATAAGAGAGACAGCGGTGTTGGGGCAAGAATTAAGTCTGCTAGTAGTTTCTAACGGTATTCGAGCAAAGAAACCTTCAAAAGCACTAGCCACCTCAATATCTGATTCGAAAGTCTGATCACTAATTTTTAAGTTAAATGAATTAATTTTGCTTTTTGTTTTGCCAGTTTCTTGGTTTATAATACTCCAGGTAGCTTTTATTTTATTTTCAGATGATTTAATTTTATTTGAAATATACCTAGATTTTGCCAAAGCACATACTTTCCTAAATGTTATTGAATATTTCTTGACATATTCAATGAAGCTAGGATCACAGGAAGTCGTTTTTTGTGCATAGAGTTCAAATAACTTTCTTCTGCTATTATAAATACCAGGTGTGGCCCAGTCACTAAACTTCTTACGATCATTACACTTTATAACTTTTTGTTTAAAATTGTTACTAAATTCTTTTTCAACAATATCAAATAATGATTGATAAGAGTTATTAGCGTCAGAAGAAGCTGGCAAACATTGAATTTTATCTTGTACATTATTTCTAAATTTATTAATACCACGTTTCGGTATTGGCCTGCAAATTACTTCGCGTTTAGGAATAACATTATAGTGCTCAAAAGAAGCTAGTTGTCCACTGTGGTCGGATTTAATAATATTAATTACCGATTTCTCAATTAAGTTACAGTTGGAAAAGATGTTATCTAAGCAAGTAGCCGATGTTGGCGTAATTCGCGTCGGTTCATTAAAAGTGTGAAGCAAATTAAATGATTTAAAAAGATTAAGGAATTTACTGGAGAGTTGTGCTAATTTAATATCTAAGATGTCTATATTAAAATCTCCACAAACTACAATTTTTTTATTCTTACGACAGCATATTTTCAAAACATCCTCCATAGTGGACTCAAAGACTGTGTAATTTGCTCCAGGGGGGCTATATACACAGATTATAATTATTTGTTCAAGTTCCACGCATGATATCTCACAAATTCGTTCAACAGAGAGGGATACTATATCCTTTCGCTCTTTATATTGTGTGTTATTAGGTAAAATTATTAAAGAACCCCCCCTTATTGTAGTTTTTCTATTAAATGAACTTACAACACTATAATTATCCAAATTTAACAATAATTCATATTCTTTTAACCAATGTTCAGTAACACATAACACATCAATATTTTCACAATTTAAAAATAAACTTATTTCTAGGTCTTTGCCAGCAGAAAAGCCTTGGATATTCTGGTGTACTATTTTTAAACATTTAGGCCTTCCTCTTGTCAATAAAACCTGACCTGTATGTACTTATATGAAATGTATGTCTGTATTTCTGATAGGCGTATTTTACTAAAATGGATAGAAATAAAAAGTCCACGTACAGTAATAAAAATCTGTTTATTAGACTATACATTGCTAAACAAAATTGTCTTGCGGATTTTTTGACGCATCGAGGCTTTGTGTTCAATTAATTTTAAAGATTCGTTTTTTTTGTACTTACCTACTTTTTTAACCTTAAATTAAAATACAGATGTTATAAGTAATACATTTAATAAGTTCTGTTTCATGCCTATTTTCTGATAAAGTTCTTCTTCTTTTTCTTCTTCTGCTGAGTATTGTGTAATTTTTTTAGGTATGACGTTAAGCCAACCTTTTTTAATTTCTTCATCTTTAGGTAATCTGAAACAATGAAAATTAATGTTTGGGTTAAGTAAGAAAGTAAATTCCAGTCTATAGATTACAAATGAAATGGACACCCTACTATACGCAAGAATAAAACTTTGGCTAAATACTTACCTATGAAAAGATACACCGCTACGTTTATATGATTCGCTTTTGCATCCTTTCACACATCAAGTGAGAACCATTTTTATTGATTTAAACGTAATTTTAAAATAATAATTAAGATCCACACCCTAACTTTACACACATAAATTAATTTGCCGTCGCCATATTGATAATGTTTTTATTTTTATTAAAATTGTCCAGACGCAAAGTGTTGCATATTTATTATAATTAAAACTACCATAACACCGACTCTTACATTAAACAAGTAGTTTTTTAAGGTTTTAAATAATACAAATGATATGGACTTTATTATTATCAGATTAACATTTCTTTTAATTGATTAATATTTTGAAAATTCTCGAGAACAGGAGATATGAATTTGAATTAAGTTCTACTACAACCAAAAATATTTAATGGTGGCAGCCCAGTAGACAAGGATGCAATCCTATTTAGGAGCCTCTCGCTCGGCTCGTTTTTCCGTTTATCAAAATGTCATACGAAAATAAACCTTATTGTAACTGCATAGAATCGAATTGACATTGCTTTTATTTTCATGGTGCACAATCTTGTTATATTATAATATCTTTGGTCTAGCTATCACGGTTCATGAGATACAGTCATAGTCAACGTCAACGCTTTATGAAACTGCGTTTCGTTTCAAGGTTTTCACAAAAACTTCATACCCAAAAAATTATATGTACAAAATTATACATGGAGGCTGATTATACATAAAAGATACATAAGACCTTCAAATTATACAAGAAATGTATAAAAATATACAATCTGGCAGCCCTGTTAACGCGCCAAAAGCGCCCTTTTCGTGCTGGAGAGGTGAAAACGTCATTTACGTAGTAATTAAACTTTAACCTAATCTGTGGTCAGACCGCCATTTTATGTTGTGTTCTATGTGCGTGTCATTCGATTGCTTACTTACGAGTCTACGCGAATGTGTGGAAACAAATTAATATGTGGAATACATATCTCATACCTACTTTTCTTATTATAATTAGTGACAGAACCGAAGCGGCGCGGCGGCGTGGGCGGTTAGTATGGTGACCAAAAACGTGCGAGCCGAGCGAGCAAACTCTCTCCCTCTTTTTAGCCTCCCTCCTGCTAAATTTCCATATTTTAGGTTTTGAGGTAATGTTTACAAAAAATATAATTTCTCGAAAAGTACGCATCTCCGGCAGATGGGGGTTGCAGGGGGAGGATTGTACCCCTCCTCCCCTCCCCTTCTCCGTTCTAAACTTTTACCGTTTATTATTCTTAATGACATCCAACTAAGTTGATGTGCAGCTGATTGTCAAAGCTCAAATATCTCGAATAGACCATAGATACTAGAAAAGAGGTCAGGCGTGCGTTCCGTCGCTTCGATCGAGTGCACTCGAGCGCACTCCGGGGCGCGCTCTAGCCGTTCCGTGGCTCGGTGAAATTTTACTCTGACAGCTGTCAGAGTGTAGTTTCACTATGGTTTCACCCATTCTGTGGCTCGAGAGTGCAGCAACCAAAAAACCGGTTGTTTTTCAACCAAAACGACGGAACGCAGTCCAGGGTAAAAATCTTAAAATAAGTCGCCTCGCTAGGGTTTTTTTAGGAGGTGGGTGGGGGAGGGGAGGGTCAGGGGACCCCCCTCTTCAAGTTTCACCTGCCGGAAATGCGTAGTTTTCGAGTTATGAGCGATAGAAGTTAGTATGAACATCGTTACAAGTCGCCTCAATTGGAGTTTTTTGGGAGGGAGGAGGATGGGAGGGGAGGTGACCCTCCTCTTCAAACCCCACTTACCGGAGTTGCGTAGTTTTCGAGTTATGAGCGATAGAAGTTTAGTATGAAAATCGCTGTCGCCTATAAGTTTCAGAGATAATGTCGTTTCTGGCGCTTCGCCGGCCGCTACCGCGGCACGCTCGCTTCGCTCGCTCGGCTCGCGCGCTGGGTTCATGTCAACCTAACACGCTCGTCGCTACGCTCCTCGCACCTATCACGTGACCTACGGTCTACGGTTTCTAAATCCCAGCCCCTGCCCCCTTCGGTGCAGAATTAAAATTACCACGATGAAAATAACACGAGTTTGATTACTTAGCACATTCACACCAAGAAAGAAGCAACGGAATGAATGACGCAATCTGTCTAATGTTATGTCAGTCAACTAATCAATAGTTTTTGTTTTACGTTTCGTTTCACGCAAAATTCAAGTTAAAAAACATATAAGATTTTAAATTATTTTTATGCACTCACAATGCACTATACTTAAAAAACATATTTTATAAAATTAAGTAAGTACCTAATTAACGTTTCATTTCACGAAAAAAATATATAAAAATTAATAAAAAAATTACATTTCCGGCAGCTAAATTTGCTTTAAAGCATTTTAGGCGCAGCCCAAAAACACCTCCACAGCCTCAATTAACCTCAAAGAAGGCGACTTGTTTTAAGATCCAACCCAAACAATTTATCTACTAACACTAAACAAATTTCACAATAAATTTCGAATTTACTCTCAAAAACCTTAACTTCTACCTTACATATCCATTACCCTGTCTATCATTAATAGATAAGTATTAAATAAAAATTACCTATCTCTCATTACCCCTGTCTACCCCTTTTACATTTGACATAACAGAACTCCTATATGCCTCTCGACCTAACACCAATAATAAAACTTCTATCTGCCTCTCGAACTATATTATCAACAAAATTCAATTTCAACTCCTACTCGACCTATCTTCTTACAAAACTCCAACTCCCTTATATAACTCCTACTTGACCAATCTACAAAACTCCAACTCCCATATCGTCGCTGCGCGTGCCAAATTCCATATGTGCATTTTTTTATTTTTGTGTTTTGTACGCAAAATAATCTCCGTTTGATTCTCTATGTGCTCATAAAATCATTTTTGTGATATTCGAAATAGAAACAAATCTAACAAATTCCATATTGGTTTATACCGTTACCGTTGGGAAAAAGCCGTATGTGCAGAAATGCACATAAAGGATTTGCGTTCCGTCTTCAGTCACCCGCCAACTGAGTCAGCGATGTGAGTGTTGTGGTAAACAACATTAAAATATAGTTATTAGGAGATAAAGCATAGTAAAATGGGTAAGTGAATAATTAATTTGCCACATAGTTGTTGTTTTTTATTTAATTGTCTCATGTTTTTTAATAACAAGGGCAGGGGGTGCTGAGAATCCCCGGGTAAGATCCGATTACTAACAATGACGACTCGACCTGGCAACCTACAACGCGCAAACATTGAGGCTCCACGTCAAGCTCGTAGAGTTGGAAGAGGCATATTAGTAAGTAACATTGGGATATTATTGGATTATCTGAAGTCCGAAGAGGGGGAGGACTCGATTATCCTGCAATTCGGTAACTTACTTTACCACCGAGAGGGCGACCAACATTCTCTTGGTGGTGTCGAGTTCATCGTCCACAAGCAAGCCTCTTGTTAACAACGTGATTACCATCGGAAGTGTGTCGTGCAGGGTAGCGTACCTGATACTCAGAATATTGAAATAATATTCGCGGAACCTCGAAACACGACGATATCGAAGTGGAGGCTATGTATGAAGAGATCTCTAAAACTATGCATGGCTATAAAACTCACTACACGGTTGTGATGGAGGATTTCAATGCGAAGTTGGGGCAACGTTGCGGTGATGAGTTGAAAGTGGGGCAATTTGGATTTGGGCAACGGAATGAAAGAGGCCAGATGCTGGCAGGGCAGACTTTATGGAGAGGGAGAACCTCTATATCATGAACTCCTTCTTCAGGAAGCACGTAAGCCGCAAATGGACCTGGATCAGTTCAGACGGGAAAGTTAAAACGAGATCAATTTTATCACGTCGACGAAGAAGCACATATTCAATGATGTCAGTGTGATCAACGCTGTTAAGACGAAGCGATCACCGCATGGTCAAAGGCACATTGAATATTAACGTCAAGCTTGAAAAATCGCGACTGATAAAATCCACGCTCCGACCAATACTAGCTCAAATTCCAAACCCCGAGTGCTTTCAGCTCAAGCTCCAAAACCGCTTCGAGCCCTTGAGAACAGCATAGATGTGGACGATCTATACAACGTGGTGGTGGATACTATCCGCACGGTAGGGTCAAAGTAGTACTTTAAAACCCGCCCGCCGTCCAAAATTAAAGAAACTCTCGAGTCAGACTCTCCTACTTATGGATCAGAGACACGAAATGAAGCTACCGAACTCAGTGGATGCCCATCGTTATCGGCAGCTCAGTAGACAGATACCTCGAGTCTTTGACGAGCGACCTTCGCCAATTTAATACCGAGCGTATTAAAGAAACCATTGAGCGAAACAAAGGCTCCAAAGTGTTCGCAAGAGATCTGTCTATTGGGCAAAGTCAATTGACGAGGCTGAAAACTGAGGAAGGTAGCATCATTTCGTCATCACCTGAAATTCTGAGGGAGATTGAGAGTTTCTATGGACAGCTATATTCCATGCAAACACCTGTTAAAAGCAAGGCTAATGACCCAAGAGCCAATAGCTTACTCGACACTTTACAAAAGATATCCCAGACGTCTGCCTGTATGAGATTAGAATGGCTCTTAAGCAGGTTGAAAAAACAAGGCGGCGGGCGATGACGGAATCACAACAGAGCTCCTGAGAGCGGGCGGAAAGCCGATACTAAAGGTCCTGCAAAAACTTTCCAATTCAGTCATCCTCGAGGGAAAAACGCCAACGGGGCAGAGGCGACGTGATGCTGTTTAAGATTTAAGCTTTTAAGAACTACAGACCCATCTCGCTTCTGAGCCATATCTATAAGCTGTTTTCGAGAGTCATTACGAATCGTCTCGCTCGCAGATTTGACGACTTCCAACCTCCCGAACAAGCCGGGGTCCGAAAAGGCTATAGTACCATAGACCACATTCATACGCTGCGGCAAGTAATACAGAAGACCGAAGAGTACAACTTGCCCCTTTGCTTGGCGTTCGTGGACTATGAGAAAGCCTTTGAGAACTATGAGAAATTAGATTGAGACCTGGGCGGTGCTGCAGTCTCTCCAGAGGTGCTAAAAGGTAGACTACAGGTACATCGAGGTGCTGAGGTACTTATATCAAAACGCCACCATGTCAGTCCGCGTCTCCCTGACTCACACCTCACTGTAATTGGATATGATTAAAGCTCTGGTTCTGTATTCGGATACAAACCAGAGCTCTAATCCTATCCAACTTCAGTAAGTGTGAGACAGAGAGACGTCATCTCTCCGAAACTGTTCACAGCTGCGTTGGAGGATATTTTTAAGCTTCTGGACTGGAAAGTATGCGGCATCCACATCAATGGTGAGTACCTAACAAACCTACGGTTTGCCGATGATGAAGTTCTTATGGCTGAAACCTTGGAAGACCTGAACACAATGCTCGAAGATCTCAGTAATGCTTCTCAAAGAGTGGGTCTTAAGATGAACATGGATAGGACGAAAATCATGTCCAATGCCCATGTTGCACCCACTCCAGTTAATGTTGGGAACATTACTCTCGAAGTTGTTGACCACTATGTTTACCTAGGATAGATGGTCCAGTTAGGTAAGTCCAACTTTGGGAAAGAGATCTCTCGTCGAATCCAGCTAGGATAGGCAGCGTTCGGGAAGCTGCTGCATATATTCGCGTCCGAAATACCTCAACGTCTTAAGACGAAAGTCTTTGACCAGTGTGTGTTGCCAGTTATGATCTAAGGAAGCGAGACGTGGTCTTTTATTATAGGTCTCATAAGAAGGCTCAAGGTCACCCAGCTAGCAATGGAGAGAGCGATGCTTGGTATTTCTCTGCTCCCACAGGAAAACTAAAACAACCATCTTCGCTCGAAGGATTGCATTGTTTAAGTGGCAGTGGGCGGGAAATATCGCGGAAACCGATGGCTATTGGGGTGAAAGGTTCTCGAATGGCGACCGCGTACCAGACGATGCTCCGTGGGCAGCTGGGCAGGCCCCCTACAAGGTGGACTGACGATCTACTCAAAGTCGCGGGAAGCCGCTGGATGCGGGCAGCGCAGGACCGATCGTTGTGGATATCCTTGGGGAAGGCTTATTCCCAGCAGTGGGCTTCGTTCGGCCGCCATGATAATGATGATGATGATTTTGTGATCTAAGAAAACCATAAGATCACAATGACACAACCTCAAATGACAAAAAATGACAGAAAGCCAAATTCTTCATGTGCATAATGCACATACCTAATTATTTTAGCCAGTTCCAAACTAATTATGTGCACATTTTGATTAAAAAAAATCTAGTGCCTTATTTGTGTAAAGTTTTGTAATTTTAAAATGTGTATAATAAATGTCTATGATATTCCATTAATGGTTTTTCAATGTTTCGGTTAATTAATTCAATAACACGTTTTTTGTTGCTTCCCAAAACCTAACAAAAAACACATGTGGAACTTGTCAGGCGCAGCAACGATATATAACTCCTACTCGACCAATCTACTAACTAAATTCCAACATTATTACAAACTTTCTTAACAAAACTTTACCTACCTATCTCTAAAATAAAAACAACAAATTACTTACAAATATAAAATTAAAGATACAAAAAACAAGGTTATAATTAGAAATAAATGTACTTTAAACTCAAGGTTTCTTTCAAAATGGTCTAAAGGAATTAAAAAATGTTGCTTGAACCACATGCTTGCTTATATTCTGTCTCGTTCTGTTTTTATGATTCATTTACCATAATAGTTGTAATAATTTCCACACCCCCTTAAATGAATCATTGTATATGCACCCCCTTAACACTTTAACTGATAATGTGACTTTACTTTACCTTTACTCAAACTTATAAACTGAACTCCTTAAGTTTACATTACAATCATGACTTTACATCACTATCACTACATAGTATAAAACAAAGTCGCTTTCTCTGTCCCTATGTCCCTTTGTATGCTTAAATCTTTGAAACTACGCAACGGATTTTGATGCGTTTTTTTTAATAGATAGAGTGATTCAAGAGGAAGGTTTATATGTACTTTTTATCCCGATATTCCCACGGGAACGGGAACCACGCGGGTGAAACCGCGGGCGGCCGCTAGTGACTTATAAAAAACATTACACACCCCTATAAAACTTACATACTAATTAGCCCAAGAGCCAAACTGATTCGTTCTATGGAGACTCAACAATAATTCTATATCAGTAATTTCTTTACATAGAAAATTAGATTATCTAGTTTAATAAATAACTCATTAGTAATCCACCAATATTTATGACAGCAACATTTAAAAAAAAACAAATACAAAGCTATAAAAAATCTATAAAAAATGGGCAAAAATGGTATAAGTATTATTCACTTTACATTTGAATACATTTATTAATTATCTTTCGTAAAAGTATATAATCCCCCTATATTTGTAAATGAAAAACAAATAAATTTTAAAAAAACTCTCTACTTTAACTCAAATTCGCATTACACCTATGTTAAAAATGCTAGCAGAAACAACCGACATCTTCCTAAAGTATTAGTTTCCTGTTTTATTTCTTTATGGATTTCGACTTTGGTGCTTAGATATGGTGAACATAAACACATGTTCACGATAAAATTGGTGATAGCATATTTGCTGAAAAAATTGCACCATTTTCGGGGTATAACTTTTTTTTTATACCTTAATACTCAATACTCAATAATTTATTGCATATCACAGTGTATAAAGGATCTTACATGAAGGGTAATATTTAAGAATCACTATGGACCCTGTCGGGCACAACAATAATAATGGATTGGAGAAAAGGAACACTTATTTTATAAGTAGTAAAGTAATTAGGTGCCTATGTTTTAAATGAGATCAAATGAATTTTCAATTTATTAATTATTACTTTTTATAATTTAGTTTTTAGTAGTTTTTATTATTACTTTTATCTTATTATCATTGTAATATTCTTGTAAATTATAATAACATTTAGTGATTAAGAATTCTTTCAATTTTTTTACAAATATTTTATCATTATTTTCGTCTCTAAATCTATTTGGGAGTTTATTATAAATTTTGGCAGACAAAGTATGTGCTTGACGAACATAGATTTAGGCGGTCAGGTGGAATAGCTATTTTGTTTTTATGTTTCAGATATTTTACATGTAAATCCCCACGTTTTGAGTAAAACTCGTTATATTTGCGGACAAATTTGCATATCTCTAGAATGTATACAAGTCAAGGAGAGGATTTTATGTTTTTTAAAATGTGGTTTACAACTGCCCGTGGGTTAATGTTGACTATGATGCGCACTAGTTTTTTTTGAAGAGTAAATAGAGATTGAGCTTCTGTGCTGTTTCCCCACAGAATCACTCCATAGTTCAGCCAAGCATGGGCGTACGCATAATATGTGACCAATGCAGTATTTAGATTGGTAGTTTTTTTCACCTCTCTGAGGGCATACGCGAAGCTAGATAATTTAGATTTTATTTTCTGGATGTGGGATTTCCAATTTAAATTTGTATCTATGTTTAAACCGAGTAACTTGAATTCACTAACGCATTGAATTTTGTTATTGTTGAAACTGTAGTTAATATTTAATGTTCTTTTTTGATGTGGATAGAAAGTAATTAATTTTGTTTTGTTTAAATTTATTTCAAGATTATGTTCGTTAAGCCAGTTAAAAGTTTTAGTTATAATTGAATTTAATTTTGATTCTAAATCAGAGCTGCTTTCACATGATGTGAGTAGAGAAATATCATCCGCGAATAAAATACATGGTTCCTTCATGATCTTAGGGAGGTCATTAATATAAATTAGAAATAGTAGACACCCAACAATGCTGCCTTGAGGAATTGAGGCATTAATATTTTTACAGTCAGATTGAATGTCTACAATCTCTCCACGATTATAATCGAAATATTCAATTTCTACGTACTGCTGCCTGTCTTTTAAATAAGAAGCAAACCATTTATGAGCCATGCCGCGAACACCTATTCCATACAATTTGCTCAATAATATCTTATGCTGAACCCTGTCATAAGCCCTGGTCATGTCAAGTAGGATTCCTATTCCATATTTTTTTGAACCTAGTACTTTGAGTGCCTCTTGAATATATTTGTAGACGGCAAGAACTGTAGAACGACCTTTTCTAAACCCGTTTTGACATTCATCGAGGATCTTATATTTATCGCAGAAATTAATGATGCGGTCGTACATTGCTTTTTCGAATATTTTCGAAGATGTGGTCAAAAGGGCAATGGGACGATAATTGTTTGGGTCTGTCTTTTCATTTTTCTTATGGATGGGTTTTATTATTGTTTTTTTCAAAAGCGCAGGAAAAACACCTTCTTGAAAGGATTGATTTATTAACGTGGAATAAGGCAAAGTTAATTCGTCAGCACATTCCCCGATCAAATGGGGTGGCAGTTCATCGAAACCTTGACTCTTTTTGTCTTTCAATTTTTTTATTATTTTATAAACCTCCCTTGGTTCCACTGGGCTAAGGAAAATAGTGTTTTGGGTGGGACAGATGACTGGAGTGCCGGTGCCACCACCTGCCGTAGTGTTAGTTTCGCCAATCGAAGCAAAAAAATTATTCAAAATGTTAACTACTTCTTTTGGATCTGAACATAGATTGTTATTTACTTTTAGATGTAGGTTGCATTTTTGCTTTGTTGTCTTTTTGTTAGTCCTTTCATTGATTATACTCCACATTGCTTTTACTTTATTGTGAGATCTATTTATTTTATTTATGTATTGTAGTTTTTTGGCACATATAACGGTTTTTTTTTAGAATTTTTGCATACTGTTTATAATGTGATTTGATTAAGCGATTATTAGATTTAATGCTCAGTATTTTTAGTAATCTTTTGTTTTGACATGATTTTTTTATACCTGTTGTTAGCCAACATTTTTTATGCTTAGTCAGTTTTATTTTTCTTTTAGGTATACATTTATTTAACGTTTCTGTGAGAATATTGTGAAATGCGTTATAATTTTCGTTTACACTTTTATTTTTACTCAGTATTTTATTCCAGTCTATTTGTCCTAAATGTGTTTTAAATTTATGTATCGAATCTTTATTGTAAAGTCGTTTACATGTATACCAGTTACTGTGATTTATTTGTTTAGTTATTTTAAAGTCTATGGTTGTACCTGCGTGAGCTGAAAAACCTAGATGTATTACTGAGGTTTGAAAATGTCTGTTATTAAAATTTGTAAAAATGTGATCTATACATGTTGACGAAGTTTGTGTGAAATGTGTCGGCTCTTTTATGTGTTGAACAAAATTATATTCTAGCATTAAGTTAATATATTCCGAAGTTTTCCTATTGCTTTCTAGTAAATTAATATTAAAATCTCCGCCTAAAATGATATCATATTTAGAGTATTTATTATTTATATATTTAAGAATTAGACTTAATTGGTAACGAAAAATGTCTTCCTCTCGTCCATTCCAGTACATAACAATTAATAATTTGTTTTCTTTTTGTAATTCTACGGCACATACTTCTAATACAAATTCTATAGACATTTTAGCAATATCCTTATTTTCCATGCAATCAATATGTTGTTGAAGTAGGACGCAAACGCCGCCCCCCATTCGCTCCTTTCTATTTAAGGAGGCTGCCATTTTGTATCCACTTATTTGCAATAACTGTAATTTTTCTTGCGTTAGCCATGTTTCAGACAGACATAAAGCTTGATAAGGATGCTGTTCCAGGAATGACTCTAAGATGTCCTGTTTATTATTTATGCTCTGCATATTTTGGTATAGAACTTTAAAGTGTTGTTCTGTTGTTTGTGTAGTTCCGAAAGTTATGTTGTTGTTTTTTCTGTTGGAATTGGTCGCTTCCTGATGGATTTTCTTGACTGCTTAGGTGATATTGGGTTTCTCTAGTGTTATGTAATTCGTTCTTATTTACCTCTTTCCCTTCTATATACAACTCATTGTTCTGTATAATGGCATGGTATCCTTCCCTTCGTGCCGTCATCATTTGTTCTCTCATTGCTTTCCTTTGTAGACGAGTTGTGCTATCCAAAAATTCAGAAATTGAGAGGCCAGTTCCATAGAAGTAGCTTCTATTTTCTATTAAGTATTTGACCATTCTCTTACTAATCAATTCAATAACAAGGGGTCTGTTGTTATTGTTATTGTTGTTGTATTTTCCGATTCTGTAAGTGTGTTCGATGGTGCCTGTCAAATCAACACCTAGCATATTTTGAAATAATCCACGTATTCTGTTAAGTAGTACCACAAAATAAAGAGTTTACAGAAGGACCGCTCCCACCATTTTTGAAAATCTATACCTATCCTTTTCTGACTCACTAGGGTTGCTTCTGTATTGATTCTGAATTTAAAAAGGAGTAGGTAGTATAAGGCCCGATTTCACCAATGATATTTAAACGCGATTAACGCTAAACGTGTTTAAAACGTATTTCTGTCCTTGTCACATTGAAACAGATCACAGAGACAGAACTATGTATTAAACACGTTTAGCGCGAATCACGTTTAAATATCAGTGATGAAAGTCGCCCTAAGTTAACAATCATACATAAATAAATTCATTTATACATACATCTTAAACCTGTTTACATGCCTTAGATGCTGCTTAGATGGTAAACAGAGCATCTAATATCCATTTTAAGTCCCGACGCCACACACGACGAAGACAAGATCCTAATTGTACCTATACCGTACCTATTATGTTGTAATGTATTCCATTCCTATATGTTATAATGTACTCTATGAACAAGATATAAATATGGTGTGATAGTTATCCCACTAAAAACATAAACGTGAAAAAGGCACTAAGTAAGTTCGACGAAAACATAAAGGTAAAAAAGGTGCCAAGTTCAGCGAAAAATAGTTGAAATCTAAATGGGTTACAAGTTCCATAAATTTTTTCGTTCAAGAACTTCAAATAATTAATATTTTCTTAAATGTTGAATTTATAACTTGTCATCTTCAAAAATTGAAAAACCTTTATGACGCAAGAACTGTATCAAGCAATAGTGGTAACTATTTTGAAAACAAGAAAGTGTATTTAAATACCTATGTTGTGTTTTTATTGTGTATAGGTAAATAAAAAAATATAAGTAGTTTAATAGTCAAAGTCAAATTTGTTTATTCAATTTAGATTGGTTTTTACAATACTTGTGAACGTCATAGAAGCTACGCTATCGGTTCGCAAACCCTACAGCGGGAGAACAGCGAGATGAAAACAGGTTCATATTTGTTTCTAGCGCAGCTGTTCTTTATAGTCTTTTCTTGCACTCAAGAATATCGTTTTTTAGCTTTCTTTTTCTGGGAGAATTTGCAGAAACGTGAGTTGCTATTTGTGAATTTGAGTCACATTTAACTTTTTCATATTGTGTACAAGATTCATTAGTCTCCACAGTTGCTTGTGATTCTTTTTTTTTTTGACAGGTAGCAAAAGTTTGGGATTAATGCCTTTTTCAGGACAGTTCGGTAGAATTGGTTTCGAAATGGGCCTCACAAACTCGAAGATATGTTGACCATTTGTTGCGTACATCTTCTCGATCAATTAAACTTAACCATAAGGTTCGTCTGAAAATAAATCATTTGATTTTTAAAATGAACTAGTTATTTTTGCAACGAAAATAGCCTATGGCACTCCTACGATTAAGACGTTAAAATAAATAGGTATACGCATAATCGTGCGTGGTTCGTTTTCTCCTGAACTTGGCTGGCACACTGCCGTGCGTCAAAAAAACTTATTGCAAGTAAAATGTCATTTGGGGTAAGTATAATGACTGGCGTTCTCTCCCAAACTTGGCAGGCACACTGCCGTGCGCCTAGATAAAGAAAACTTTACTGCAAGTGAAATCTTATTTGGGATTTAATGATTGGCGTTCTCTCCTGAACTTGGCTGACACACTGCCGTGCGCCTAGATAAAGAAAACTTTACTGCAAGTGAAATGTTATTTGGGATTTAATGATTGGCGTCCTTTCCTGAATTTGGCTGGCACACTGCCGTGCGCTTAGATGAAAAAAAAATACTGCAAGTAAAATGTTATTTGGGGTTTAATGACTGAAGTCTCTAAAATGTTAGTAGGATCTCTTAACACTGCTAAAATAAAAGAAAATGCAACGACAACTTTTACTTGAAAATTCGTTAACATGACTTGTGGCTGTGTTCGCTGAACCGCCAAGAAGTTTTGAGAATACTATAACATCTAAATAAGGACCAGCGTCATCATCATGTCAGCCGAACGACGCCCACTGCTGGGAATAGGCCTCCCCCAAGGATCTCCACCACTATCGGTCTCATTAGATTACCTATGCGTGTCCCGCTACGAGTTGTGATTGTGACCGGCCGGCGGCGGGCGGCGGTCGAGCGCCAACAAAGAATATATCTAGGTACCTACTTAACTAAACCATAGAACCCAAATACTGGCGTTTTACCACAACCAGCTAACTATAAGATGAATGTACCTATATGGTTCATCGTCGTTATCAAAGCGGCTAGTCCCAAAAGTACCTAGGTATACTCACCTACCAACAAGAGAAAACAGTTTGACATAACTTACCTTTCAATATCGTTTGGAAATTTAAAGAACGTGTATACACAGTTTTTAGTCGTATTTAGACAACCAAATACACTGCAACTGTAATAATATTGGTTATAAATTTTGTTAATTATTGGTAAAATAGGTATATTATAAGTGTCACAGTGACACGTAGCGGCGCGGACGTGAAGTGATCAATTAAATGCTCTTTGGAACTTGCGATCACTGACCTCTTTGCGATACTCGCGACTGAGTACTGTCCCAAACTGCCCCATTTTGCCTGTATATGTGACGTTTATGTGTGCGTGACGAAAATGGCACTTTGTTCTAAGCGGACTCTCTGCTAGGGCGACCGCCCGCGTAGTTACTTTGTGGTAGTACCTTCCAATGCGATATTATGTTGGATTCCAAAATATAGTCTCTTAAAATTATATTTAAGGTCCGTTTACAAAAATTTGCCGTTATTGAATTTTTTACAAAAATATCAGATAAGTAGTTCACTTTTGCCCGCACTTATTACTACCTACCACTGACACTCACTCTGATACGAGTCTTCTTTGACATCTTTATACCTTTCTGGTAATCTCCGTTCTCTCGCAGGTTGATTTCTTCTTCTAATATTTTCCACTGCTCGACTTCCCTCAATTTCTTCATTACCATTTCCATTTTCTGCTTCAATCTCTACCACTCGATTCTGACTTTCCTCAATTTGTTCACTATAAAAAAAAATGTCATTTTCCTCAGGTTGTAAAATGTTATCAAAATTAAAACCACTTTCTCAATTATTCCCACTATCTACATTTTATCATTCCCAGCTTCTTCATTTGTTTGATTTTCATTTATTCCGCCATTTGTTTTATCGTCATTTGTTCTATCGTCATTTGTTTCACCACTTGTTTCATCGTCATTTGTTCTAATTTTAACTATTTCCCTAAATCGTCTACACTTTCCTTCTTCTCGATCACTATCTTGATGGTTCTACTCCTATTTTCACCTTGTCAATACCCTTCATTTTCGTCTGTTGTATTTTGCTTTATTTCATCTTCTTATATTTCCCAGAGTCCATTTGTTTAAACCATATTTTCTCAAAATAATTTTCTGGACTCTAGAAACAACTTTTCCTACATCTTCACTCCTGCCGGCCTAGCATGAGCGGCTTATAACGCGCGATATGATATGGTACGGCAAGTTGTGTTGCTTACCCCACTAAGGTGTAAGCAAGACGGCATGCCGTACCATATCATATCGCGCGTTATAAGCCGCTCATGCTAGGCCGGCTGGTCTCTATAACGGTATTTTGGCCCATAACCTGTACAGAGTTGACTCTACACCGTAAATGAGAGAACCAGGAGTCTTGATATTCAGTAGTTAATTATTGCATCACACAAATCACATCACAGCATTTAATCAACTAGACAGTCCAACGACTTTACAAGCAGTATTTATTATTCGTAATGACATCCAACCAAGTTGATGTGCAGCTGATTGTCAAAGCTCAAATAGACCATAGATACGAGAAAAGAGGTCAGTCTACGAGCCCGCCCTCAACCTGTGTCATTTTACATAAACTTACAAAATAAAAAATAAATAAAAATTTATTCACTTCGACATAATAAATATGTACTTATAAATGTACAATGTTACAATCTAGTTGCCAGTTTTAAGGGTTTCAAAAATAAAACAAAAGACGAGACCCCTATAATATAGGATCACTCGCGTGTCTGTCCGTCCTGCCTGCCTAGCATGACCATCATTATATGACGCGATATGATATAGGATGACATGCTATATCATATCGCGTGATAAAAGCCGCTCATGCTAGGTCCGCTGGTGTAACATCCAATTTAGTTACGCCTAAACGACTGAACCAAATGAGTTAAATTTAGTACTTGTGTGCTGCTTTTCTGTGACCCAAAGATGAATTATTATAGATATTATTGTTAATAACTAGCTGCGGCCCGTGGCTTTGCTCCTGTGGAATTTCGGCATAAAAACTAGCCTACGATTTATTCTCACAGACCTACCAAATATACACAAAGAAATCTGTATAAATCGGTCAAGCCGTTTCGAAGGAGCCTGATAACAAACACTGTGACACAAGATTCTTATTTACTTATTAGATAAAGTATTAATTTATAGATTTTGACGACCGATTTGGCGCAGGGGTAAGCTACCCACCTTCTGCGCCAGTGGTCTCGGGTTCGATTCCCGAACAAGACAAATATTTGTGTGCATGAACATGTCTATTTGTCTTGGTCTGGGTGTTAACTATGTATATTAAGTATGTGTTTACAAACAAAAAGTATTTAAGTATATATTTATCCGTTATCAAGTTTTCCATGATACAGTTTCTTAATGAAATTAACATGGGCTTAGATAATTGGTGTGAATGTAAGAAGTTTTTTATTATTATGTATTATAGATTCTTGATATATTATTTATGTTCAGATGGCTGAGGTGGATCCAGAGACACTGCTTGAATGGCTCCTGACAGGGCAGGGCGATGAACGGGACATGCAGCTCATAGCCCTTGAACAGCTCTGTATGTTGCTGCTCATGTCAGATAATGTCGATAGGTGCTTTGAAAGGTAAACGTGATAAGTATTTTTTTTACACCCTTAAACAAATGAAATAAATATTTTTTTAAATACTGTCTCATTTTGCATTACAGTTGCCCTCCAAGAACATTCTTACCAGCATTATGTAAAATATTTCTTGATGAATGTGCACCTGATAATGTGCTGGAGGTTACAGCAAGAGCCATTACATATTATTTAGATGTTTCGGGTATGTAGAAGAGAAGTAAATATGTATAATGTTAAAGGTATATGAGTTAGTATTTTAAAATTGTTGTTTGAAATTTTAGCTGAATGTACTAGGCGTATTGTGGCTATTGATGGCGCAGTGAAGGCCATCTGCAGCAGACTGCTCACAGTGGATCCCAATAATCGTACTAGTAAAGATCTGGCTGAGCAATGTATCAAAGTAAGTAATCAGTTGATTTTATAAACACACTGTTTTTGTGCAATGTTGAACACCTTAATATTTTCTTGAGTTTACCATCATTAAGATGATATAAAATTGAAAGAATAAAAAATTTAAAGTAATATGGAATTGTTTTTAAGGTATTAGAATTAGTGTGCACTCGCGAAGCAGGAGCAGTGTGGGAAGGCGGCGGTTTGCCTGCTGTTTTGCATTTCATCACGCACTACGGCACCTCTGTACACAAGGACACTCTGCATTCCGCCATGGCAGTGGTGTCAAGGTATAGTATATTATGATACAAGTGAGCTAACTTGCTCATTATACACGAGGGTGTGGGTTGCAGCCCGAGCCGCAGGCGAGGGGGTAAATCAGCCGAGTGTCTAGTGAGTAAGATGCTCACGAGTTTCATACGCACTTTTTCAACACACTTGCGAGGAAAAACAAACATTGCATACCTACATATATCCTAATATTGGCTAAGGCAAATAGCGTGCAAGATTTTTTTTTTGCGCGTGCCAAATGTAAGGTGATTGATTACATAGAGCCATACAGCCTACTTCAAAATTATAATAATAGTGATAAAGTGCAATTATTTTATAACAAATTATTGTAAATTATAAGTAATTTGATAATAATTTATGTTTTTTGTCTTAATTAGGGATACTTATATTTATTTATTCTAAAAATGTAAATTGATTTTCAGCCGTATAAAACCTCTTTGTTGTTACAAAAAATAACTGTATCTATTACCCGGTGAAATCGTAAATGCTCTGTTGACCCGCATATAACTTGCAGTTAGGTACTAACTTAACTTTGTAGGGGTACTGTATTACCCGGTTAAATTGAAAAGTCTCTGTTTACTCGCATATAATTTGCAGTTAGGTACTTACTTAACTTTGTAGGGATAATTCTATTACGCAACTAGTACTGTAATATTATTATGCACGCGAGTGTTATAGTTCGGTTTATGGCCCTAAGATCGATGTAATAAGACTCACTTTATGAGTAAGTGTGTTGAAATAGTATATTATGATACAAGTGAGCTTAGGTTGCTCATTATACACGAGGCTGTGGGTTGCAGCCCGAGCCGCAGGAGAGGGCGTAAATTAGCCGAGTGTCTAGTGAGTAAGTTGCTCACGAGTTTCATACGCACTTTTTCAACACACTTGCGAGGAAAAACAAACATTTATTGCATACATATTGTATTAACCTAATATTAACTAAGGGAAAAAGCGCGCAAGTTTTTTTTTTGCACGCGCCAAATGTGACGTGATTGATTACATACAGCCATACAGCCTACGTCAAAATAATTAAGTATAATAATAGTGATAAAATGCAAATGTTTTATAACAAATTATTGTGAATTATAAAGAAATTTTATAATAATATACTTAATTATGTTTTTGTCTTAATTAGGGACACATTTATTTATTCTAAAAACGTAAATGGATTTTCAGCCGTATGAAACCTCTTTGTTGTTACAAAAAAAGAACTGTATCTATTACCCGCTGAAATTGAAAATGCTCTGTTGACTCGCATATAACTTGCAGTTAGGTACTAACTTAACTTTGTAGGGATACTGTAATTACCCGGTTAAATTGAAAAGTCTCTGTTTACTCGCATATAATTTGCTGTTAGGTACTTACTTAACTTTGTAGGGATAATTCTATTACGCAACTAGTACTGTAATATTATTATGCACGCGAGTGTTATAGTTCGGTTTATGGCCCTAAGATCGATGTAATAAGACTCACTTTATGAGTAAGTGTGTTGAAAATTTTGTTATTAAATTAGTCTTCGTTTCATAAATTATTATGAACATTCTGTTATTGTTTTATTTCTCAGGCCAAACATAGCTTCATAATAGTAAATGTATTTTTTTTTATCAGGGTATGCGGAAAAATGGAGCCCGGCGACGCCCGCGTGGGAGACGCCGTGTCGTCGCTGTCGGCTCTTCTACGCCACAGCGATGCTCGCGTCGCGGACGCTGCGTTGCGTTGTTTTGCTTCGCTCGCTGACCGTTTCGCTCGCGCCCATGCCGATCCAGCTCCACTGGCGGAACATGGTAAGTTAATAAAGTTGTGAAGAGGATTATTTCTTTGATGACATTGTCAAAGCATTTGTCTAACTACAGACCCTTTGTCACAACAAACGAGTTACACACACAGATTGGCAAGAATTATTTTCCAACAAAATTTTGTTTTATTTTTTTCATAGAGAAACAGTCTTACTCATTTGGTGCGACTGGTTGAAAACAGGATTAACAGACAAAATTAACGCATGACAAATGGAATACAAAAATAACAATTCAAGAACTTTTCAGATATAGTTAATGAACAGACACTTTTATATTAAATCAAATCACACCACAATTTAAGAGCAAGAAATACTGAATATGTTTCCTAAACTTCCCAGGTCTCATACAAGAATTAGTGCGCCGTTTGGGAAGTACAGAAAGCAGCGATGACAAGTGTCTCGCCCCGTCTGTGTCTACCACAGTTAGTCTACTGTCAACATTATGCAGAGGATCTGCACAAATAACACATGTAAGTCTATTATTGTAATAGATTAATTAGATAGTATTGATTGTCCTATAATATTTTGTAATTATTGTTGTTAGAGGTTATTTCATGCATAATTCTGTTTTTAGGACCTTGTTCGCCTTGAATTGTGTTCAGCGATTGAGTCTGCTGTACAGGCAGATGAGAGGTGGTGTTTGGAATGCATGCGACTCGTAGACTTACTACTGGTGTTATTATGCGAAGGACGACATGCTATTCAAATGCAAGTATAAACAATATATTTTATTGGTATTTTATGTCCTGTCTTTTTTACCAGGCGATGCTTGATATAAGTTCCGCTGGAACCTTTTTGGTTAGGTACTCTCATTAATATTTATATTACTGGCTGTAGAATGTCAAGCATTCTCAATTTTGGTAAAAGCTGATCACGCGACTTTGCGTGTTCGCCAATATACGTGTTCATGACATTCAATCGTGGGGAATCAAATCTATAAGTACGTACCTATTTATTGTCCAAAGAAAATTGAATTGGACTTTATGGAAAAGTTTTCCTGTTATCTGCTTTATATGAAATTTTCCCAAATATTTTGAAAATTAGATAATGATTGTGCATGCATATTTAATAACAGTGCTCAATACATAGTGCAGCAACCTATTCAATTGCGTGTTAATGTTTTGGGGTAGTTGACTAACGGCCAGAATTAATAACCTATCCACAGATACGGATAGGTGCGATCCAGATTAGTTGCTAGGCAACACCTAGCAACACCCTAGCAACTGTCGTTAATTCTATGTTAATATCAAACGTTGCATAGCAACTAATCTGGATCGCACCTATCCCTATCTGTGGATAGGTTATTAATTCTGGCCGTATGCAAGTCATTAACGGCCAGAATTAATAACCTATCCACGTTGCTAGGCAACACCTAGCAACACCCTGGCACTGTCGTTAATTCTATTTTAATATCAAGCGTTGCATAGCAATAGCAACCAATCTGGATCGCAACTATCCCTACCCTATCTATGGATAGGTTATTAATTCTGGCCGTAAGTCGCGATGCGACTAGATGGCGCGTAAAGCTATGTCGTGATCACCGTCGCATTAAGAGTCGCCGCAATCTGCAGACTTTCTATCGGCCGATAGTTGGCCGACTGGTTAGTTTGAAGGCAATACCGAATCCATAGAATAATATACTCACAAGGAAAAGAATGACAAGTATATGTCGCAGGAATATGAGGAAATCAGGGATTTCACGAAATCCCTAGTTATATCACGAAATCACCGAAGATGTGGAATAGACTTATTTACGACGTCTTCTTCCTAAACAAGTTCAGTGATATGTCATTTCACTAGACTAAATCTAGTGAAATGTCAGAAAAGTGGATTTCAGAGGTGAGAGTTTGCCTCGGAAGTCCTGTAGAGCACGTGATAGGTTAGAAATTTAAGGCGATCGCGAAGCGCAGCAAAGCGATCGCCTTAAATTTCGTGGTAATTTTTTTTTGTGATTCAACTTATGGATTGTTTGCATTTCAGTCATTCTTTCATTTCACTAGATTTAGTTTAGTGTTATGACATATCACTGAACTTGTTCAGGAAGAAGACGTCGTAAATAAGTCTATTCCACATCTTCCGTGATTTCGTGATATCCCTAGGGATTTCGTGAAATCCCTGATTTCCTCATATCCCTGCGACATATATACAATAAAAATGAGACAAAACTTTAGTAGTGTCCCAGTAAAACTTTACACGGGAAATTTTGAAATCGTTCCTTTACACTCGGGCAAAATTTTGGATCACAACAAAATTTAACAGCTGTTACAGGTGTCAAATAAGCTGCTAAATTAACCTTGGGAGGACCTGGGTTTTTTTATATGGCCCATTTTTTTATGTAAACAAAGCACTTAAGAGCGCGCTATCGCACGAGGTCTTTGGTTACATTTATGAGTAGCTGATTAGCAAAAGCAATAAAGTTAAGCTAATGGACAGTTTTACGACATGTTTTGTTTTTATAATCGTCGTTCAAACTCTACCTTTGTGTAAACAATAAACTTATTATACTCTAGTAATAGACGGACAGAGTTCGCTTGGTTGTGAGACCGAAAATGACATGAGCTAGTGTGTGTAATTTGTAAACGTGTGCGTGAGTTTTAGAGCTGCCCTCAAGCCCATTTTAGGTTGTCGATAACAATAATGTAAATAAAACACAAACAAGGTTTAATAATTCATATGATATGAAGTATACTTCAATGGACATGGGAAAATAAAAATAAAGTTCATGTTATTTAAATTTTTAGTTTTTTGCATTAACAATGCAATTTTTATTATTGAAAAATGGAAAATAGATTTTATTTTCTAAATACTTCATTTTCCATTTTTCAATAATAATGGTAATTTCACTTCAATACGATAAGTATTTACAAAGTTATTGTAAAAATTTATTTGCTTAAAAAACACTATTGCCTCGGTTGTTCGCTAGCAATCGGCTTTTACCACGTTCGACGTCATTACTCCCGACCGCCCGTATACCGCACCGGCCGGTCATACTTACCTAGTCGCACAGCTGCACTGGTTGAAATCTTGTTTTTTAATAAAACTAGTTCTGGAGTTTTTGGAGTCCCTTTTCATCGCATTGCACCAAATTTTTCGATTTTTTACGAATAAATATTTTTATTCTGCGTTTTGATCGAAGTATTCTTACATAGAGGCACAATACAGTATTTAAATACCTTAGGTACTTTGTAAAGACATGTTGATAATTTTCTTGAATTATTCAAGCACGCATTGTGGCTGTCACGAAAACACTAGCACGTGAAAAATTGAAAATGAAGTTGGTAGATTTAGACTCATCATGATTCATGTCATATTCAATAATTTTCACTTCACTATCAATCGAGTTAGACTTGTACCGATGCTACATCCCTAACCCAACTTCTACCCTCACATTATTTTTATCCTTTGATCCTATGGGGGTAAACCAACATCTCGCCGTGTCGTGTCGGCCATATTCGCCACTTCCGATCCAGCCTGCCCACGCGACAGAGTGTTTGAGTCGAGCTCTCCTGTTCCTCATCATATCGGTCAAGTAGTAACATCTTCCAAGTTGATCGTTGTATTCGTCGTCGTCGTTAACGACTCCGTAGCTCAGTGGTTAGAGCAGTCGCCCGGATAGCGAAAGGTCGTGGGTTCCAGTCCCATCGAAGCTGGTTGTGAGACGGGTCGATTTTTTCTAAATACTTCATTTTCAATTTTTCAATAATAAAAACTGCATTGTGCATGCAAAAATTTAAAAATTTAAATAACTTCGTGGTCATTTTTACGAATCTTTAAAAATTCATTGTGAAGTATTTTAAAGGGCTACGGAAAAAAATTGATGACATATTTTAAGTTAAAATGTATATATTTCAAAAATAAATAAATAAAAATACCTTTCCCAAACCCATTGAACATTTAGGTACACATTAATTATTGTCCTCTGAAGAGAACAAATTTATTTAAATAATTTCTCAAGGTTTCTTTGCAGTTTTGCTTGAAATATTTGCTGCACACCACAGAGTTTTGGCGAAGCTCCCAGTCTATTCTATTTATTAATTTTATCCAGTTTCACTTAATCACTGGATTTACAGGAAACCTGAAAATATTGTTAAATTGGTACTGAAGTAGGTATAATTTACTATTAAAAAAATGTCGGTTAAAATCAGCTTTAAATAAAACTATCAGTGTTCACAAAGACAAACAAAGTTATATTGGAAACCATCGACATGATCACATGAGTATCGATAATAATATCGATAATTTTTGATCAACCTCTACGTCATATTTTCTCAAGTTCACGGATATAATATCTTTTTATCTAACACATAAAGTTTAAAAATCAGCCTTTATTTAGAAAATAGACGGTAAATAGTATGATATTAATGTGTCACTTAGTGTATTTGGGAATATATTCAACTAAAATATGAACTATGAAAATGGTAATTGTACAATCCTATTTACCATTTTCATGTTCATGAAATTAGTGTTTATTTGGTTTATTGTCGTAAGTAACATTACAATTCAACACAGAACACTACACCATTATTGATTTATATGGTTACTAGCGGCCGCCCGCGGTTTCACCCGCGTGGTTCCCGTTCCCGTGGGAATATCGGGATAAAAAGTACATATAAACCTTCCTCTTGAATCACTCTATCTATTAAAAAAAAACGCATCAAAATCCGTTGCGTAGTTTCAAAGATTTAAGCATACAAAGGGACATAGGGAAAGAGAAAGCGACTTTGTTTTATACTATGTAGTGATAAGAGCCAAATCGACGCGATCGCGATAAAAATCACAAAATAATCGAGTGGACGTTTTTCATCAAGATGATAAAAGACGCTAAATAAGTCAAATCGGGTTCTGCTGTCATTTTCTTCCAACTCTTTCTCGCACATTGCTTCTGCCGTAAGGACTGGTTTCTCACTCGCACCATTGTCCGTCTATTACCCCTAGTATAAATAAGTTTATGGTGTAAACAAATGACAATAGTGCGGTACATTCGAAATAATTTTTTTTCACATAGTTATCGATGAAATAACATATAAAAAGTATATATATTTAGAATCTACATAAAAAAACCTATCGAATAAAAATATAATAAAAGGATAAACAATGTTTTTGGTTTTTTTCGAAATTTTCAAAAATTTAATTACTTCCGTTTTGAAAAAAACTCAAAATTCAAAATTTTTTTATTTATTTATTTTTTTCCGGATCACATATTATAGTTTATTTTTACAGTACGACGAGTTTATCTCTCTTTTGAACATCGAAAACCGCATTCAAAAAATCAAAAAACTGCAATAGTTAGAAAAAAAAGAGTCCCCTACTCTTTTTTTTCTTCAGATCCGCGGCATAAGCCGTCATAGGTCCGCAAGAGGTTAAGCTGATTTGACACAAGTAACTGCTGTTAAATTTTGTTGCAACCCAAGCTAAATCTTCAAGTTAGTTTAAAATAAAACTATTTTGATGCATCATTTCCGTTTATTTCTGTCTAAAACGTAAAAGTATGATACTTTGCGCAATCTGCTATGGAATTGCGTAAAGTCAATCGTATTAATTAGACAGTTCATATTGTATCATAATAAATGTCATTCCATACAAATTGCAGCCGATTGAATACGATATGAACTGTCAAATTAATACTATTGCCTTACGCAATTGCCCCCCTGATTACATATTTATTTACAAATTTTCAAATATGAACTGAAACGTTCATAGTTAACACTGATACATACATAACATGATAAAACTGACATGTACAATTAACTATTTAATTTTGATTTTGCAGAAATAAGGATGTTATGTCATAATAATAATTTCACTTATTCTACCCACTCTGGTTGTGCAAATGTTTAGATTACAATATTTTATAACAATATTTTATAACAATACAAGCATCAAATAAGGTCACTAGGACTTCACTATCACAAGGACTTCTTGCATTTTATTAATAAGAATAAGAAATAGGAAGTAAGAACAGTAACCATAGAAAAACTAAAATATGATTATAAAAAGTCCTGGTTCCTAAACAGAAATTAAATACTTAGGTCTAAAAAGATCTTACGCCGCTAAATAAGTCTCGTTAAAATAGTCCAAACACTTCACATTATCAACTGTATTTTTCACATTATTGAAGACTTAATTAAAGTAAGTACATTTATTGAAGTTTCCTTTCTTTCTCATTCTGCGGTTTCAATGATTTACTGGATGAAGTTATACTTTGCTGAGCGGCATCATTCGTAGCATTATGAGTAATATTCAGTATGTTCAAGTTCTCTATTAAAGGTTTCCTTGTTCCTGATGGGCCTGCTGTTGGCACATAATGGTTTCACTGGTACAAAGATTGGAATCAGAACCTAAAAAAAAAGTTATTTGGTATACCTACTCAACAGACTCGTTTTAATTGTAACAACTATGAGAAACAATTTCCTTTCAATTTTATTTACGAAATTTATTAATCACCTAAAGACAAAAGTTCTCATCTCACCAATTTAATCACTGAAGAATTTGTAAAATAGGTACTAACCACTGACATTGATCGTACTAACCTTGTCAGAGTCCAAATTGAATACTGCAGTTCTAAAGAGTTTTTGATCCACAAAACATTTTTCAGTAAAGTGTTTACTGCATAGCATCTTATGTTGTGAATACAGTTTTTGTTGAAATTCTGGCGATGATTCAAGATTCAAGATTCAAATTTGTTTATTCAATTTAGATTGTTATTTACAATACTTGTGAACGTCATAGAAGCTACGCCATCGGTTCGCAAACCCTACAGCGGGAGGCCTCGGAGAAGAACCGGCAAGAAACTCCAAGGGTTGTTTTTTTCTCCCTGTTTTATTTCATACAGAGTCGTCAAATTGAAAAATGACCTTAACATGGTATGACTAAGGTCAGTTTCCATCACAAATACACAATGGGTTATGATAAATACAGTTAAGTATAGGCGAACTAATGATCATAGCGGTGAACAATTTTCAATTACTTACTTAGGAACTCTACTTAAAGCTTTAATATTAGTTAAAAACAAAAGACAATTCTACTATATACTGCAAGTTGCGCCATACATGTTTCAAATGTAATTCTTAATAAAAACAAAAGAAAACACATTTTAAGGCAAGCAGATAAGAGCAGACCCATTCCCACTGGCAGCACCCGTTCACGAGCATGACGCATGAACCAGCCATCGCTTCGCTCAACTATATTTTAGGGAACGTAACGACCCGCCTCACACGCCACCACCGTAGAAATGTTTTAATGAGCATGACATACTCAAACTGCCTACCTTAAATAACCGAGTTAAAAGCTTAACTAATATAAACCCTAATAATATAAATATAGGACACGACTCACAATATCATACTAGGAACATTTGTTACGAGTGTTACGACCAAGGTGTTTTGTCGTTCAAATAATCATTTACAGTGTAATAGCCTTTTTTGAGGAGGCCACTCTTTATATGATTCTTAAACTCTAGATATGGTAAATCCAAGATATCACTTGGGATTTTGTTATATATGTGTATACCTTGACCAACGAAAGATCCGTGCACCTTTTCTAAATGGTACCGAGGCATTACGAGCTTGTTTCTATTTCTAGTATTACGATTGTGTAAATCACCATGTTTGGTATACAAGTTAATATTGCGACGTACAAAAAGAATGCAATTTAATATAAATTGAGATGCAGCTGTCAGTATACCTATTTCCTTGAACTTGTCTCTAAGCGAAGTTTTGGAGCCTAGTTTATAGATGGCCCTGATTGCTCGTTTTTGCAAGATGAATATAGCATTAATGCCAGCCGCTAATCCCCACAAAAGAATGCCATATGACATGATGCTATGGAAATAACTAAAGTATACAGTTCTAGCAGTATCAACATCTGTTAGCTGTCGTACTTTTCTAATAGCGTAGGAAGCAGAACTAAGCTTACCAGCTAATGTTGCGATATGCGCATGCCATTGAAGTTTCGAGTCTAAAGTTACACCCAGAAAGATCGTTGATTGTACTAAATCCAGTTTTTCGTTGTTGATTACAATTTCTATAGGTACCGTCTGTACATTTGGCAGAGAAAAAAGTACGCACTTTGTTTTCTTTGCATTAAGCTGCAAATTGTTAGAATTAAACCAACAGAGTACTTGTGACAGTGCTTTGTTTACTTCGTCAAAATTGGTTTTGTTTCTGTCTATGTTAAATATTAAAGAAGTATCATCTGCAAACAACACAATATCACAGAAGTTTTTGGCAAAGAAAGGCAAATCATTTATATAAACCAAAAATAGAAAAGGGCCTAAAATAGAGCCTTGAGGTACGCCTAGTTTAATCTGAGAGCCGTTTGATTTCACTCCATTAATGTCAACTGTCTGAGTTCTGGAACTGAGATACGACAGTATTAGTTTCTGGGCATTATTTTTTACACCATAATGATTTAGCTTCAACAGCAGCGTCCGGTGATCAACACAATCAAAAGCCTTGGATAAGTCGCAAAATATTCCAAGAGTATTTTGCGACTTTTCCCAGGCATCAAACACATGCTTTAAAAGTGCAACCCCAGCATCCGTGGTTGACTGACCCTTCATAAATCCGAATTGTTTGCTATGCATGAGATTGTTTAATGAGAAATGAGACAATAATTGCTCTAGTATTATTTTTTCAAATATTTTGCTTAAGGCGGGTAATATTGATATTGGTCTATAATTGCTTGGGTCTTCTTTGTCTCCTGATTTAAATAAAGGTATCACTTTGCTAAATTTCATTAAATCAGGAAAAATTCCTTGAGCGATACACTGATTAAATATAATAGCAAGATAAGGGGCAATAGCATGAATAATGTTTTTAAGTACAGTAACAGATATGCCCCATAAGTCAGTGGAAGTTTTCATTTTAAGTAAATTAAATGTTTTGATTATATCGCTAGAATTTATTTCTTTAAAATTAAATAATGAACTACACTCAGACACATGTTTTTCAAGAACCGAGACAGCAGAAGCTGGTGAAGAATTCAAATTAGAGGTGGTTACTAATGGTATATTAACAAAAAAGTTATCAAAAATATTAGCAATTTCTGTTTCAGAGTTTATTCTTGCGTTATTAATGTTAAGCGCTAGACTGTTGTCATGTTGTTTACCTTTTCCGGTTTCACGCCTTATAATATCCCAAGTTGTTTTGATTTTATTATTTGACTTTTTAATTTTATCCTTTAAAAAGATTGACTTTGCTTTAGAACATGCTTTTTTGAAAATCTTAGAATATTGTTTTACAAGTTCTACGAAACGAGGGCTGTGATTAGTTTCTCTTAATTTATATAGTTCATACAGCCTGTTTCTACTTTTATAAATACCTGTCGTAGCCCATTCGCAAAACTTTAACTTCTGGGTGCATTTAATCGTTTTAGACTTAAAGATATTATTGAACTCATTCGTTACTAATTCAAAAAGGGTTCCATAAAGCGCATTAGGATCATCATGCACATATGGCATCATAGAAACTTTATCAGCTACATTATTTTCAAAATTACGTAGTCGCGTTTTTGTAACGGGCCTGCATTGTACACTTTTAGGCGCATCAACAATATCTGATTCATAGGATACCTTTAATCCGTAAAGGTCGGATGTAATATTTTTAACGACTAGTTTCTTAGTCGGATCAGACTCCGAAAAAACATTATCTATGCAAGTGGCTGAATGAGATGTTACCCTTGTGGGCTCCAAGAACTGATTAATTAAATTAAAAGAATTGAACAAAGTTAATATTCGTGTAGTCAATGCACAGCTTTCGAGAATATCAACATTAAAATCGCCACATACTGCTATTGGTTTATTTTTTAACTTTAACTTATTCAACACATCCTCCATCACCGATTCAAATGTTTCAAAATTACCTTTAGGTGGTCGGTATACACATACAATGACTAAGCTTTTTAATTCTACACATGACAGCTCGACATGACGTTCTATAGAAAGGTTTACAATATCCTTCTCTGTAGCTTATATTATTTTTTACGAAAATTAGAGAGCCGCCACGCGTTGTTGTCTTCCTAGATAACAAATTTGCTAACTGAAAATTATTCACACTACATGACAAATCACAATGATTCAGCCAGTGCTCAGTTATACAAATGACATGAATGTCATTACATTCTGCAAATAATTCTAATTCTAAAACTTTGCCATACAGGTCCTGAATGTTTTGACATAATACGTTAAGGCAAGAGGGCTTGGCTGTTGTCTTATGTTTTACTTTAAAGATTAAGACCGATTTAGAGACGTTTTCACTTTGTAAAGAAGTGTTTATATTATTTAAATTAATTAAATTATTATTAGTAGGTAAGCTACTAAAATCAGAGTCAAAAGATACTTTGGCTTGCCACCTTGGAAAGGTGTCTTGTAAATTAAAAGCTAACAATTTAGCTATTTTTGTCCTAAACCTATTTGCAAGATACATAGTATCCGATGTCAAAATAAAATTATTAATATCAAAATATAAAACCTTGTCGCTATGACAATTTATCAAGTTGAACAAATATGAGTTTAACTCATATATATGCTGATTCTGCTCCCTAGTTAGGTTTTTCGCGTAAGGAAATGAGCTAACTACTAATTTACAGCCGGTTTCAGACTGTAGTTTCAATAAAAAGTTAATATTCATTAAGATTTCACGTTTCCTAACTTGGGAGCTGTCGCCACATAAAATAATTATGTTGGTGAAACTGATGCCCAAGATTCATGCGGAAAACAGTATTTCGCCCATTAGTCACATCTGTAAAAGAGTGAAAACGTTGTTACAATAAAATTCATATACCTACGCATAAACATAATGAGTCACACCAATGATTTTTGTTATCAGCATATCTTAAAAATATGTAACTCGAGAAAAAAGAATCTGTTTTTATTTTTTTCCTATCTTCAAAAATGACTGAGATATTAAACGTTAAAGTACGGCCTCCGAGGAAAATTTGGGTGAACCAATGGCATTAACGTGTGACGTCACGTAGCACTTCCGTATACCTACATAGAATCCTTTGGCTATATAGTTGCGCTCTCACGGTTTCGTAATAAATTTATTTATTTTTCTTATAGTCGATCAATGAAATGTTTAAGTTATTTTGTATTGAGCCCATGTGAAAAAACACCTTCAAATAATGTTTATTTTCGTGAATAATAAATTAAATAAACTTTCGTAATGGCGGGCGGGATTCTGTCAATACATATAGCAACCGTCAAAACAAAATGTACTTACAACCTTAAGACCCCAGTACAGGTTGGCCGACCACGGTCGGCGACCATGACCAATACATCGTACATTGACACTTTTGAAAGAAACTTTTTAAACTTGTTCGTTCAAAAGTGTCAATGTACGATGTATTGGTCATGGTCGCCGACCATGATCGGCCAACCTGTACTGGGGGCTTTAACTGACTTGGTAGTTAAATATGCATCCTAAAAACTGACAGCCATTTCGATAATTTTATACTGCTAGTGGCGCCTCCACCACTGGGTCAGATAAGTTTGTAGGATAAATGTCTTTCGGTATCGACAGTAGGTGACAGTTTTAGAGTGCCCCTGCGCGCTGTCGAAATTGAATACTAATCATTTACCATAACCTTAGAACGAAGAAAATGTACTGTAACTAGCGTCAAAAACGCACGAGTTGCGCGAAGATTGCGCACAGACGAACTCTATGTAGGTACTGTTAGACGGAAATCACCCGCAACAGCCGCAAACGGAGATGTCAGTGCGACATGACGTCATCGCAATAGCGCGCAAGGAAAGCAAATTTTCAAAAGCTGGTGAAACTTTACAACGCTGTATCTTTGGAAATCCTGGCCTGATTTCGATGAAACAAAAACTATTCGTATTTGCACGAGTTCGCGCATTAAATGCAGTAATTTTTATAGTCCTATTTTGATGTGTTGGTGTGACTCATTGACGTAATCTTTCATTTATATGTGAGTACTATGAGTAGGTACTCTTTCTTATTCACACAGTTCTGAAAATTTACTTCACTAATACAAAATGCATTTTTTTTTTATTTTGCTGCACAATATATACAAAATGGACCAAATGAATATTGTAGCAAACTTGAAAGCTTGTCTCACGGATTCGTAAATACAATTCTAATTTTTACTGATGTAAATCCAATTACAATGCAGGGGGCAGAGCACCGAGTAACATAAACCCACCGAAGATTAAGTATTTGTTTTTACTGGTTTTATAAAACGGTAAAGTGAAGTGAAATTTCGGCTTCATTTGCAGGAAGACCAGCACTTGATTTGATGCACTTCAGAATGTTTTCCGACATCGTAAAACAACAATTTTAACAATCGCAAAAGCAGAGTCACTATCTCGCAGGAGTCCTATCTCACATCACGGCACTTAACTTTCACCAAAACAATGAAACCGAGGAACAAGACGCTCAATTCAACGTTATATAAGGCAAAGCAAAAGTTGATTATTTATTGTGGGCGCAAATAATTTAAAACTTTCAAAAACTTAGAAGAAAAAACCCGACGAACTCAGCGGCTGACATTTATCTTGTGGTGTTGCAATTGCAAGGAATAAAATGAGAGGCATCTTCCATAATTTAAATTACATATTCAAATTTTCTATCACATCTTCATTCTGATTAACGACCAGAATTACGGCCAGAATTAATAACATATCCACAGATAGGGATAGGTGCGATCCAGATTAGTTGCTATGCAACGCTTGATATTAACATAGAATTTACGACAGTTGCCAGGGTGTTGCTAGGTGTTGCCTAGCAACTAATCTGGATCGCACCTATCCCTATCCGTAGATAGGTTATTAATTCTGGCCGTTAATAACCTATTCATAGATAGGGATAGGTGCGATCCAGATTAGTTGCTATGCAACGCTTGTTATTAACATAGAATTAACGACAGTGCCAGGGTGTACTAATCTGGATCGCACCTCTCCCTATCTGTGGATAGGTTATTAATCCTGACCGTAAGAGACCGACAAAACTATGGGCCGATAGAAAGTCTGCAGTTTGCGGGGGCTCTAACGCTAGATATTTGTTCAGTGGATCAAATCGCGGCGGCTCGAGTTCTGGCGTGAGCGGCGGCGCCAGCGGCGAGGGCAGCAGCGGCTGCAACGCGCGCGGCGACAAGTCGCACCGCCAGCTGATCGACTGCATCCGCGGGAAGGACACGGACGCGTTGCTCGCCGCCGTCTCCAGCGGCGCCGTCGACGTCAACTTCACTGATGACGTCGGCCAGACGCTGCTCAACTGGGCCGCGGCCTTCGGCACTCGCGAGATGGTCGAGTTCCTTTGCGAGAAAGGTTTGTTACCTCTTCTTAGAACTCCGCAAACGCGTTTTGTTTTTGATGAGAGCATAGCGAAACTAAACGAAGAAATTAACTTAAGAGGAGTGTGTAGCAAACGGTCTCCGTACTTCATATGCATCAGAACTAGGGCTGTACGATTTTTTTTAAATATTTATAGATAGTGCAAATATTTCAAATTTCATACAAAACAAAAAAGTGCCAATATTTTCAAATCTATAGTGAATATTAAAAAAAACAACGTACAGCCCTAGTTCTTCTTAATTTCAACAACATATCGAAAATTCATTGCTATATGTTAAGATTTAGAGGGTGGAAAACGTTATCGCCTTTTGTATGGAGACCGTTTGCCTAACACTCCTCTTAAACAGTGATAAATTTATTACCTGCTATTAAAAATTAAGTTAAGGTTTATGAATTTAATATAATTTTCATCCCATCGATTCGAAAAGCGATGATTGTTTATCTAATAACAGGGCCCAAAACGATTCATTGTTTACCTGTTATGACAAGAGGGTACAAATGAGATTTGAATTTTGAACAGCTTCATAACAGGGTCCAAAACGATGAGATTTGAATTTAGAACATAATTAAAGAAGCATTGGTTGGAGTGTAGCAAAGGGTGTGCGTGCAGTACTTTAAAAAAAATCTACTGATTTTGTATGGGGCCGGTAATTTTTTCGGGACCGAGAAATTTTCAAAAACGGAATTTTATAAAATTGAGAATATCTCGTAAACGGTGAGTCGTAGCTAAAATCTAACAAAATTTTCAACCCCCCTACGGCAACCCCGGAGATACTTATAAGGAATCTGATGGACATAGGTATATATTTTTTTTATTTTTTTATTTCATAACTCAATTTTTTTTTCTTGCCCGACTAGCGCTATGATGTATCCGAACGACAAAGAAAGGTAGGTAGTTTGAGTTGTCTTTACTGCTTTTCTTATAGAGGAGGATGAAAAGCAGAGTGTATTACTCGGCCGCAAAATTATTTTCACCTCGGGCGGCGTATATTGAATCCCTCGCTGCGTTCAGGATTCTACTTTAGAATCCCTCGCTGCGCTCGAGATTCTACTCTAGAATCCTTCACTGCGCTCTGGATTCAAAATAGCGCCCTCGCCGTAAATATATTATTTTGCTCCCTTGTAATACAATCTACTATTTTTGTTTATAGGTGCGGATGTGAATCGTGGTCAACGTAGTTCATCCTTACATTATGCGGCGTGTTTTGGACGTCCAGCTATTGCTAAAGTACTTCTGCGATATGGCGCTAATGCTGATTTGCGCGATGAAGACGGAAAAACGCCACTTGACAAAGCAAGAGAAAGGCATGATCAAGGTAATGTATCGCATTTCAATAGAATGCTAAATTAGGAAGTAGCAAATTTCATGTTTCAACTTATCATTTTTATTATTCAGGTCATAGAGAAGTAGCAGCCATATTACAATGCCCTGGAGAATGGCTTGTCGTTGGAAACCACGATTCGCCTACTTCATCTAATGAAGATGATTTTCCTGATACTGGTGACAAAGAGATGGCTGAAATTTATCTGGAGTAAGTACTTTTTTAAATATTCAATACAGGAAATTGTTTTGAAAGAGAATACCCAAACCAAAAATTAATTGTTCAAAATCTGAGATTGATGGCTTTTCACTACGAAGTGATTTCTTGTTTGCCTAATCTGCAAAATCGGTCTCGCTCCCGCGCGCGTCATTTTCTCATTGCTATCTCGCTTCAGTCGTGTAGCGGCTTAATAAAATGGTTTTCGGCAGGCGACTGGTGCCCGTGTTTTGCGCGCGGTACCTGGGCGCCGGGGCGGCCGGAGTGCGGCGGGCGTGCCTGTCGCTAGTCCGCAAGATGGTGCACTACGCGCCCGCGCGCCTGCTGCGGCACATCTCCGCGCGCCGCGAGCCGCGCACCGCCGCGCTCCTCACGCAGCTGGTGGCCGCCGTGCTCGACAACGCAGTCAGTATATATCTCTGTAGCACATGTCTATATAAAGGACACGGGTGCCCGTGTTTTGCGCGCGGTACCTGCGCGCCGGGGCGGCCGGAGTGCGGCGGGCGTGCCTGTCGCTAGTCCGCAAGATGGTGCACTACGCGCCCGCGCGCCTGCTGCGGCACATCTCCGCGCGCCGCGAGCCGCGCACCGCCGCGCTCCTCACGCAGCTGGTGGCCGCCGTGCTCGACAACGCAGTCAGTATATATCTCTGTAGCACATGTCTATATAAAGGACACGGGTGCCCGTGTTTTGCGCGCGGTACCTGCGCGCCGGGGCGGCCGGAGTGCGGCGGGCGTGCCTGTCGCTAGTCCGCAAGATGGTGCACTACGCGCCCGCGCGCCTGCTGCGGCACATCTCCGCGCGCCGCGAGCCGCGCACCGCCGCGCTCCTCACGCAGCTGGTGGCCGCCGTGCTCGACAACGCAGTCAGTATATATCTCTGTAGCACATGTCTATATAAAGGACACGGGTGCCCGTGTTTTGCGCGCGGTACCTGCGCGCCGGGGCGGCCGGAGTGCGGCGGGCGTGCCTGTCGCTAGTCCGCAAGATGGTGCACTACGCGCCCGCGCGCCTGCTGCGGCACATCTCCGCGCGCCGCGAGCCGCGCACCGCCGCGCTCCTCACGCAGCTGGTGGCCGCCGTGCTCGACAACGCAGTCAGTATATCTCTCTCTAGCATGTCTAAATAAAGGTCAGAGGAAATGCTTTATAGACCCGCTACCACGAGGCCATCACTACAAGCTTGATGTACAAGTCTTCATGTGCACTGGCGGCACTGTCACGTACGGAGGGAAACAAGTTTTTTCGACTTGACCAGGTACTCGAACACAGGGGTTGCAACTTACGTCACAATTCTTGTTTCCTAATTTTTTTCCTATTA